>OX377622.1:129278918-129753918 GCA_947397865.1 Polietes domitor
TACTATACTCTTCAACTAGAAACTATATAACAGTATAAATATATAACAATATAACCATATAACTATATATATATATATAACTATTTAACTATATAACAATATTACTATATAACTATTCGACTATTTCTATATTTGGGTGATTCCACGTAAAGGTTACCCTTTTTTCGACAAAATTTCAAAATAAATTTATAATTTAGAAAAAGCACCGATAAACATTCGTAATGTTTATACTTCACATAATAAATTTTTTGATATTTCAAAAAAAAAATAATCATTTTCTTTCAGATACGACCAGCGTCGTCAAAATGTCACGCCCGTTACAATTTAAATATCCTATATTTCCTATATTCATTAAGTGATGTCGGTAACGTAGACTTTAGAAAAAAAATGTAGAATTACTCTTTTGATTAGCAAAGTCATGCAAAGGAAGATTATTAAAGAATTCAAGAAAATTAGTAAAACCTCAAGATTTTCTTTAAAGCTAAGGTCACACCCGTGACGCTCTGGTTTGTTCTATAGCTCCAATATTTAAGATATGTTTATATTTGTAATAATATTTCGATTAACCTGACATTTTCAATTGGCAATATAGTACAAATATCAGTCAATGAATATGAGAGATATTTAAAAACATTTAAGGAAAAGTTTCTATATTTCTATATTTTTATATTTTTATATTTTTATATTTTTATATTTTTATATTTTATATTTTTATATTTTTATATTTTATATTTATATTTTATATTTTTATATTTTTATATTTTTATATTTTTATATTTTTATATTTTTATATTTTATATTTTTATATTTTTATATTTTTATATTTTTATATTTTTATATTTTTATATTTTTATATTTTTATATTTTTATATTTTTATATTTTTATATTTTTATATTTTTATATTTTTATATTTTTATATTTTTATATTTTTATATTTTTATATTTTTATATTTTTATATTTTTATATTTTTATATTTTTATATTTTTATATTTTTATATTTTTATATTTTTATATTTTTATATTTTTATATTTTTATATTTTTATATTTTTATATTTTTATATTTTTATATTTTTATATTTTTATATTTTTATATTTTTATATTTTTATATTTTTATATTTTTATATTTTTATATTTTTATATTTTTATATTTTTATATTTTTATATTTTTATATTTTTATATTTTTATATTTTTATATTTTTATATTTTTATATTTTATATTTTTATATTTTTATATTTTTATATTTTTATATTTTTATATTTTTATATTTTTATATTTTTATATTTTTATATTTTTATATTTTTATATTTTTATATTTTATATTTTTATATTTTTATATTTTTATATTTTTATATTTTTATATTTTATATTTTTATATTTTTATATTTTTATATTTTTATATTTTTATATTTTTATATTTTTATATTTTTATATTTTATATTTTTATATTTTTATATTTTTATATTTTTATATTTTTATATTTTTATATTTTTATATTTTTATATTTTTATATTTTATATTTTATATTTTTATATTTTTATATTTTTATATTTTTATATTTTTATATTTTTATATTTTTATATTTTTATATTTTTATATTTTTATATTTTTATATTTTTATATTTTTATATTTTTATATTTTTATATTTTTATATTTTTATATTTTTATATTTTTATATTTTTATATTTTTATATTTTTATATTTTTATATTTTTATATTTTTATATTTTTATATTTTTATATTTTTATATTTTTATATTTTTATATTTTTATATTTTTATATTTTTATATTTTTATATTTTTATATTTTTATATTTTTATATTTTTATATTTTATATTTTTATATTTTTATATTTTTATATTTTTATATTTTTATATTTTTATATTTTTATATTTTTATATTTTTATATTTTTATATTTTTATATTTTTATATTTTTATATTTTTATATTTTTATATTTTTATATTTTTATATTTTTATATTTTTATATTTTTATATTTTTATATTTTTATATTTTTATATTTTTATATTTTTATATTTTTATATTTTTATATTTTTATATTTTTATATTTTTATATTTTTATATTTTTATATTTTTATATTTTTATATTTTTATATTTTTATATTTTTATATTTTTATATTTTTATATTTTTATATTTTTATATTTTTATATTTTTATATTTTTATATTTTTATATTTTTATATTTTTATATTTTTATATTTTTATATTTTTATATTTTTATATTTTTATATTTTTATATTTTTATATTTTTATATTTTTATATTTTTATATTTTTATATTTTTATATTTTTATATTTTTATATTTTTATATTTTTATATTTTTATATTTTTATATTTTTATATTTTTATATTTTTATATTTTTATATTTTTATATTTTTATATTTTTATATTTTTATATTTTTATATTTTTATATTTTTATATTTTTATATTTTTATATTTTTATATTTTTATATTTTTATATTTTTATATTTTTATATTTTTATATTTTTATATTTTTATATTTTTATATTTTTATATTTTTATATTTTTATATTTTTATATTTTTATATTTTTATATTTTTATATTTTTATATTTTTATATTTTTATATTTTTATATTTTTATATTTTTATATTTTTATATTTTTATATTTTTATATTTTTATATTTTTATATTTTTATATTTTTATATTTTTATATTTTTATATTTTTATATTTTTATATTTTTATATTTTTATATTTTTATATTTTTATATTTTTATATTTTTATATTTTTATATTTTTATATGTTTATATGTTTATATTTTTATATTTTTATATTTTTATATTTTTATATTTTATATTTCAACTATTGAACAAACACGTAAAAACTAATTAGTTATCCTACAGTCTCCTTTTAGAAATCCCAAAATGGTCCAAAGGTTCCAAGGTTAGTGCCAAACCTTTAAATGTTTGCACTACAAATCCCCAAATGTCCTTACTTTGCTCTGATGGGGGAATGACTTTTCCACGTGAAATCAATCACGCGCTGACCTCTCCAGAAAATCGCAAATATTTCGACAACACCCATAATTTGGAGGCCATAGCAGATTGTTGGAATATTTCTTTTTCGTAAAATAAAATCAAATATTTCTTTGGCAGCTTTTTTGCTTTTCCTTTTTCGTTTATCGGTTTTGCTTTCCAAACAAACACCTTTAGGGTCGTTTTATTTCAAACGAATAATTTTGCTTAGATTATTTTTGAGTTCATGAAACGTTTGTTTGAGTTGCTGGCGATGAATGGAATTCATGGGATTCATCAGCAACAGAAGCAACATTTCAAACAATTCATGCAACATGTGGCAGGTGAAGGCAAAAGTGTGTCGAAGTCGACCAGGCGTGTAATAAGAGTCTTTGATTTTCCATGAAATGAAACGAATACACAATCACACATTTTGAATGGAATGGCGTGCCAACACTTTGATGTGTTTCTGATGTTAGAGAGGCGATAAATGAAAATTAAAAAAAGAAAATTTTGTATGAAAAAATATTTTTTCTAAACAAAATCCAGGAGAATGAAAGAATTTAATTTTTAAAGGATACGTCATGACATTTTATTGCTAAAAAATAATGTAGGCTTTGAAGAAAAAGAAATATACAGCGGAGGAAGGCCATTTTCAGCTGGATGGCTTCGTTAATTGGAGTATTTGGTGTTCGAAAAATCCACAAGTTATTGTTGTTATTGTTTGCAAACTATTTTTCTTTGAAAAAATTAGTTTTAAGATCCTTTTCATTTCTTTCTGGCTTTGTTAATAATCAAAATTGTCAAATTTGGTGTTCAGAAAATCAATTCTGACCTCAATACCACAACACAAATGCTTCACATTATTTATCTAAACTTCTAAGTCATGTCAATCCTTATCAACGTCTCAACCTTTTTCCTGTCAATATCATATGGAATTATAATCTTTTGAGAACATTAAGTATTCAACAAAAAGAAGAATTATTTCTCTCTTTCGAAAACTAATTGGGTTTGACTAAAACTACCACATAGTTGAAGGAACTTTTAGAACGAAAGGATGCCATAACAAAGGATTTAGGCAAGGAAGGAAGGAGGGAAGGATGACTATGTATTAGTAATACATATGTATGTGTTTAATAAAGTGTAAGGAAATATATATTCATGTAAACAAATTGTCTTCATGTAAACATGTTGTCTTTTGATTTATTTTCTGATATGTATGAATGACCACAAAGGTTGTAAGGTTTTTAATTAAGTTTTTATTTTTATTCGCATCTCAATAAGTCCATAAATCCTTTGGAAGGCAATTATAAGGCCCAAATGGATTTGGGAAAATGTGAAAATTTTTTTCATTCTCTCAATAAATTCCAGACTAAGTTTCTGTTGCTGTCTGCCGATAAACAATAACTCCAAAACGAAAAATAAAATGAAAATAAATCCTTATGGATGTAAAAACGACAAGCAAACAAAAAAACTAAGGCAACAGGGAAAAAACATGCCATCCAACATGTGTATAGGAGGGTCGTATGATGAGCGAGAATGGAAACCGAATATTGAATTCACAGGGAGAAAGAACATAATTCCTCGGTCAAAATATACCCGAAGAACACAAAAAATGGAATCTAGAGAGAGAAATGGATAAAAAGTAGGAAAATGTAACTATATAACTGTATAACTATATAACTGTATAACTATATAACTATATAACTATATAACTATATAACTATATAACTATATAACTATATAACTATATAACTATATAACTATATAACTATATAACTATATAACTATATAACTATATAACTATATAACTATATAACTATATAACTATATAACTATATAACTATATAACTATATAACTATATAACTATATAACTATATAACTATATAACTATATAACTATATAACTATATAACTATATAACTATATAACTATATAACTATATAACTATATAACTATATAACTATATAACTATATAACTATATAACTATATAACTATATAACTATATAACTATATAACTATATAACTATATAACTATAAAACTATATAACAATTCAACTAAACAACTATTCTAATAATCAACTATTCAACTATTCATCTATTCAACTATTCGTCAAATTTACTATTCATCAAATCAACTATTCATCAATTTTACTATTCAACTATTCATCAATTTTACTATGCAACTATTCAACTGTTCAACTATTTAACTATTCAATTATTTATCTATGAACCGTTTAACTATTCAACTAAACAACTGTGCCAATTATATAACTGTGATTAATAACTATTCGACTATTCCACTAAACAGCTATTCATCAATTTAACTATTCAATTATTCAATATTATTTGACTACTTTACTATCTTGCTATTTAAATATTTGACTTTCTGACTATGACTTTTTTTACTATTTGAATATTTGACTATTTGTCTTTTTGATTTTTTGACTACTTTACTATCTTGTTATTTTACTATTTGACTGATTAACTATTTGAATTTTTTGACTATTTTACTATTTAACTGTTTGATTATTTTACTATTTAAATATTTTTCTATATGACTATTTGAATATTTTTACTGTTTGACTATTTTTACTATTCTTCCTGTTTTTTTTTTTGAGTTTTTGACTGATTGACTATTTTACTATCTTGTTATTTAACTATCTGACTATTTGCCTTTTTTGATTATTTGACTAAATGACTATTTGGCTATTTGACTATTTGATTATTTGATTATTTGATTATTTGATTATTTGATTATTTGATTATTTGATTATTTGATTATTTGATTATTTGACTATTTGACTATTTGACTATTTGACTATTTGACTATTTGACTATTTGACTATTTGACTATTTGACTATTTGACTATTTGACTATTTGACTATTTGACTATTTGACTATTTGACTATTTGACTATTTGACTATTTGACTATTTGACTATTTGACTATTTGACTATTTGACTATTTGACTATTTGACTATTTGACTATTTGACTATTTGACTATTTGACTATTTGACTATTTGACTATTTGACTATTTGACTATTTGACTATTTGACTATTTGACTATTTGACTATTTGACTATTTGACTATTTGACTATTTGACTATTTGACTATTTGACTATTTGGCTATTTGACTATTTGACTATTTGACTATTTGACTATTTGACTATTTGACTATTTGACTATTTGACTATTTGACTATTTGACTATTTGACTATTTGACTATTTGACTATTTGACTATTTGACTATTTGACTATTTGACTATTTGACTATTTGACTATTTGACTATTTGACTATTTGACTATTTGACTATTTGACTATTTGACTATTTGACTATTTGACTATTTGACTATTTGACTATTTGACTATTTGACTATTTGACTATTTGACTATTTGACTATTTGACTATTTGACTATTTGACTATTTGACTATTTGACTATTTGACTATTTGACTATTTGACTATTTGACTATTTGACTATTTGACTATTTGACTATTTGACTATTTGACTATTTGACTATTTGACTATTTGACTATTTGACTATTTGACTATTTGACTATTTGACTATTTGACTATTTGACTATTTGACTATTTGACTATTTGACTATTTGACTATTTGACTATTTGACTATTTGACTATTTGACTATTTGACTATTTGACTATTTGACTATTTGACTATTTGACTATTTGACTATTTGACTATTTGACTATTTGACTATTTGACTATTTGACTATTGGACTATTTGACTATTTGACTATTCAACTATTCTATATTTATTTATTTATAAATATTTTTTTAATATCTCTTCAAGTTTATAGTGTCATACAAATATAGTTCTTCCTCTTTAAACTGACTATAACTCAGTGTTATTTCTTCTCAAATATATATAGTTTATATTTGACTATCCTTTACATTCCCTGGTGACTCAGTCGTACACACAACTCATATGTTGTTATTGCATAAATTTATGATAAGAACAAAATTGTTGAAAAAATATTGTCATGCCATAAAAATGTCAATTGCAGTGAAAGACCAAAAGAATGAACGATGGACAGAGAGGCAGTCAGACAGAGTCGCACAATAGCAACCAATGACCGATATTTTTTTAATAAACGACCCCACCCCCAACGCAAATCCAAGTAAGGAGTAACATGCAGCCATAAAACTAATTGAGTTAGCCAATCAATAAATTACAACTGCAACAACGTATGCTAGAGCACCCACATGATGGGGACTCCACCATGGTAGTGGTGGCAGTAATGCAAGCAAGCACTGCCTTAGTAGTGAGTGAAGTACCCCATACGCCACATCCACCACCAGCAATCCAAACATACCATGCATGCATTTGTTGCACTATCCAGCACTGGGAGTGGGGTTAGAGGGGCCAAAGTAATGCAGCGGGCCACATCTGTGACATCAGTTTATTCTGTAAAATGATGGCATTTGTTGTTAACCAGAATGATGGAGCAAAAAAAGCTGAACAGAAAACTTCTGTAGAAAACTAACTATGACAAATGGTCGGGCATTGTTCGAATAACTGGTGGTGGCGAGGGAACGACAGAGATCATGATGGCTCTCTGACATATGATTCGATGTATTGTTGTTGGTAATATCAGGGAAGTCCTTCCATATCATCAGAGGACATTGTGTTCAAATGTCAACAATATAAGTAAATAATGCAAGGATTTAATGCTACTATCACCACACAAGCACAGTAATAATATATATTATGTGGGTGGGAATTGTGGTTATTTATTAAATTTTTATTAAATATTTTAAAATTTTAAATATAGGAAATGAGGTTAATAAATTCCTTGTGAAATAAATGGCAAGAAAAAATAGAGTTATGGTATTAAATCGCAGGTGGAAATCAGGAGTCAGGAGCTTCTCTCAATCAAGGTCCAATGTGCTCTAACAGAACTTTTCGGAGCAAACTCACCTCCAGTTCTGTGTACCACTAACCAGATCTGCCAATTGATCCCAAGTGAAACGATAATGGTTATCTTTAAGTACAACAAACTTTTCAGCCGATTCACAGCTATATTTTAAAAAACGTAAGTACAACGAGAGTTTATTAAAAGAAGTTTCAAACTTCTTACTACTCATCTTCAATCAAGTCTTGATAGAATAAAATTTCATAATCTTTGCATAAAGACGTACCTACCAGATTAGTGTCATTTCTTAGAACTTTGTTGCAGGAAAGTGTCTTGAACTTTTCTATTCTTTACAATAATCAAATTATACCACTTAGAAGTACTTTCTACTCTAACAGAACTTTGTTGGAGCAATTTCTCCTCCATCACTAACCAGATCTACCAAATTGATCCCAATTGAATTGATAACGTTTATCTTAAGTATCTCAAACTTTTCAGCAAATTCACAATTATCTTTTAAATAACTTAGAGCTTCTTAAGCACAACGAGAGTTCATTAAATGAAGTTTCAAAATTCTTACAACTCATCAAGACTCAATAGAATTTCATACTCTTTGAGGAAGGGCCTACCTACTAATTAGTTTCATCTCGAAGAACTTTGTTGGAGAAAAGTGTCTTGAGCTTCTCTGTCCTTTAAAATCATCAAATTTATACCACTTAGAAGTAATTTCGGCTCTAACAGAACTTTGTTGGAGCAAACTCTCCTCTACCACTAACTATAACTACCAAATTTATGCCAATTGAATCGATAACGGTTATCTTAAGCATCGAAAACTTTTCAGCCGATTCACAGCCATATTTTAAACATCTTAAGAGCTTCTTAAGTACAACGAGAGTTCATTAAAAGAAGTTTCAAACTTCTTGCTACTCATCTTCAATCAAAGTTTTTTTAGAATAAAATTTCATTCTCTTTGAGAGAAGACCTAACTACTGATTAGTGTCATCTCGTGAGATCTTTGTTGGAGGAAAGTGCATTGAACTTCTCTATCCTTTAGATGTAGAAGTAGTTTCTGCTCTAACAGAACTTTGTTGGAGCAAACCCTCCTCTATCTCTAACAAGATCAACCAAATTGATGCCAATTGCATCGATAACGGTTATCTTTAAATACAGCAAACTTTTCTGCCGATTCACAGCCATATTTTAAACACCTTAAGAGCTTCTTAAGTAGAATGAGTATTCCTTAAAATGAAGTTTCAAACTTCTTGCTACTACTCATCTTCAACTCATAGCATTCGTTTTGCGTTCAAGGACTCTCGGTGTGTATCTGAAGACAAACACACTACACTTCACTTCACAAGTGATGTACATTTGATTACTTGTGGAAACCGCTAAAACCAATTAGGCAAACTTACCCAACTCTCAGGCAAAAGGGTTGAGGGGACAAGGACCCTGTCCAAAGCAGCAAATAACAATTAATTCGAAGAAATAGTTAAGAGCGTAATACAGAACTTAAGGAGCAGCTGAAGTTGATGTATATAGTGACCGCGTAGGAAGAAGTAGTGGACGGGGGCCCCTTCACTTAACCAAACAAGCTGAAAAACTGTTCTAATCCTTAAAGGTAATAACAGAGATTTACGCTGTGTAATTTAATTAGAAATTCATGGGAGATTCACGATATACAAACATACAAACCCGGTAAAGGATGCCACTAAAAATGATGCTGCAGATTTTTGGCTGACACCATCTCTCCTCCCCAACACATTCCTGCACTGTTCGCTCGTTCACTCACTCAACTCACCTGTGACAGCTACAACTGATCTGTGTGTCAGGGAAAGATGATGGTGAGCAGGCAACGAGCACGGAAACAGGAAACGGAAACGACTACACTACACTCCCCAAAAAATGAAAAAAAAACACGATGATGGTAATAAAAACGACCACCAATAGAATATAACATCAGGAAATAACGAGAAATCTTAGGCAAGGCAAAAAGTAAAAACCCATTCAGGATCTGTAGTTTTTGCTGGAATGAAAATTCTTAATAGCCACATTTTTTGCCAACTACACAGAGCCAAGGACACGTTCGTGTTATTTTGTCACCTCTCAAGCTTTTTCATAACATGATAGAAATAACACTCTAGCGCAAGGGGCTGCTGTCCGCCAAATATGTACGTTGGAAGCTGTGGAAAATGATTGCCCGGTGTATGAAGAACGATGCCAAATATGCGACAAAGAGTCCAAACGTTGCTGACATAATAAACAACATCAAGAATATTAAAGAGCTTCAATCAACAACCATGGAAGCATTGCTCACTGCCTCAGGAGCTTTATGATAGAAAGTATAAAGGTGGGTAGAATACCTCATGAGATAACATTAAAACTTCTAGATCCACTATAAAATAATTCTGTTTTCATATTTTTGCTATTAACTCCGCCGCGTTGTGGACTTTTCGGAACCAAAATGTTACTATTTTGTCATTGAACGAAGCCACGAAAATGAATATGACTCTAGCCCTAAATCCCCGCAAAATATAGACAGTTTATCGATCCACTTCTTCCCCAACAAACACTCCAAGTATTTATGAAAGCCTAACGTGACAATCTAGACACTCAACAATGTTAGAAAAAAATAAAATGAACCTCACACCAACAAAGACGCTGTCTGGATAAATTTCTATCTCAACTATCAATTGTGGACTTTTCGGAACCATAAATATAACAATATTGATGATTAACGAAAAGCTCAAGATGAAAATGAGCTTCCAGCGCAAGTTTTCCACCAGCAGAGCCACAATCTAGATACATTTATTTCTTTTCAATCAATTGTGGACTTTTCGAAACCATTACCAAATTAGGATCTGAACAGGACAGTCTTCATTCAGTAGAAGGATTTAAAAATCAAAAGTCGTCGTCGCCAGTCCTAAGCATTGAAAGTACCTCAGAATCTGTAGGATAGGACTTATCAGAGTGGATAGACTATGAACCTTCAATTTAATCACACATGCTTCGATGCTCGAAAAAGCTTTAAAATTTCCGCTTTTTTTCTATTCGTTTGTTTTTTAATATATTTTATATTAACTGTCCTTTCAAGTCTTCGTTCATGTGTATAAAGTAGTTCACGAACTCCTTCAACGGTAAAATCAATGATCGTTGCCGCATTGGTCGCCACTCTCAGCAAACACCTGCATAGAGGTCGAAGGATAGGTTGCTTGTTTTATATGGCGACAGACTCCGTTTGTAGTTTAATCGGTTCGAAGAAAACAGAGCAAGAGCCGAGCAGGAACTTGAACGATGTCTCAGAGTGTCTTAGTCGATAGGAATCCGAGAAGAAACCTATTAAAGTTTTCCACCTTCAACAATGCAGCTAATATTTTCAATGAATGTTGAAGTTTTAGGTCATCTCAAAGCACCATCAACAATGAAGTTGATAGTTTTAATGAAAGTTGACGTTATTGGTCGCCTCGAAGGACCATCAACAATGCAGGTGATATTTTTGATTGAGGTTTTTGGTCCCCTCGAAGAACCACCAAGAAGGCAGCTATCGAAAGACCATCAACAATGAAGCTAAAATGATCAGGTTGATGATTTAGGTCATCTCGAAGGATCATCAACAATGAAGCTGATATTCTTAATGAAGGTTGAAGTTGTTGGTCGCCTCGGAGGATCATCAACTATGAAGCTGATATTAGAAGGTTGAAGTTGTTAGTCGTCTCGGAGGTCCGTCAACCATGAAGCTGATAGTTTTAATAAAAGTTGAGGGTTTTGGTCTCCTCGAAGGACCATCAACAATGAAGCTGGCAATTTTAACGAAGGTTTGAAGATTTAAGTCGTCTCGAAGGATCATCATCAACAATTAAGCTGATATTCTTAATGAAGGTTGAAGTTGTTGGTCGCCTCGGAGGATCATCAGCAATGAAGCTGATATTCTTAATGAATGTTGAAGTTGTTGGTCGCCTCGGAGGTCCATCAACAATGAAGCTGATAATTTTAATGAAAGTTGAGGTTTTTGGTCTCCTCGTAGGACCATCAACAATTAGGGTGAAATTTTTAATGAAGGTTGAAGATGTTGGTTGTCTCGAAGGATCTTCAACAATGAAGCTGTTATTTATAATGAAGGCTGAAGTGGTTTGTTGCTCCGAAGGTTGTTGAAGGTTCCTGTTGTAGATCATCTCGAAAAACCATCAACAGTGAAGCTGATATTTTTAATAAATGCTCAAGATTTAGGTCGTCTCGAAGGACTATCAACAATTTAGGTTACATTTTGAATGAAGATTGACGTTGTTGCTTGCCTCGAAGGCCCATCAAGAATGCAGCTAATATTTTTAATGAATGTTAAAGTTTAATGTCGTCTCGAAAGACCATCAACAATAAAGCTGGTAATTTTAATGAAGGTTGGAGATTTAAGTCGTCTCGAAAAATCATCAACAATGAAGCTGATATTCTTAATGAAGGTAGAAGTTTTTGGTCGCCTCGGAGGATCATCAACAATGAAGCGGATATTAGAAGTTTGAAGTTTTAGGTTGTCTCGAAGGACACACTACAATGAAGGTGATACACTTAATGAATGTTAAGGTTTTTGGTCTCATCGAAGGGCCATCAATAATGAAGCTGATATTTTATATAAAGCCTCAAGATTTAGGTCGTCTTGAAAGACCATCAATATTGATATTTTTATTGAGGTTTTTGGTCGCCTCGTAGGACCATCACTAACACTGCTTCACTGTCCTCTCGTGTCAAATTAGATCTGCATCTAACCAAGAGGCATCTATGCAAAGCAGATAAATAGTCAAGGAGGAAAATCACCAGCATACTGAATTTAAAGTGTTCTCGTAGCAAATGAGACGATATGACTCACACGCAATCATAATAACTGTCACGTCAAGTTGTCTAGCATTTAATCGGCTAACCTGTAGATTAGTTCACTCATCTCACATTCATGGACTACAGTTTTAGTTTTAGATCACCTCGAAGGAATAACAACAATGAAGATGGTATTTTTAGTGGAGCTTGCCTCGAAGGACCATTATTGTCACTGATTGTATTGAAAGCCCTTCCATGGCCATTGAGATGCTGTTATGTACGGACACATGAGAACAGTCTCGGAAAACTGTCCAGCTTCCAAACAGTGAAACTTCATCATCATTTACTTCACAACCTCCCCGTATCTTCAGTGGCTTTTACAGTTTTTAGCCGTCTCGAAGGACCATTAAGAACAAAGCTAGACCTTTCAATGTTTAAACGACTGATCAGTTCATCTGCTAATTTGAATCAAATTCAATGTATAGTATCCAATTTATGAGAATTCATTCATTGACATGCATGATTCACTGTTAATGGTCGTTTGACCTATTAAATGTAGTTTGAATGGTAAATCTGGTCTACAGTAGGTGTTTGATGGTCCTTCGACCTCAAAAATGTGACTTCAATTCAAATACTTCCACTAGTCGTCCGAAACCTGGTTTATGGTCCTTCGATTCAAATACCTCCAGTTAAATCTTGGTCGCCGCCAAGGAACGAGAACTCGTCAGACACCTAGTTGGTGGCCCTTCAGTTCAAATACTTCCACTAGAAACTTTGATGCCAGCAGGGAATGTGGACTCTCCAGACACATAGTTGATGGCCCTTCAATCTAATAAAAATGGCTTCAATTCAAAAACTTCTACAAGAGAATGGGTCTCCAGCGGGGAATGATAACTCGTCAGACACATGGATGAGAGACTTCAATTCAAAAACTTCCACTAGAAACTTGGTTGCCGTCAGGGAGTTAGGATTCGACTGATGCTTGATTGATGGTCCTTCGATTCAAATACCCCCACTAGAAACTTGGTCATCGGCAGGGAAAGAAAACTTGTCAAACACCTGTTTGATGCTCCTTCAATTCAAATACTTCCACTAGAAACATGGTCCGCCGACAGGGAATGAGAATTCGTTAGTCACTTGGTTGATGACACTTCAACCTGATAAAAGTGGTTTTAATTCAAAAACTTTCACAAGAAAGTTGGTGTCCGACGGCGAATGAGAACTCGTCAGACACATGGATGATGGTCCTTCGACCTGATAAAAGAGGCCCCACTATAACTTGGTTGCCATCAGTGAGTTAGGATTCGCCTGGTATTGGATTGATGGTCCTTCGACTCAAATACCCCCACTAGAAACTTGGTCACTGACTGGGAATGAGGTTAGGTGGTCATTCAACTTAAATACTTCCATTAAAAACTTGGTCGGTCGGCCGACAAGGAATGAGAACTCGTCAGCCGCCAGTTTTAGATCACATCGAAGGATTATCAACCTTCATCATAATTTACTGCACACCTCGAATCGAATTTTCAGCATCGTTTGCAGTTTTTGGCCGACTCGAAGGACCATTTACAGCAAAGCTGGTATTTTTAGTGACGTTTGCATGTTTTTGGCCGCTTCGAAGGACCACTGGCACTACTGTGTTTAACATGCCCTCGTGGCAAATTAGATAGTCAAAGATTTCCAAAGATTAATGTTCCCCACAAAATGTTCTCCGGAGGAGTAGCTCTTTAGACATCATCCGTCCGTCCATAGAAAGGTGTTCGGGCGCTATTCTTTGAGTGTATCCCCCAAACACTTGTTCGTACAATTCCCTCCTCCTCCAACACCTCCAATTGACCGACCTTCACTTGCTGTACAGACCAACAACAACAACAAAACAACCACTCCATCTCACAAAAGACGCACTTGCGGCAATTTTTTACTGTTTCATGCTGTGTTCATCCTCCTCCTACCCTTCCCCCAGCCCCGCATATTCTTAACTTGATCCGCTGCTCATGTTCGTTTTTTTTCGCAAAGGTCATCATTTTGGAGGCACGCGGGGACGGAGGCATTGGAGGGCAACGCAATTATGAAAGCGAACGAATTTTTAAATTTGTTTTCTAGAGTCATTTCATTTAAATGAAATTTTGTATATTTTTCAAGTTATCGCTCGGTTTTCGGTGGCCGCCTTCCTTCTTCTTCTCCCTTCTGCCTATTGTTGTTTTTGAGTTACATAACTTTGTTGATTTGGTGTTAAGTTTTTATCTACTTTTGTATGTGTTTTCTTTACTTTTTTGGCTGGCGCGATTTAAATTTGTTCTGCCGCTTTCGCGTTCGCCGTCTTTTTTGGCGGAGACTCCCACACAAAGTTCACATGAGAACAGACAATATGACCTTTTTGGTTTGCTTTTAGCCGTTTGCCAACAAAAGTCAAAATCCGCAGAGAATTTTTGTTTGCCATGGGCACGTTTAACAGCTATGCTGTCAATGTCCGAGTTTACGGCCGATTCAATGACCAGCCAGAATGGTTTATTTGCATATATTTGAGCACCGAAACTAGTCCATCAATACACCATTTTGGGAAAGTGTGTAGAGTGACGGCTTCTTTGATGGCGATTCTTTGACCTTGTCACTCTCATCTGTTCTCTTCATCCACCTATACAGAATAAAGCCATATACGAGTCAGTTTTTGATGTCTCTGGCTACCAGTTCATTTGATACCCATCATCATGAGTATTCATTCGATCTTGGATCAAGTTCTATGAGAATTTTCTTTTCATTTCCCTCCAAGCGGAACATACTTCTCTGTTAATGGTCCTTCGACCTGTTGAAAGTGGCTCGAACGACTGAAACAGATAGATAGTCGAGTACATCGCCTCGGAGGAACATCTCCGACACACGTACATTTAATGTATCCTCGTAGCAAATGAGACGAGACGACCCATATGCAGCCATAATAACTGTCACATATGGGGACAGCTTCGGCAGACTGACTAGTTCACTCCTTCCGTATTCATTATCTCGCACCTCCAGTAATTGCAGCAGTTTGAGAACATGTCTAAGATTCATCATCATTTACTTCACACCTCCAGAATTTTCATTGGTGTTTTTAGTTTTTGGTTGTCTTGAATTTTTAGCAGTATTTGCAGTTTCCTGGTCGTCTCGAAGGACCAGCTTTTAATCGGCCAACCTGCAGATTAGTTCACTCCTTCAGTATCAACATTAGAGCAGGTTGCCTCGAAGGACCTTTACTGTCTCTGACTGTCTGGAAAGTCCTCTCGTGGTAAATGATCTGGAGTTAAGCACGGACATTGGAGATCATGGCATCAGAAAACTGTCCAGCTTCCAATCAGCCAAACTGCGTTCTCATTTACCTCACGCCTCCAGTATTTTGAGCGGCGTTTGCAGTTTGAGAACAGTCTCGGAAATCTGCCCAGCTTCCAATCAGCCAAACTTCGTCCTCATTTACTTCACACCTCCGGTATTTTCATCGCCGCTTGTAGTTTTTGGCCGCTTCGAAGGGCCATCAAAAACGATTGTGGTATTTTTAACGGTGTATGCTGTTTGTTGCCGTCTGGAAGGACCACTGATGATTGATCGGTTCATCTGCCAACTTGATTCAAATTCAATGTATAGGATCCAATATATGAGAATTCAGTCAGTCCTTCCATTTGTTGTCGTGATTAGCATGTGGATATATATGGTTTACAGTTAATGGTCCTTCGACCTGTTAAAAGTATCTCGAACGGCAGATTTGGTCTACGACAATGTATGAGGACTCGTCAGATACCTCGTTCCAGGTTCTTCAACCTGATAAAAGTGGCTTCAATTCAAATACTTCTACTAGAAAATTGGAAGCCGACAGGGAATGTAGACTCTTAAAAAACCTGGTTGACTGTCCATTAATTCAAATTGCTCCAGTAGAAACTTGATCGCCGGCAGGGAATGAAGACTAGTCAGTCACATGTCGATGGTTCTTCACCTGCATGATGGTCCTTCGATTCAAATACTCCCACTAGAAACTTGGTCGCCAACAGGAAGTGAGAACTCGTCAGACAATTGGGTTGATGGTCCTTCATTTCAAATAGTTCCAGTAGAAACTTGACCATCGGCTGGGAATTAGTAGTCGTCTGGACTCGTCAGATACTTGGTTGATGCTCCTTCGATCTGATAAAAGTGGCTTCAACTCCTCCGACACCTAGTCCTTCAATTCAAATACCTCCACTAGAAACTTGGTCGCCCGACAGAGAATGAGGACTTGTCAGACACCTGATTGATTGTCTTTCGATTCAAATACTTCCACTAGAAACATGGTCGACCGAAAATTATACAAGTCATTTCATTACCCATCATGGGTAATCGGTTAGAATGAACAATGAAGACTAGTTCTCAGTGTGAATGATGGTCCTGCGATGTGGTTAAAGAATCATTCTCCATAGATTTGTCCACAAACTCCCATTATTTAAAGCAGAACGTGGGATAGTGAGTTAGAGTTGACCTCTGCGAGAAACCGGACAGGCTTGCAGGGAATGAGGATCCATAAATTGGTTTGATGGTCCTTCGACCTGACAAAAAGGCTTCAACCATCGAGCGACGACATGCGGTCAACGAATTTTGAATTTCTCAATTCATTTTGTTCGTTTCGAAGGAGATTTTTGGTAATATCACTGTTTAGTTCATTGGTTTTTTTTTGTATTTTCTGCGGCAGTTGCCAGTTGTGGTCAATGAATCAATTCCTTCTGTTCTTCTCAAGGACCATTTTTGTCACATTCCAAGTTATTTAATTAGGCTTCTTCAATAGGAGAGGTGCAGGAAGGAAAAATTCGCTTTGTGGAATGCATTCCTGCGCCAAAGCTGTGATATGCTCTTCAACTTAATCCATCATAGAACATTTTCGTTCGTCTCGAAGGACCATATTGGTAAGACGATCACATTCACAACTCTTTCTTGTTCGTTGTTCTTTATATTTTCTGTGACTGTTGGCGGCTGCGGTCAACGAATTTTGATTTTCTCAATTCTTTTTGTTCGTTTCGAAGGACCTTTTTGGTAATATCACTGTTTAGTTTATTGATTTTTTTGTATTTTCTGCGGCAGTTGCCAGTTGTGGTCAATGAATTTGTTCGCCTCAAAGGACCATTTGTCGATAAGATCACACACAAAGTTTTTTGAACAAGCTTCTTAAATAGGAGAGGTGCATAGATCTGGGCGATCTATACCCGATTTAACAATTGCACATCCAATCTGGATAAATACCCAGCATTGGATGATTTTTCTAAGTCGCCGGTAGATTCAGGCCAGAAACGCAAGAGAACGGCGAGAACGACGTCTTCTAAGTCCACAACTATGAAATCCGGGATTTCAAGCACCATTGGTTCGGATAGTGTCGCTTCTGTGTCCCCGGCTGCTTCTACGACACAAGCTGTTTCTGTGGCTCCAAATGGAGCCGATTCGGTGGCTCCGGCTGTTATAGTCGAGGGGTTGGTCACAGTGGACGGTGATAATCCGACGTATGCTTCGGTTGCTGGGCCGACGCCTGTTGCTGCCAATCAGCCGCGGCATAATCAAGCCCCAGGCCCTTCTCCTGTCTGCCGGACCCAGTGAATGTTACTAGTTGTGGCCGCCCTCACCGTTCTAGTGGCAATTCTGGAGGATTGTCCATGGCTCCGGAAATGAAGATGGTATTTGTTTCCCGTTTCCCGCCGGTCGAAGATTGAAGGTGACTTCTATTTGAAATCTTATAAATTGAAGTCATCATGTGCCCAAAGTCGGCACATCACATTCATAGTTCAAATTCTCACAATCACGACTTTGCATTACTTCGTGGTTCAATATTTCTGCGGCAGTTTTGCGACACTTTTGGCCATGTCGAAGGACCATCTTTGTCTTCTTCTGTAAAATACTTTTTATCAACAAAATGAATCATGAAGTCATTTTTCGCTTTGTTGAATACATTTCTGACCCACAGTTGTGATATGATCATGAACTTAATCGATGATTACAATTTTTTGTACGTCTCGACGGACTATTTTTGTAATACGATCACATTCAAATGACTTTTTTGTTCGTTGTTCTTTTTATTATCTGCGGCTATTGCCGGCAGCAGTCAATGAACTTCCATTTGTAAATTCATTGTTCTTCTTCAAGGATCTTTTCGTTTTATAATTTTTATAATTTTTTAGTTCACTGATTTTTATATTTTCCTTGTATCAATTCTTTTTCTTCGTCTCGAAGGACCATTTATGTCGATTAGATCACATTCAAAGTTCAAAATCTTAAAATCACGGCTTTATTTTATTATTTAAATATTGAAAATTCAAGCTCGAGGCCAATTTTAGTTTTTTGTTGTGTTCTTTATTTTTAACCAATATTTCTTTATAATTTTTCTGTGTTCATTATTTCTATATTTTCGGTAAAAATTTCATTTTCGGGTCATATCGAAGAGTTAGCTTACTTTTGGAAATCATAAGAAATCAATAGGCCACGCACAAATAATATACACAAGCCATGATATTCGATTTTTCCTCAAAATCACGTGTCGGTTGGCGCCCAACGCATACCTTGGGAAATAATCCTATAAAAATGTCAATGAAATAAAAACGTTTTAAAGCCTATGGCACAGCATAGACAAAACCATAAAAATTCAAAGTATCTTGCTATAATTTGTTACACATTTGTAACACTTTCCGTGGCGTAGGCATTGCTTTTTGCCTCACCTCGAAGGATTATATTCCATGGAAGCACAATAAAACACTAAATTTTCAATGGCGGCTAATACTCTTCCGCTCTCGAAGAAGCAACAATTTGTGTTTTACAGCCGCTATAAGAGATCATAAAATCATCACTGCACCCCACTACGCCCCCCTCAAGTACTTACATGATATTGATACGGATGGAGGGATATGGTTTCTCTGCTCAACGATTTTATGGCACAATTGCTATCAAGCGATATAGCGCATATTCGGTTAAGACTTATTTTTGGAGAATGAAAACATACCTGAAAGTATAAGACAAGATAAACATAAAGATAAAATAAACAATTTAGTTCTGAGGAAAGTTACACGAAAAGAAAACTAAGAAAAGTGGCTAAAGTAAACAAGAGAAAAAGCAAAAAAACTGAAAATTCAAAACTATAGCTAAAATCTGAAACAAGGAAATACTCAATGTTGATGTTTTACAATCGATGATATGGGGTTAACAGAATTTTCAGCTGGCGTTTTTTAGCTCTCGAAAAAAAACGATTCAAGGTGCTCACAATGGCTAGGGAGGAGGTGGTTTGGTAGGCGATGATGCTGCCGATGGAGGAGGTGTTGGCAGATTGTTAACCAAACAACAAACAACCTTTCAAATGTAAATGTTGAGTATGTGTGTGTGTGAGAGAGCAGGCCTAAACGTATAAAAAACGCGTGCACAATACATCATAGGGTTTTTTGTTTCGGGTTATTATTCCGTGAAATGGAAATTCAAGTGCCCGTGAGAAACCAATAAAATCGACGTCAATGGCCGACCACATGATGCCTTATTGCTGAACCTCGAAGAGGGGGAAACAAACAAAAAAGCTGAAGAGCAGTATGAATGTATGTGCATGATGTATGCAGAGAACTTTTTTGAACTTTGACCGAGAGAGGCATAAATCTAAAAGGATTTGCATAAAGGGTTTCCGCAAAACCGCATTAGTCTTTCGGATGCCACAAAACCCTATAGAACTCAAGGACTCGAGGGGATTTAAAGTATTATCGCATTTGCCCACAAGACCCTTAACGAAGCAAGTGTTAAGGGGGAGAGAATTTAATTTAACGAAGCAGATAAAGTGGAAAGAGGAAGGCAATACATAGGAATGGAAGTCAAAAACATGATATATATAACATTTTAAACTTAAAATATTCAGAGAACATAGAACTCATATTTAGAATAATTTCAAATATATTTTTAAAAATCTAGAACAAAATTATAAAAAATACTTTTAATTTTTTATTTATTTTATAAAGCAAAAAATATAATTTCGGTTTTTGTAAAATAATTTTTATTTATAGATAATAGTGTCAGAAAAACGCTCCATAAGTTTCATGACGGTGTTCCTGGTAGTTACTCTAAAACAATTATAAACGTGATTGCCAGGAGTTTGAAAATAAAGAATTTTTGTCTTAAGGTAATTTTTAAAAAATTCTAACTTTTTTGTGGTATGAGATACAAATAAATTTATGTGTCTAACTTAAAGCAAATTTCGTCTAGTTTTGCTGAAAATTGTCAAACCTAAAAAAATATTTTTTAATTTTTTATTTTTTTTTTAACAAAAAATACCTTCGATTTATGTAAAATAATTTTTATTAATAGTTGCTGGTATCAAAAGGAAAATATAATTTCTATTTTTGTAAAATAATTTTTATTAATAGTTAATAGTGTCACAAGGAGGCTCCATAAGTTTCATGACAGTATTCCTAGTAGTTAGTCTAAAACAATTATAAATGTGAATGCTGTGGTGTTCGAAAATAATTTATTTTTTTCCTAAGATAATTTAAAAAAAATTCTAACTTTTTTGTGGTATGAGATACAAATATAATTTAGTTTAGTAATTTGAAGCAAATTTCTTCTAGTTTTACAGAAAATTGTCAATTTTAAATATAAATACATATTTTTATTTTTTATTTATTTTATAAACAAAAAATATCTAAGATTTTTATAAAATAATTTTTATTAATAGCTGATGATGTCAGAAAGACGCTCCATAAGTTTCCTGATGGTCTTCCTAATGGTATTTACTCTAAAACAATTATAAATGACATTGCTAGTGTTCGAACATAAAATTTTTTTGTCTAAAGTTAATTTTAAAAAATTTCTAATATTTTTGTGATATGAGATACAGATATAATTTATTTTTGTAATTTGAAGGAAAATGCTTCTAGTTTTACAGAAAATTGTCAAATCTTAAAAAAATATTGTTATTTATTTTATAAACAAAAATGCCTTAGATTTTTGTAAAATAATAAAAAATACCTTAAATTTTTGTAAAATAATTTTTATTAATAGTTGATAGTGTCACAAGACAAATATAATTTCGATTTTTGTAAAATAATTTTTATTAATTGCTGATGATGTCAGAAAGACGCTCCATAAGTTTCCTGGTGGTATTCCTGGTATTTACTCTAAAACAATTATAAATGTGATTGCTGGAGTTTGAAAATGAAATATTTTTTCTAAGGTAATTTTAACAAAATTATAACTTTTTGGTGTTATGAGATACAAATATAATTTAGTTTAGTAATTTGAAGTTTTACAGAAAATTGTCAATTTTAAATATAAATACATATTTTTAATTTTTATTTATTTTATAAACAAAAAATATCTACGATTTTTGTAAACTAATTTTTATTAATAGTTAACAGTGTCAGAAGAAAAACATAATTTCGATTTTGGTAAAATAATTTTTATTAATAGCTGATAGTGTCAGAAAGACGCTCCATAAGTTTCCTGGTGGTATTCCTGATATTTACTCTAAAACAGTTATAAATGTCAATGCTAGTGTTCGAAAATAAAATATTTTTGTCTTAAAGTAATTTTAAAAAATTCTAACATTTTGTGATATGAGATACAGATATAATTTATTTTTGTAATTTGGAGGAAATTGATTCTAGTTTTACAGAAAATTGTAAAATCTTAAAAAAATATTTTTATTTATTTTATAAACAAAAATGTCTTAGATTTTTGTAAAATAGTAATAAATACCTTCGATTTTTGTAAAATAATTATTTTTATTAATATAGTTATAGTGTCAGAAGAAAAATATAATTTCGATTTTGATAAAATAATTTTTGTTAATAGCTGATAGTGTCAGAAAGACGCTCCATAAGTTTCCTGGTGGTATTCCTGGTATTTACTCTAAAACAATTAAAAATGTGATTGATGGAGTTTGAAAATAAATTATTTTTTCTAAGATAATTTTAAAAAAATTCTAACTTTTTTGTATTATGAGATACAAATATAATTTAATTTTTTAATTTGCAGCAAATTTCGTCTAGTTTTACAGAAAAATGTCAAATTTAAAAAATATTTTTTTTTGTAGTTTTTTATTTATTTTATAAACAAAAAACCTTCGATTTTTGTAAAATAATTTTTATTAATAGTTAACAGTGTCAGAAGAAAAATATAATTTCGATTTTTGTAAAATAAATTTTATTAATAACTGATAGTGTCAGAAGAACACTTCAAAAGTTTCGTGATGATATTCACGGTACTTACTCTAAAACAATTATAAACGTGATAGCAGGAGTTCGAAAATAAACAATATTTGTTTTAAGATAATTTTAACAAAATTCTAACTTTTTTTGTGGTATGAGATACAAAAAAAAAATATTTTTCTAATTTTGAGCAAATTTCGTCTAGTTTTACAGAAAATTAACAAATCAATAATTTTTTTTAATTTTTTATAAAAATAAAAAAAAACTTCGACTTTGTAAAATAATTTTTATTAATAGTTAAAACTGTTAGAAGATAAATATAAATTTCGATTTTTATAAAATACTTTTTATTAATGGTTAATTGGGTCATAACGAAGCTCCATAAGTTTTATGATGCTATTCCTGATATTTATTCTAAAGCAATTATAAATGTGAATGCTCGAACATAATTTAAAAAAATCTAATTTTTTTAGTACTCTCGTTCCCATAGCTGAACCCGTGCTGAATAAACATAGTGGTATCTTTTGCCTGAAATAAATATTTCTTGGAATTCAGAGCATATTTTGCAAACACACCGCACAACAATGAAACATCTAAATATGGTTTTTAAACCTTTCGTTTTTTTATTCTTCTTGAACAATACTGTTTCATGTTAAAATGGTACACTCGACAACCAATTTATTTGGAGTACCATAGCCAAAGCACTAAAGAAAACAATGCCATGGACGACCGCCACCGCCATGACAATGATGATGTTGCTAGTGCTAGTGCTGGTGGTCGCCGAGCAACAGGGAGGCAGGCATCCCATTCTAAATTGAATTGAGTTGTTGCCATTTGAAATTTTTCGTCGTTTTTTCCTTCCCAAACAAATACAAATGCGTAACATATTGAATTTATTCGAAACAAACACAGATAAATGTACAAACGAAAGAAAGAAAAAAAAACAGCACAAAAACTTTTTCGGTTTTTTAGGGAGTCTATGCCGAGTGAGATTGGAACAAATTGTGTGTTCTGTTGCAGAATATTTAATACAAAAGCAAAAACTTTTTGACAGTTACATAAACAATTGGATTTTATGATAAATTGCTAAAGTGAAGAGCGAGAGGGTGGGGGAGAGAGGTGCAGGAGGATACTGAAATGAAATATGACACAGAACAAATGCGAATTCAACGGAAGCTACAATTAGTAAATGTCGAAAGATGAAAACGCTACAAAGTCAATAAATATGGAATTGTATTAAAAGGCAGCGAAATGGTTTCGTATTTCCAAAACACACACAACTAAAATTTGCTGGTAGGGAAATTGCGGTTTAAATAATCTTTTAAAAATATGTAGGCTTTGCTAAATTCACAAAAAATATTTTATTGTAGCAATATTGTAAGAATGCTAAATTCACAAAAAAATCTCTTCTTGTAACAAGATTATAAGAATGGTCCTTCGACCTGTAGAAATCTCTAAAAAGTAAGTGTCCGGATGTTGACTGTTTTTCACAGCTATTGCAGTTTACTGTCGTCTCGAAGGACCATATTTGACAAATCGTTTTACCGCAGCCACTTAAAAAGTCGATTTAGTATTTTTAAGTGAGAGCCAGATGGCCAACATTATCGGTGGATGGACATAGGGACATCCCGTGAAATTGTATCGAGAATTAATTATCGAAATAAATTACTATTATAAAAAATGGTCTCGTTTTGGCGACTATGCTAAATTTGTTCACACCCTAGGTGACCGTGTAACTCAAACCTATTAAGGATTGATGGACAAACAATGGCTCGAAACACCATGGCTGTGTGCTGTGTGAAATTTCTTGGATCTAGGTCAACCGAAACAAAAGTTAAGGAATATTTCCAAAATATATCGATTTCCAACCATTCTGCATCAACTCGAAGGACCATATTAAAGGAAAGCAAAGCAGCCATATCGAAAGACAAAGTTCAAAAGCAATGAGTTAAGATTCAGGCAAACAAATATTTACTTCAAAGAATATTCGCCGCGTCTTGAATGACACCTTGAGTTCTTTTATTTGCAGTTTATAGCCTGACCGAAGGGCCATAATTCACGCCGCTGATATATGAAAATAAAGATTGTACAGTAATTTTGCAGTGTTTATGCAAGCTGAGGTATAGTTGCCATATTTTTTATGTTGTAGTTGCAGCATCGGGCCAGCTCAAAGGGCCGTCTTTGGCTGATATTTGACTCACTCTTTCTGCAATTCCAGTTGTAGCTGCAGTTTTTGAGTAACTCGAGGGTATTTGGAATATGTAATTGTATTAAAGGGCAGCCAAAATGGTTTCATATTTCTAAAACACAAGCTAACATTTGCAGTAATTGAAATTGAGTTTTAAATAATCTTTTAAAAAATATACAATCTCTTCTAAATTCACAAAACATTTTCTTATAACAATTTATGAATAAACTGAATGATTTTTAAAAAGAATGGTCCTTCGACCTGCTTTCGAAGTTTACTAACATGTCGAAGGACCATTTTCATAAACCGTTTTGCTGTCGCCACTTAAAAACTTAAGTTTTTCAAGGCTCTGGGAAGAGGGTTGAACAACTTAACCTGTGTATACGGCGACAAGATAAAGTGTGTGGTCCTACGACCATATTCGGTCACATTTAAGAACAGAACATTGTGTAGAGATTTTGACAATAAAATATTGTATTCCTTGATTTCATACTCAGGATGACTTAACTCACATCTTCAGTATTAATGATTTTATTAATGATTCACTTCTTTAATATTTTCAGATGTGATTATAGTTGCTGTTGCTGATTAGCTCGAAGGACCACTTTCGTGCTTCGTGCCGGGAGGAATTGTTTCCACATCCGAGGTGTCTCCTTTAATATTCAATTTGTGGTGGCATTTTCTGGCCCGCTAGAAGGATCATAATCGGTGTCACTGAGTTTATACTCGAAGTGGCCTGTATCGCTCCTTTAGCATTTCCACTTGTGATTGCTGTTTTGGTGAGCTCGAAGGATCATATTTGGTGACTCTGAAATTACCACATTTTGCAGTTTATATTTATTTTTTATCTCTCTTCAAAAGAAGAAGTATTTCCAGGTCAAAGGCAGGTGATTTTACAACATCTGAAGCTGAAATTACTACAGAATTTTATCCATCTCCATTTTATAATTTTATCCATCTCCATTGAAATTTGCTTACAATTTTTGCACTTTTTATCCGTCTCTATAGCCAAGTTGGCATAATTTTCAGTATTTCCAGCTGTGGATTGAGTTTCTGTTCGGCTCGAAGTACCATATTTGGGTACCTCAGAAATCAACACATTCGAGTCGGCTCTTCAATAACTCATTCTTTTCATTTCCTTCCTGACAGCTACATCGTCTTTCTACCAGAAGTATTCGTAAGTATTAAGGAAAAATTCAACAAACTGCTCTTCGCTATAGAGTTGGTCCCAATGCCGATAGGGTCTAGTAAAAGGATAGCCTTTATGCAGATCGAGATAATTTCAAGAGGAAAAACTTAGGCACCTCAATATAACAAAAAACGTACCAGAGACCTTTTAAACCATCTATTGGTGTATTCGCAGAAAAAGCTAGCCTAGCATGTTCACTCCGACTTTCTGACAGCTGCAGCGCAATTAAGGAGGCATGTAGAAAACTTTGTTCTTTAGGGACATCGGGTCTCACAGGGATCTTTGTAGGTAGTCAGGCCGCCCGTTTGTCTCTTAGATCTAACCACATAACATTGAGGAGATATCAAGACTAAGCTGTCTGTTTGAAGTCACTTTTATGAAGGGATTCCTGGACACAGGGACTTTCATGGGAACGAACGAACGGACGTATTGGTGAGGATGAGATCTACTTTAAGTACCCTCGCTACGGAGTTGGTCGCAATTCCGATAGGGTCTGTTAAAAGTGGTATCTTCAAGCACTACCTAGGCCGAGTTAATTTCAAGTGTAAAAACTTAAACACTTGTCAAATATTCCTGGACTCAATATAACAAAAAACAAACCTGGACTCAATATAACAAAAAACACACCAGAGACCTTCTATGTCAGGGAAGAAGAAACGAAAATTGGAAACCATGTGTGACGAATGAAGCTGCAATTTAATGATCACGGTCCTAGCTGCGACAACGAAAAGGAAGAAGAGACAGTCGATCTATTTTTCTGCGATTGCCCAGCTTTAATAAACCCAGGGCACAGGGCACTAGCTATTTTCAAGTGGAAAAACTTCTTATACTTGTCAAATATCCCGCGAACCTGGCCTCAATATAAAAAACGCACCAGAACCCTTCTAAAACAAAATACAAGGAAGGAACCAGCAGTTCTGACGGGTCATTGGAAACGAATCGCGACGAATTTAACAATCACTGCCGTAGCTGCGACAACGAAGAGGATGAAGAGACAATCGAATACTTCTCAGGCGACTGCTCAGCCTTAATAAACTCACGGCATAGAGTCTTAGGGCAGCAACTGTCCAATATATCAAATAACACAATCTTACAGGCCGGATATAAAAGTTGCTGTGAATGGCGACCAACGCAGCGACGATAGATTTTTGCTTTATGCAATTGTTGCTGTGAATGGCGACCAACGTGGCGACGACCATAGATTTTTGCAGTAGCTGCAATTCAACAGTCACTGCAGTAGCTGCAACAAAAGAGACTCTCCTTAAATCACGTCACCAGGCCAATTGTTCAATATATCGACTATCACAATCTTTCAAGACTGTGCCTTAAGTCACTACTTGATGCTCTCATGAGAGCGACCACATAATCCAAGTAATCATACAGATCCTGACTTCGGAATGGTCCTTGGAGCTTTATGCAGTTTCTGCTGGGAATGGCGACCAACGTGGCGATGACCATAGAGTTTTACAGCAGCTGTAATTTAAAGATCACTGCAGTAGCTGCATCAACGAAGACTGCCCTTAAACCGCGGAAGCGAGCCTTTAGGATTGCAATTGTCCAATATATTAAATATCACAATCTTGCAGGCTGAATACAAAAGACTTTCCGAGCGATGTGGTCAATTCAATATGATGCCTCGAGCGCTCCTGTGAGAACGGCCTACGTGGCCAACCATATTTATAGTCCCATCGGTTTGGGTTTCAAAGTGGATAGGAGCTCATTATCAAGGGAGTAGAGTTAATTTTTGTCGGAGATGAAAACCTTCAATAATTGCCATCTGCGTCGGATTCCTATCGGCTAAGAACTCCTCCCTCGTGTTTCCAGTTTCATCATCCTGTGTGGGGATAACTCATCAGTGGCGCTTCTGTATGGAGTGATTGGTGTTATCATGCTGTGGTTTTACCTTTTTTTATCCATTATCAAGGGAGCGTTAAGTAGAGTTCATTTTTATCGGAGATGGAAACCTTCAATAATTGTCATCTGCGTTGGATTCCTATCGGCTAAGAACACCTCCCTCGTGTTTCCAGTTTCATCAGATACGTAACTCATCAGTGGCGCTTCTGTATGGAGTGCTTGATGTTATCATGTTGCGGTTTACCGGTTTTATCCGTCTCAAGGGGGCCATCAATCCAAATTCGTAATAAGCACAGGTTCTTTTTGGGTGGGGAAAAGGCCACACATAGAAGTATACTTTTGTTTAATATTTGTAAAGGTGGATCAATGTTCGGAACTTCAGACCAAAATATGTTTACAATCGTAGCCCAGGTCTTATTCTGTCTTCACAAATTGAATTTTCCGAAAACCTAGCTCCCAGTAATGAAATTCTTAAAAATGCTTGAAATAAAGAGGCAACCTCTTGAAAGGAACTTTAATCATTCTTCTCCTATAATTAGTAACCATAATTTATTTCCTGCCAAATGTGTTTATAGCCCCCAAACCAAAGATTCATTTCACACACAGGCACACATAATTTCGAAGATTTCCCTGACATAAACAAAAATTACTATGACATACATTCACCAGAGTCACGTAAATATGTTAAGAAACCGGTTTGATTACATCGAGTGCTGCTGATACAATTGCAGCAGCAGCAGCCATGCATGCAACCACTTACGGGTCAATATGGGTTGCACACAAACCCATCTGATCTTTATTGTTTCGAATTCTAGGAAGACGACGACCATAATTTATCGTTGTTGTATCGCCGCAACTGACACATGTGTGCCGGGGCTTGTTACTTAAAAGAACGCTTCCAGAAACGCAAAAACACACACTGGCACTGTCCTCCTTCAGCCGACGATTGAGTCCTTTTTGGAAGTGGTTACCCACACCCAGCAACATTGTACAATGTAAATGTACTTGTACTCGCACTCGTACACACACTTGTATCTGTAAATCTATTACAAAAGTAACGAGTGGATTTGTGGGAGGAGCAGCAGAACAAGGAACGGCAGTGAGGACAATTGAAAGTTGTACGTGTTTAAGTTCGTATTTGTACAAGCCATTGTGCAATTGAGTAAGGAGGAGGAGGTGCGAGTGGGAGTGTGTTATTGTCTTAATAGCTATTTGATCATTTTGACCTAATTTTCAATTTTCATAAATTGAAGACTGTTCTGCCTCCATTGGACTCAAACATGTTCGGCCTTTTTTCCTTGATATTGCCACTCAATGTGTGGAACAGAAGCCAACTCTGCTGCTTGTTGAGAATAACTAAGGAATGGATGTTGCTTACAGCTCACAGCAGTCAACAACATTGTATGCTACACGGACAGAGGCAGAGAGAGAACGAACTTTAAAGGCGCTTGTTTTGCTGGAGTGGCAAAGCGGAACAGTGGGACGAATTGCAGATAGATCATAACATTCTTCAAAAGTTGAAAATTTGCCCAAAAAAGGCAGATAAAAGCATGGTAACACCATGCTCTCTATACAGAAGTGCCACTGATGAGTTATCCCCACACAGCAGACCCAGGAAGATATTGAAGGTTTCCAACTTGATGATGATGATGATGATGATATAAATATGGTTGGTTTACCTGACAGCTCTCACTGGAGCGTCAAGTAGAGCCTCGAGACACCACACCACACCACTCGGAGTGGTCTTTTATATTCAGCCTGAAAGATTGTGATATATTGGACAATTGCTTCCCAAAGGCCTTGTACCGTGGGTTTATAAGAGTTGGTTCGTTGAATTGCAGCTACTGTAAAAATATATGATCGTCGACGCGTTGGTCGCCACTCTCACCAACAACTGCATAAAGCTCGAAGGACCATTCCATTTGGTTGGTTGATTAGTTTGTGTGGTCGCTCTCATGGGAGTGAGTTGCAGCTGTAAAAATCTATGGTCGTCGCCGAGTTGGTCGCCATTCTCAGCTCGAAGGACCATTCCAAAATCGTGACCACTTGCACAGGAGCCTGAAGTAGTGCCTCGATGCACCATTTCGAATGGACCACTGCACTGCACAAAAGTCTTTTATATTCAGCCTGAAAGATTTTGATATTTCATATATTGGAAATTGCTTTCCAAAGGCCCTGTGGCGCTGGTTTATTAGAGCAGGACAGTCGCATAAGAAGTGGTTGACTATATCTTCTTCCTCTTCGTTGTTGCAGCTACTCCATTCATCGTTGAATTGCAGCTACTATAAAAAACTATGGTCGTCACCGCGTTGGTCTGCATAAATTGCTTCGTGTGGTCGCTCTCATGGGAGTGAGCTGCAGCTGCAAAAATCTATGGTCGTCGCCGAGTTGGTCGCCATTCTCAGCTCAAAGGACCATTTCAAAGTCGTGACCACTTGCACACGAGCCTGAAGTAGTGCCTCGATGCACCATTTCGAATGGACCACTGCACTGCACAAAAGTCTTTTATATTCAGCCTGAAAGATTTTGATATTTCATATATTGGAAATTGCTTTCCAAAGGCCCTGTGACGCGGGTTTATTAGAGCAGGACAGTCGCATAAGAAGTGGTCGACTATTTCTTCTTCTTCCTCTTCGTTGTTACAGCTACGCCAATCATCGTTGAATTGCAGCTACTTTAAAAATCTATGGTCGTCACCGCGTTGGTCGCCATTCTCAGCTCGAAGGACCATTCCAAAGTCAGCATCTGTATGATAGCTTGGTTGGTTTATGCGGTCGCTCTCATGAAAGCGTCCACTCGTGCCTTATGGCACCGTTTTGAATGGACCACGCCATTCGGAAAGGTTTTTTATATCCAGCCTAAAAGAATGAGATATTTGATATATTGAACAATTGCTTCACAAAGGCCCTGTGCAGTGGTTTTATTAAAGCTGGGTAGTCTTCGTTGTCGCAACTATGGCAGAGATCGTTCAATTGTAGCTACTGTGAAAATCTATGGTCGCCACCGCGTTGGTCGCCATTCTCAGCAACAACTGTATATAGTTCGAAGGATCATTCCAAAGTCAGGATATGTTTGATTGGTTGGTAGGTTTACGTAGTCGCCCTCATGGGAGTGAGTTACAGCTACTGTAAAAATCTATAGTCGTCGGTTGGTCACCGCGTTGGTCGCCATTCTCAGCTCGCAGGACCATTCCAAAGTCGTGAAGGCTTTCACAGGAGCCTCAAGCGTGAAATATTGTGATATTTGATATATTGGACACTTGCTTCCCAAAGGTCCTGTCGCGTCTTCTTTGTCTACTGTAAAAGTTTATGGTCGTCGCCATTATCAGCAACAACTACATAAAGATCGAAGGACCATTCCAAAGTAAGCATCTGTATGATTGGTTGGTCGGTTTATGTGGGCGCTCTTACATGAGTGTCAAGTAGTGTCTTAAGACACTATTTTGAATGGACCACACCACTCCAGTCATAAAGAGGAGGAGAGCTAATTGATAAGATGTCCAATATTAATTTCAAATATCTCATCAATGTCGTGTAGTAATTGCTTCTCAAAGACATGTACCGTGGGTTTATTAAAGCTGGGCTGTCGCATATGAAGTAGTCGACTGTCTCTACTTCCTTTTCGTTGTCGCCGCTAAGGCAGTGATCGTTAAATTGCATCTTCATTCATCGCGCATGGTTTCCACTTGGCCAATAATCCGTCAGCGCTGCGATCATTCTATTTTACGTAAGAAGGTCTCTGGTACATTTTTGTCATATTTGAGGCCAGGTTTGTTTGACAAGTGTCTGAGGTTTTCGACTTGAAATTACATCGGTCTATGTAGTGTAAGAAGATACCAAGTTTATCAGACCCTATCGGTGATGCGATCAAATCCGTAGCGAGACTAGTCAAAATAGATCCCATTCTCGGCAACTCCTCGCTAGTTTGTTCCCAGAAAAAGTCCATGTGTCTAGGGATCCCTATATAAGAGTGATTTCAGACACACAACTCAGTCTGAACAGTTCCTCAATGCACTGTCCTGACTAATGTAGTTGTTATGCGGTTAGATTCGAGAGACAAGAGTTTGACAGTCTTTCTTAACCCATTACCGCCCTTTGTCCCAGTATGAGGACACCTGTTTAATGTCAGACAACAGAACAACAGTTTTCATTGGACGTTAATGGGTTAATGGCGAAGACTTTGGCCTGGAATACGATGCATAATTTAGGCTTTAATGCTCCCTTTAATTGAATTTAATGATTTTTTTTTTAATTTTTAACTGAATTTTATAAAAATGCTCCTCTCGCTGGTCATTACAGTCTCATAATTCCTGTCAGCTTCTGCTTCTGTCCTACTGTCAAATTGTTACTTCAATCGTTGACTTTGCTATCAGCCCGCTCCCTGTCATTATTTGTTGCTCGGTATCCTTGTAATTAGGAAGCCCTTCTCTGTGTATGAAAGGAAGAGATATGTCTATAGACGTACGTACATACTCCCTCTTTGCCATTTATTATTAGAAAGTGAAACAAGCAATTACCCAACGACCTATTTTAGTGCTTACAAAGGAATGCAGGCAAAGGAAGAAAAAGTTTGAAGTAGTCTAGAATAATATCATATTGACAAATATTGTCTAGGCATACATCGAGGATATTCAACAAGAAATTCTTTAAAAATTTCAGAGAAATTAGGAAAGAAAATGAAATGGCACAAATACTTCGTTTCAGTCAAGAGAATGTCAGTATGGGAATAACAAAGAAAACAGTAAGAAATGAAAAACATTTTCTTCTTTGTGTCTCTAAAGAGATTTTCCATTAACGTTCTTCAAAGAAAAATTTGGTTCTCAGATCAAGTCGAAGGACCAATTTGATTTTTACAATATTAACAGTCCAACCAAGAACGTTGGTTAACGAAAAATTATGGGTTATAACAGGACAGTGCTTAGAAATCCAAATAAGGAGAAAGAACTATCTATGGCTAGGACACCCGCTACAAAAGGAGACCGAAGATACTAAGATGCGCTGGAGTGGAACGCACAGGGAGCAAGCAAAAGAGGTAGGCCATGGCGAAGATCAATAAAAAAGGGACGTCCAAATCGTTTAATGAATTAAGATGTATTGTACGAGACCGACAACAATGGAAATTGTATCTTTGTAAATTAGGGTAAGTTTAAATACCACTGTATGTAAACATAATAAAAAAAAAGTCCAGCTCGAAGGACCATTTTTGTCGATGCAACATGAAAAGAAGAAAGAAAGAACTGTGATTGAAAACTGTTGGAGTCGAAGCTGTCATATTCATTTTCTGATTCATTAAAACTTTTGAAACACAATTGAGGACCAGGATAATTCAATAGAGAAATAGATGGACGATAAATCATTTAATATGTGAGGATACGAAGGAGATTGAAACATTAATAGAAGAAGTAGCTGATACCTGCATTACAAAGTTTGATATTACAAGATCTAGGACCATGGATGGATCCGTAATGTTGTAGTAGGTCTCATACTCATTCATTACCTAACAAACAACTCGAAGTACATCCGACAGACAAGCCCATATATGAGTAAAGGATCACAATAGAGGTCTGGGAGAAATCAGTTGAGAAAGATGTGGACCCAAAATCATGTTATACATGAATATACGAAGGAGATGGAGATTTTTACAGAAGGAGATTATATTACTGGAGTGCCAGTGTTTGAAAACCTTGGATGGATCTCTAATGCTGTAGTAGGATTCCTACTCATTCATGACTTAACAAACAATCCGAAGTACACACATGAGACAAGCCCAGATAAGAGTAAAGGAACTCAATAGAGATCTAGGAGAACTCAATTGAGAAATAGATGAATCCAAAATCATTTAATATGGAAGGATACAGAGGAGATGGAGAACTTTTCAGAAGAAGTTTATGTTATGTTTGAAGACCCAGGACCTCTGCCCTAGGTTGGTTACAACTACTACAGATTCCTAATATTGTAGTAGGTCTTCTACTCATCCACGGCCTTAAAAAATACGAAGTAGAACCGGCAGACAAGCCCAGGAGAGGGTAAAAAAGGCAATAGCAAACACAATTGGGGACTGAGAGAACTCAAATGAGAATCGTGATACCAATGTCATCTCATATGTGAAGATAAGGAATAGACTGATATCATTATAGAATGAGAGCTGTTACCTTCATTGCAATATTTGAAGATCAAGGACTCTGGATGGATACCTAATGTTATAGTAGCCAGAACCTGTTGTAGTGGGTCTCCTACTCATTCTTCACCTTAAACAATTCGAAGTACAACCGTCAGACAAGACCAGATAAGAGTAAAGTAACGCAATAGAAGTCTGGGAGCACTCAATTGTGAAAGAGATGGATACAAAATCAATTAATATGTAAGGATTCGGATGAGATTGAGTTCTTTACCGAAGAAGTTTAATGTTTGGGCTAGGCTAGGGCCTCTACGCTGGGATGGTCACTACTACTATGGATCCATAATGTTGTCGGACAACTACTCTTTCATGATCCCAGATAAGTCATCTCATATTGGAGAATACGGAGGAGATTGAGATCTTCACAGAAGGAGGTTATGTTACTGGAGTTGTAATGAGAACCTCACTACCACTATGGATTCACAATGTCGTAGTTGGTCTCCTACTCATTCAGACATCCGAAATACATCCGACACACAAGAAAGAAACGCAATAGCAAACACAATTGAGGTCTAGGAGAACTCAATTGTCATCTCTTTTGTGAAGATACGCAGGAGGGAGATTGAGATCTTTATAGAATGATGATCTGCGTTGTTATTTTTGAAGACCTAGTAGTATCGATGGATCTCTAATATGAGTAGGAGCATTCATGACCGAAACAATCCGAAGTACATCCGATAGACAGAACCACATAAAGAGTAAAAGATTCTACTCCAAGTGAAGACTAGGAGAAGACAATTGAAGATTTGGAGGTCTCACTTGAGAATTAGGTGAACCCAAATCATCTCATATGTCAAGACACGGTTGAGATTGAGATCTTTCTAGATGGAGAATCTGTTACCTGCGTGGATCCCTAATGATATCGTAGGTCTCCTACACATTCATGACCGAAACAAACCGAAGTACAACCCACATAAAGATTAAAAGTTTATACTCCAATTGAGGACTAGGAGAATTAATAAGAACTGGGTTCTTTATAGAAGGAGAATGTTGGAAGTCTTAGGATCATGGATGAAACTCTAATATTATATTAGATATTCTACCCATTCATGACCGAAACAATCCGAAGTACATCCGGCTTAAAGAGTAAGAAATACTAATCGAAACGAAGTGTAGGAGAACACAATTGAAGACTGGGTGAACTCACTTGAGAACTAGGTGACTATGTGAAGATATGGAAGAGATTGATATATTTATAGAAGCAGTAGCTGTTGATTGCATTGTAATTTTTGAAGTCTTAGTAACATGGATGGATCCCTAATGTTATAGTAGGTGTCGAATGAGCATCTTTGTTTAAAGGACTTTCAAATAACTTGGAAAGCAAAGAGAGAACGAGCTCAAAGTTAACAACCTGTTGGTGTTGGGAGTTCCCACATTCATTGCCTAAATCATTATCTCCTTATACGCTACCTAACAACCAAAACCATGCCAAAATAATAACAAAAGTATTTCCTTTTGTAATACTAAGACTAAATTATGCCTCGTTGTCTTCGATATCACTGTAACCTGCTCCACTAGTCTCGTTAATAGTTTCATTTTTCCACATTCATGCTGTGTAATCAGTAATTCCAAATGACCGAGTATAACATTCCCCCCAACCAGTTATCCAATCGGCCCTACCATGCGTTCCTATTTTCCGCATGCCTATTTTCTTCGCTAGTTAATGTTTTGTTGTAGGCGTTGCTGCTGTTCTATTCTCTCTATGCTTCATTCATTGGCTGCTTCTTTTTATAAACGTTGTAGTCGGTCGTTGTCTTTTTTGCCATTTCTAATGTTTCCCATTATAATCTCTCGTTCTCTTTATTTTTTTTTTTGCGCTGGAATTGACCCTACCGTATGACCTCATATGTTGTCGTGAGGATAATAAAAGACTACTATGACAAGAGCAACAACAGCAACAATAATAAAAATACAGCAGCGTTGTAATAGTTTCTATCTGGAAAACATATTTTATGGCACTCTTAAGGTAAGAATGAGAAAAGAATATAAACAAAAAAAAAACTGGGTCATAATCAATATTGCCATCCATTCTACGTCAGGGAGAGAGGAATGTACGAACGAACGGACAGGTCGGAATAAATGTCCAACTGTTTTTCATGTCAACCATATCACCAGTCACAGTGTTACGAAGATAAGATGAGCAGACATACGAGTTTGAAGGATAAGGATGTTCATAGTAGAAATCATAATAGATTTGTAGATCCAGATAAGAGTAGGAGACACTAGGAGAACTTAATTGATAATGAGATGAATCCCAAATCATGTAATATGTGAGGATACGGAGGAGGTTGAGTTCTTTATAGAAGGAGGATCTTCTGCCTGGGATGCAATGTTAGAGCCCTAATGTTATAGTAGGTCTCCCAATCATTAATGGCCTTAAACAATCCGAAATACATCTGTCGACGAACCCAGATAAGTGTAAAGAAACACAATTGAGGACTGGGAGAATTCAATTGCGAATTATGTGAAGATACAGACTGGATTGACATCTTTAAAGAAGGAGGAACTGTTATCTGAATTGCAATATTTGAAGATCTTTTACCATGGATGGATCTCTAATGTCTCTTCTACTCATTCATGGCCTTAGACAATCCAAAATATATTCGTCGACAAATCCAGATAAGTGTAAAGGAATACAATAGAGCTTTAGGAGAACTCAATTGAGAATTAGATGAACTCAAAGCCTTCTCCTATGTGAGCATACGGAGCAGATTGAGATCTTTGTATTTAGAAGGAGGAGTTGTTTTCTTCATTGGAATGTTTGAAGATCTAATACCATGGATGGATCTCTAATGTTATAGTAGGTCTCCTAACCATTCATGGCCTTAAACAATCCGAAATACATCCATCGACAAACCCAGATAAGTGTAAAGAAACACAACTGAGGTTTAGGAGAATTCAATTGAAAATTATCAACCCAAGTCTTCTCATATGTGAAGATACGAAGGAGATTTTTATCTTTATATGAGGAGGAGCTGTTATATGCATTGCAATATTTGAAAATCTAATACCATGGATGGATTCCCAATGTTGTAGTAGGTCTCCTATACATTCATGCCCTTAAACAATCCAAAATACATCCGTCGACAGACCTAGATTAGTGTAAAGAAGCCTAATTGAGGTTTAGGAGACTTAATGGAGAATTAGATGAACCCAAGGTCTTCTCATATGTGAAGATACAGAGGAGATTGATATCTTTACAGAAGAAAGAGCTGATACATACATTACAATATTTGATAATCTAATAACATGGATGGATCCCTAATATTTCAGTAGGTCTCCTAACTATTCTTGACTGAAACAATCCGAAGTACATTCGTTAGACAGACCAACATAAAGAGTTAAAGGTTCTACTCCAAGTGAAGACTAGGAGAACACAATTGAGGACTAGGAAAACTCAATTGAACATAAAATCATTTTGTCCCTCATGACCTTAAGCAAGAAACGCAGTATGAAACGCAATTGAGTACTAGGTAAACTCAATTGAGAAGCACATATGTGAGGATATGGAGGAGATTGAAAACTTTATAGAAGGAGGAGCTATTACCTGCATTGTAATGTTTGAAGACCTAGGAACATGAGTGGATCCCTAGTGGAGGAAATTGATATTTTTATAGAAGGATGATCTACTACCAGCGTTGTAATGCTTGATGTCTTAGGACCATGGATAGATCCCTAATATTATAGTAGGTCTCCTATACATTCATGGCCAAAACAAACCGAAGTACATCCGTTATACAAACCCACATAAAGAGAAAAGGTTATACTCCAATTATAAGAACTGGGTTCACCAGTCATCTCATACATGGATGATATTGGGATATTTATAGAAGGAGAATCTATTAACGGCGTTTCAGTGTTGGAAGTCTTAGGACCATTGATGAATCTCTAATAATATATTAGCTATCCTACCCATGCATGACCGGAACAATCCCAAGTACATCCAACATAAAGAGTAAGAGATTGTAATCCAACTGAAGTGTAGGATAACACAATTGAAGACTTGGAGAAATCACTTGGGAACTAGATGAACCCAAAGTAATCTCATATATGACGAAACGGAAGAGATTGAAATCTTTATAGAAAAAGAAATATGAGTGGTACGCTAATGGAGGAGATTGGTATCTTTATAGAAGGCAGACCTATTACCAGCTTTGTAATGTTGGAAGTCTTAGGATTATGGATAGATCCCAAGTATTATAGTAAGTCTCATATCTATTCATGATTGAACCAAGCCGAAGTACATCCACACACATAAAGAGTAAAAGGTGCCACCCAATCGAGGATACGAAAAACTCAATTGAGGCTTAAGTGAACCTAAAGTCATTTCGGCTAATGTGAATACTGGAATAATTAATGATCTTTCATGAACTATCCAAAGTACATCCATCAGACAAAACCAGAATAAAGAATAAACCATTTCACTGCATTTGGTGAACCAAAGGTCATCTGGACTAAGCCAGGAAGAAGTATGATTTCCATTTAGAAGATATTAATATTCGTTGGCAGTACCATAAATGAATTGATCGCAAAAGGCTTTAAAGATGATTGCTAGTGTGAGGATCTTTCATGAACTATCCAAAGTACATCCTTCAGACAAAACCAGAATAAAGAGTAAACCATTTCACTGCATTTGGTGAACCAAAGGTCATCTGGACTAATCGAGGAAGAAGTATGATTTCTATTTAGAATATATTAATATTCGTTGGTACTGGTACTGCCATAAATGAATTAATCGCAAAATGCTTTAAAGATGATTGCTAGTGTGAGGATGTGGAAGAAATGAAATATTTATAGGAGGGTCTATTGCTAGGATTGGAATATTTGAAAGTCATGCTTCCCACTGGCTTCCACTGCCTTAATTCCAATTGATAATTAGGAAAACTCAATTAAGGATTAGGAGAATTCAATTGAGAATCTAGGAAAAATGTTTTAAATATGATTAATTGTGTGAGGATGTGGAGGAATATATGATATTCATCGAAGAATGATCTGTCAGCTAGGGTTGGCATATTTATAAACTATGCCTCCCCCTGCACGAGGCTGGATCCCTGCTTTTCTAAAAATTACACTCTCCGGTTGGTTCAATCCACTACCTTAATTCCACATGAAAATTAGGAAAGCTCAATTGAGGATTAGAAGAATTCCATTTCCTATAGAATAGCGTGAATCCAGGAGGATAGCTACTCTAGCAGGAAAAGACTTTAAATGTGATTGATAGTGTGAGAATGTGAAGGACAATATGATACTCATGGAAGGAGGATCTGTTAAGAAGAAATGACATGTAGATGGCATACACTACCTTACTTTGATTGCATCTACTTCATACACTACATACTAAGACACTATTGGAAGAGGAAGTGTATGAGACTAATCCGATGAAGATGGCGCTGTCCATAATAAGCGCGTAAAGACCTAAAACCATAAAGACTGGGCTTGGGAGGAGAAGAAATGACACGTAGATGGCTAACCTTCCCTGAAGGCTAAACAATCCAAATTGCCAACCTTACTTTGATTGCATCTACTTCATACACTACATACTACGACTCTATTGGAAGAGGAAGTGTATGATACTGATCAGATGAAGATGGCGCTGTCCACAATAAGCGCGTAAAGACCTAAAAACATAAAGACTGGTCTTGGGAGGAGAAGAAATGACACGTAGATGGCTAACCTTCCCTGAAGGCTAAACAATCCAAATTGCCAACCTTACTTAGATTGCATCTACTTCATACACTACATACTGAGACACTATTGGAGGAGGAAGTGTGAGTGAGACTTCTCAGATGGAGATGGCGCTGTCAACAATAAGCGCGTAAAGACCTAAAACCATAAAGACTGGGCTTGGGAGGAGAAGAAATGACACGTAGATGGCTAACCTTCTAACCTTCCCTGAAGGTTAAACAATCCAAATTGCCAACCTTACTTTACACTACATACTGAGACACTATTGGAGGAGGAAGTGTGAGTGAGACTTCTCAGATGCAGATGGCGCTGTCAACAATAAGCGCGTAAAGACCTAAAACCATAAAGACTGGGCTTGGGAGGAGAAGAAATGACACGTAGATGGCTAACCTTCTAACCTTCCCTGAAGGTTAAACAATCCAAATTGCCAACCTTACTTTACACTACATACTGAGACACTATTGCAGGAGGAAGTGTGAGTGAGATTTCTCAGATGGAGATGGCGCTGTCAACAATAAGCGCGCAATCACCTAAAGTCATAAAGTCTGGGCTTGGGATGAGAAGAAATGACATGTAGATGGCATACACTATCTCGCCTTCCCTGAAGGCTGAATAATCCAAATTCCCAAACATACTTTCATTACATCTGTCTCATATAATATAATGTACTCGTATCCACAGTTTATGGTTATAGGTCTTTGTGTGCGGTTTGATTAGATGGCTTTGTGAGGACAACTTTCTTGTCAATGAACTTTCCTAGAGACTTAAGAAGTGTATTAACTTGGTCAGTGGTCCTACATTACTTTTAACTACCCCATGAATGCCAGTACATCCTTTTGTCACATGAAACTTCTTTTGTTAGGCCTTAAGATTGTCCATTGTGGAGGAGGCCGCCACTATACAACCTTGCCTAACCTATTTATGGGCAAAACGACCTTCATAATAATACGGAACAGTATTTTATTACCTAAACAACGCAAACAATTTCTATATAGTCATTCTTTGTAATACACAATATACATAACAGACAATTACAGCTGATATCATTCGAATATTCATATTCAATATGACTGATAGACAGTCGGACGATATCGTGATATGAAAAAGCACTATGCAATTGTCAATTGATGAATATATCAAATGACAGTGTAAACTTTTGTTCACAATTGAACACTAATAGCAACAACAACAACAACAATACGAAAAATTACAATAAACAACAAAGAGCAAAGAATAGAATAGAAAAAGATGAAACAAAGAACGACAAGAAAGAAAGTCGAACACATATTTGTTGTACGTGGACTGTGTGACAAGTAATCATTCATTTGATCTGAATGAATTTTGAATGTCTCTGGGAGATGGGGAGAAAATCTAACATTTGGTATTGTGAATACATAGATATTTCAATCAGCGTAATCATCTTTCCGCACGAAGTAGCAGTAACAGTCAACAGTCAAACATTTATTTATCGATAATGATGGGCATTTGCATATAATAGATTTTAAGTGGGATAAAAAGGTTGACACAAGCCAATCGCTTTTGTTTTTTTCTTTTGGGGAGAGTCGATCATAAATTAGAGTCAAAAATTAAATTGATGAAACCAGGACAAAATCAAGTAAATGATTGAGCGAAAACTGATTAAATTATTGATTGAATTATAAGAAAATAAGAGAAATAGTCACAGAAGACGTATAAAACTCGACTAAATGTAAAGAAGGATGATTAAAATGACAGGAGCACTAACGGGAGCATAGACCCATGGACGGACGGACACACAGAATGATGGATATGTGGACGGAGAGACAGACAAAAGGACGTACGGACAGGTCGGCGAATGAGAGAAGATAATGTCTGTGAGTTCAACGCGATTCCTGCCTTAAGATCCTAACCACAATGTGCGGAGTGTTCTCCCACCCAGGGTGTTATTATGCGGCGCCCCTAGGTAAATCAAAATATACCTCTACTACTCTATGGTTCGTAGCTCCCGGTTGATACGCAACTCTACATAAACCCAAAACTGTCTCAACCACCTCGAAACTGTTCGTTCCTATCTAACAGAAGCTGGTATTAGCAGGCGATCCCGAACACACAAGGTACCAAATTATAAATTCCGATTGGACCTCGTAGCCGAAGTTACTACCAGGTAGGTTCTTAGCAGAGGTACCCAAGGAACCATCAGTGATAAATCAATCGGTTCGTTTACAACACTTCCTCTGCTACTCTACGTTTCGTAGCTCATAGTTAATGCAGGGGATCCTGATCTCCCACGATCCCACTATATTATAGACTCCGATCAGAACACAACCGAAATTACTTCCAGTTGCCAGTCACACTAACTGCTGACTCGTAAGTCTTAATCAGAGGAACGGCTGGGAAAAATCAGACGGTTCCTCAACTACTCTACCTCTGTTGTGGCCTGTAGCTTATGGTTAATACACGACCACGAATTTGAATTGATGGTCCGTCGAGACGATAAAAAGCGGTGATAGTGGCTCCGAATTGGCCCTTCGAGCTGACCAGAAACTGAAATCATAAATAGAAATACTGAAAGGGTGGAAACATAATTGAAGACTGGGAGATCTTTATAGAAGGAGGATCTGTTACCTGCATTGGATTGTTTGAATACTAAGGAACATATATGGATCCCAAATGTAGAAGTCTTCAACACATTAATAACCGAAACTATCCGAAGTACATCCTCACATAAAGAGTACAATATTATACTATAATTGAGGACTGGGAGAACTCAATTAAAGACTAGAAGAACGCAATTGATTGATAATTGAAGACACAGGTTATGGTTATCCTGGTCCTAGTACATGTCTGACGGATGTACTTTGAATTGTTGACGGCCACGAAAGAGCTTTATTAATTCTAGGATTCTTATTAGTAGCAATAACCTAATTCTTGACTAGCAGTGCTTAGTTTAGGAGTCATCTCGACAGGAAGTTATAATGTGATAGTAGGACTCGTGCTTAGAAATCAATTCAATTGAGGACTGGGTGACTAAGGAACCAAGTAGGTCCTTCGAACTGCCCGGAAACTAAAATGGAAATATTGAAAGAGTATTAAGCCACCTCTAATATGGACAGTTCCTCCAGGGGATACCATTAAGTGATATCAGAGTCACCGAATATGGTCATTCGAGCTGGAAAAAAAACTGGAAATGAAAGAGTCACCTAGGGTGTGGAAACAGTACCTGCGGGAACTAAACACGAATGTTGGCCTTCAAGCTGGTCAGAAACTGAAACCAATACTAAGTGGAAATACTAAAAGATTGAATGAAGTTACCTTTATAGGTGGTCATAGATAAAAACTGTCTAATTTCTTCTTTCAACTCAAACCGAGTAAGGGAACTGTCCAACGGGAGGAATAACAACGCAACCAGAGAAGATATATAAACTTCAGATAATATAACATCAGTGACAGCGAATATGGTCCTTCGAGACGAACACAAATGAGACAATCACAACTGGAATTACTGACAATATTTCTTAGTCAACATCTGAATAGATTGTTCTATTCTTAAATATGACCAAATATGGACCTTGAAGATGGTCCATGATGGTCTTCAGACTACTAAAAATTTCTGAACACTAAGAATACTAGGCTAAACTATGATGGCAGTGAGAAAGTAAGAATCTCAGACACTTAGATCAAAAGAAGTCAATTGTGATAATATGTCTATGCTATTGAAGACGACCCGCGGTCAACGAGAACTAAACGCTTCTAGCAATAGTTGGACAGAGGCAGAGAAGGTTTCGAGGTTCTCAATCTCCTTCTCATAATTAAAACTCGTACAAAAGTTGTTCGTCTCTAGAGGCTAGACTCTAGGCTTGTGTATTTATAAAACAGCACCCCGACAATAATGAATTCAACGTAGGCAATCATATCTTTCAAATGAAAGACGGCATCTTAACTTCCTTCTATCATAATTTAGCCAGACCATTGAATATGGTCCTTCGAGACGACAATAATTGGAAATACTGAAGGATTGAATCTTGAGCTTGAGTATGGAATCTAGGAATACAATATTGCTTTGTCAGAATCTGAACAAATTGTTCGGCTCTTAAGTATGACGGAATATGGTCCTTCGAGATGGTAAAAAGTTTCGCCCAATGACTCTTCAGATGACCAACAATGCCGCAACACTAAAAATACTAGGATAGATTATTAAAAAAGTAAGTATCTGACTCACTTAGACCAGAAGGAGTACATTGTGATACCACGATGTCTATACACAAGCCAAGTTGTCTAGGTCTAGGTCGAAGAAAACTGAACCCAGAGTCACTAAACGTCTTCTGGAAATAGGACAGGCGGACAGAAAGTGCCGACATTCTCAATATACTCAACGTAATTACAGCTCGTATAAAAGTTTAACTTGATGTCCTGTCTCTGGTCTAGGGAACTTATTACGGAGAGTCCCGTCTCGTACAGCAATCAAAGAAGACTCAGTTGTCTATGGCTCAATTGTCTATTGTCTATGCCCAGACCATCAGCGACACTCAATATGGACCTTCGGCACCTTGACTTCTTTACATCATAATTTGGCTAGACCATCAATATGGTCCTTCGCCTTCGAAACTGCAATTAGAACTTGAAATACTAAGGAACCGCAGCTGGAATCAATGAATAAAATATTTATTTGTCAGAATCTGAACATATTGTTTGATTCTCTGAATATCACTGAATATGGTCCTTCGAGAAGTCAAAAAAGTTTGGCCCTATACTCTTCAGACGATCAACAAATTCTCAACACTTAAAATACTATGATTGGTAGTAGTGGTGGCAACCAGAGAGTAAGACTCTGACTCACGACATCTTTCATCAGCAATCAAAGAAGACTCAGTTGTCTATGGCTCAATTGTCTATGCCCAGACCATCAGCGACACTCAATATGGACCTTCGTCACCTTGACTTCTTTACATCGTAAAATACTATTATAGGTAGTGGTGGCAACCAGAGAGTAAAAATGTGACTCACGACATCTTTACTAGGCAAGTCTCAAAGAAGCCATCGAAGAAAGCTGAACCCAGAGTCACATACTTTGGCTAGACCATCTTTGGAGTTATTCACAAGTGAAAATAATCGGGGTTGTTCTGTGTCTCACTTGATTTTTGGTGAAACTAGATCTGAATTACTACTTAGAGAAACGTCAATTTCATTCGATTGTTTGGAAGGGGTGAGGAAATCAGTTTGCTTTAATGAAATAGAAGAATAGCGAACTGCTTGCCCACCTCCTGAAGATATGGGCGTGTAGCATCTATGTGCCATTTTTGGAATTCTCCACATGTTCAGGTATGTCAGTTTGTTTCAATGAAGTAAAAGAATAGCGAACTGCTTGCCCACCTCCTGAAGATATGGGCGTGTAGCATCTATGGACCATTTTTTGAATTCTCCACATGTTCAGGTCTGCCTTGCTGGTGTTTGCCGGTACCAGTATCCTTTGTCTGAGCTGTAGCTTGAATATCGATAGTCCAGTGAAACTTGAGGGGTCATTCTTAATCCGGCATCATCTGACCAATTTCCCTGAGATTCTCCTGAAGACCTGGCAACTAAGGTGAATATCGAACTGTGCTCTGGCATATAAGGTGTATATTTAACTGCTTGCCCGCCACATGAAGGGATTCGCGGCAGTCTTGGGCTGATCTTAAATAAGCAGAGATAATTCATAATACTAAATTGATTTGGGAATTGATCTGAAAGCTCATTGGAAGACCTTTTTTTGGTACTTTAGACTTGCAACAGAGTATTTTCATAATACAAAATTGCTTTGGGAAACGTGGTTTATATATTCTGAAAGCTTATTGGAAGACATATTTTGGGATACCCAAATCATGGACCCAGACTTTACCGTTTATCCAATGCGTTAAAAATTAATAAACATTTTTTATGTTGACAAAATACAAATATACAATACAAAATTTAATATTTTCTCTCTTTATATGTCGAGAATGATATGTTTTCTATTCAGATTTTGAATTTCGATAATATATCTTCTCCCGATCCGATTTTGTGTATATATTATCTTCCTCTATCAAGACTAACATAGCTCTGTTAACCCATCAACAGCCCACTGTTAATGTGGGAGGTTTGTGTCTCAGCTAGTTAAATTCGGTAGCCTACCATGGGTAGCCTTCTCAAGTTTTATGCAACTTGACTAAATTGATGAATGGCTTTTACAAAAAAAAATCTCTCTCTCCGCTTGTAACGAGACACGTTCATTGAACCCATAAACGTGTCAGCTTTTCATGTATCCAGAACACAGCACAGTTCACGACATGACAGCTATTATTGCCTCCCTCCTGCCCTTCCATATCCTTCCCTACCAGCCCAAGGAACAATACTACAATTGATGAAAATCCTCGGCAATACTTGTCCAAATCCAAATGACATCATTCATCGAATTGATAGCTGAATTCAATGTCCTTGCCATAAATCATCATGGCTCGCAGTTGGCCCCCAACCTCATCAAACCAAACAACCTCTCTCGCATTTGTACCTCAACATGAGACATCCTTTTGGATTTTCGTCCAAAGCAGGAAGAATGCTTGAAGATGAAAAATGTGCAACGAATTACAATCATTCTCTGGCTGCTGATTTTCAGCTAAACTCTCTCATATCGTTAATTTCAGACTCGTATTACCACAAAACCTAGCCACACTCTTTCCTGCTCCACACGGCCAATCATTGGCAATGTGTTATATAGCCAGCCATTGCTGTTGCTGCTATTCCTCGAAACTCAATGAAAATCCAATAACAAAATTGACAGGTGTAATGGATTGACTCAGCTCTGCTTTTCAATGATACGCTTCGTTGAGGAGTTTAAATGGATGGATCGGTTTTGACGGTTGGTCGCTCGCTATACCTTCACTCGATGGCAATCCGAGAGTGAATATGTCAACGTGCTTTGGCTAAAAACCCCTTCCAAACTGTCTGTCTCCAAACCCTCATCCCCACAACCTGTTTTTTTTTTTTGAAGTTAGCGCTTTTCCAGTGTTAGCACTGGTGCAAAGTAGCTGCCATTTGTGCAGGAGGAAAGGTAAATAGAAGGCGGGACAAAATTGGCTGGTGTCAGCTGCTGTTAGCAGACTCATAATACATTGAGAGAAAGAAAGCGTTAGAGGAGATATGGCGACAACATATATATGAACATTTTTATGACAACACAAGCATTCCAAAAGTGGGGGGGCACAAAAACAAAGCACCATTTAATAGGATGGCACAGCATATGGCAACCACCGGAGGGAGGACATCGTGTAGTGCCAGCCACTGGAGGATGACAGTGTTGACAATTTAGCGAATTAATATATTTTTTAGATTTTTTTGTATTTTTCTTGTATATAAATTTAACAACACATGTGGACATATTCAATTTCTCAATTTTATTTAATTTTCAAGTTATAAATTCAGGGAGTGCCGGAATTCAAGCCATATTTGAATTTAGGTGGTCTTTTTTGAAGTTGACAGTTGATCAAGAAATTTCTACATAAAAATCATATTCACTGACGTGGTTCATTTTTAGCTCAATGGCTTCGTTGATCGTGAAAATTGTCGCTTATTGATCGTAGATCTAAACTAAAAGTAATAGAAAGGAGGAAAACCAAACTCCACTAGACATATTTCGGCCATATATGTGCGTATTTCATATCATGTGTGGGGATAACTCATTACAGATTCTTCTGTATAGAGTGATGGCGTTACCCTGCTGTTATCAGCGTTTCGAGAATTAATAGTCTAAATAAATTTAAGGCTACTTTACTTTATGAGTATACAAAAAAATAAAATTTTAAATTAAAAACCTTTCGTTTCTCATGGCGCGTATATATTGAGGACAATTGAATTATGGGGTAATTTTATGTGAAGCAATCACACATTCATTTTTATGAAAATTTCTCACTTTTGTACTTTTCTATATAGGGAAAAAGTTGAATTTCCCGATTATCCAAAAATAAAAAAATTTAGATACTAGGAAATAAAGTATTTTTGTCTTAAAATAATTAAAAAAACTCACTTTTTCGTGGTATGAGATATATATATATATAATTTAGTTTTCTAATTTTAAGCAAATGTTTCTAATTTAAGCAAAATTAAGCATTTCCCGATTTTCCAAAAATAAAAAAATTAGATACTAACTAGGGTGGATCGAAAATAAAGTGTGTTTATCTGAAGGTAATTTAAAAATAAAATCTCACTTTTTCGTGTTATGAGATACATATATAATTTATTTTTCTAATTTTAAGCAAATTTACTATTGTTTTATAAAATATTGTCAAATTAAAAAAAAAATATTATTATTATTATTTTTTATGATAACTTCCACTTATGTACTTTTTTTGTAAGGCGTATAAAGCTAAATTTTCTGATTTTAAAAAAATAAAAAATAGACACTAGGGTGGTTCAAAAATAAAGTATTTTTGTCTTAAGGCAATTTAAAAAAAAATTCTAACATTTTTGTGGTATGAGATACAAATATAATCTATTTTCTAATTTGAAGCAAATTTTATTTAGTTGGACAGAAAATGGTCAAATATTAAAAAAAATATTTCTTTAAATTTTTCTTTTATTTTTTAAATTTTTTTTATGAAAATTTTCAAATATTTTCTTTTCTTTTTTTCTTTAAAAAAAATTCTAGACACTAGGGTGGACAGAAAATTGTCAAATATTAAAAAAAATATTTCTTTAAATTTGTCTTTTAGTTTTTTATGAAAATTTTCAAATATTTTCTTTTCCTTTTTTCCTTAAAAAAATTCCACTTATACTATTATTATACTATAAGTATAAAGCATTTCCCGATATTCAAAAAAGAAGAAATGTTAGATGCTGGGGTGTATCGAAAATAAGATATTTTTGTCTTAAGGTAATTTAAAAAAAATTGTAACGTTTTTTGTGGTATTTTTCTAAGCAAATTTCCCCTAGAAAATTCTCAAATCTTAAAAAGTATTATATATTTATTTTTGTAAAGGAAATTTCCAAATAAGTATTTTTCCCACATGGCAAAAATTGCTACATTTACCAATTTTCAAAAAAAAATGAATTTGTGGTCACTAAAGTGGATCGAAAATAAAGTATTTTTGTTCGTTTTACACAAAATTGACAAATCTTAAAAAATATATATTTTTTATAAGCAAAAAAATACGTTTGATTTTTGTAAAATACTTTTTAATAATAGTTGATAGTGTCAGAAAGATTCTCCATAATTTTCATGATGATGTTTCTGGTACTTAGTCTAAATCAATTATAAATGTGATTGCTGATGATCGAAAATAAAGTATTTTTGTCTTAAAATAACTTTTCTTACCTTTTTTGTGGTATGAGATACAAATATAATTTATGTTTCTAATTTGAAGCAAATTTCGTCTAGTTTTACACAAAATTGTCAAATCTTTAAAATTTATTTTATGAACTAAATATAACTTCACTTTTAATTAAATAATTTTTATTAATAGTTGATGGTGCCAGAAGAAAAGTATACCTTCGATTTTTGTAAAATTAATTTTATTAATAGCAAATAGTGTCAGAAGAACGTTCCACAAGTCTCATTATGATGTTCCTGGTACTTACTCTAAAACAATTAACAATGTGATTGCTGGTGTTCGAAAATAAATTATTTTTGCCCTAAGATAATTTTAAAAAAATTCTAACTCTATTGTGGTATGAGATACAACTACAATTTATTTCTCTAATTTGAAGAAAATTTCATATAATTTTATAAAAAATTGCTAAATCTTAAAAAAAATTTCTTCATTTTTTTATTTTATAAATTTTATTTTAAAATAAGTTATTTTTATTAAATATTTTTAATTTCCACAACTCTCATGTTTATAATTGTTTTAAGGTAAGTACCGGGAACACCATCATGAAATTTATGGAGCGTTATTCTGACTCTATTGACTATAAATAAAAATTGTTTTACAAAAATATTAATTATGTTTTTGGTTAATAAAATAAACAAAAAAAATAGATAAATAAAAAAATAAATTAAAAAAAAATATTTTTTAAAATTTGAAACTTCTTGTAAAACTAGATAAAATTTGATTAGAAAAATAAATTAAATTAAAAAATAGAAGATATATTTTTTGTTTATAAAATATATAAGAAAAAAATCAAAAAATATTTTTTTTATTTACAATTTTCTGTAAAAGTAGAAGAAATTTGCTTGAAATTAAGAAAATACACAATAATGTTAAACATTTTTTAAAATTAACTAATGACAAAAACACTTTATTTTCGATCCACTCAAGTGTCAATTATAATTAATTAAAATTAAAAAAATATATATAATTTTTTAAGATTTGGCATTTAATTATATTTGTTTCTTAAGTTATATTTGTAAAAAAATATGACAAGAGTAAGTACCAGGAACGCCACCATGAAACTTATGGAGCGTTATTCGCACACTATCAACTATTAATAACAATTATTTGACAAAAATCGAAGCTATTTTGTTAAAATACAATAGAAAAAAATAAATAAAAATATATTTTTTAAGATTTGTAAAACTTGAGGAAATTTGCTTGAAATTTAAAAAAATAAATAATATTCGTATCTCATACCACACACAAGTTAAACATTTTTTTAAATTATCTCATGAAAAATTATTTTACTTGATTATTATATTTTGTTTGTTAATTATATTTTTTGTTTATAAAAAATAAAAAAATAAATAAAATATTATATAAATAAATAATATTTTTTAGTTTTTGATAATTTTTTATGAAACTAGTCGAAATTAGAAAAAAATATATTTTTTTTTTAGTTTTTTCGTTTGCATTTTTTTTGGTCTGTAATCAAAATTTGATTTGAACTGGGATATTGTCCTGGCTCAAGACCATTATATATTTTTGTTTCTCATACCACAAAAAGTTATTTTTTTTAAATTAAATAAGAAAAAAAATTAAAAAAAAAATATTTTTAATATTTGACAATTTTCTGTAAAATTTGAGTAATTTTAATTAAAAAATAGTAAAACAATATTTTTTTGTTGCAAATTGAAAAGAAACATAAATTATCATAAATCTCATACCAGAAAAAAAGTTAAAAAATTAAATTACCTTATGACAAAAATTGGTTATTTTCGTTCCACACTAGTGTCTACAATTTTTTATTTTTTGAACATCATCATATAGAAAAGTATATATTTGCAAATTTTCGTCAAAATCATAGAGAAGAGCCAAAATGTATGTGTGTGTAAACGCTCCACAGTCAAGTTACTCTTTGACTTTTCTTGATTTCAATTGATAACAAAATTTAGTTACAACTAAAGGCAAAGCAAAAGTGTTAATTACAAATGTACCCTCCCTGAGGGTTATATCTTTCAGAATTATGTGTGTGACTGACTGTCTACCAAATTTTGCCATTTCTATATGTCTTCATATTAGACTTGTCATCTGTCTCAGTCAGACAGACGAGTTTACACTACATCCATTATATTTTCTCTCCGCCAACAAAGTGCAGCATAACTGAGCGTTTCCTCTTTCCGTACATAATTTCCTGCAACATCCGGCTGGCTTGCTGCTCCCAACTCCTTCCTCAACTCCATCCTCAACTCCTTTCTCTCTGTTTATTTATTGCCTATGGAGTGTGGAGGACGGCTGCTATATCGGTTTAACACCACCACCACCATTGAATTATATCTATTTTCTTAATCAATATTTCAATTAAGTGTGAGTACTTTATTGCCGACATCTTTATAACAAACAGGACATGAGAGAATAGGCGGCAGGCACTTAATTTATGCCTTCGCTAGTCGGCTGTGGTAAGTATGTGCGTGCGTGGCCACAGGAAACTCATAGCCAAGCCAGCATCCTTTCTCTTTCACTATCCTTGTGGCCACCAGTGTTGCTTCATATTATGTGTACTAACCAACGTATCATCTCTCTCCCTCTCTCTCGGGGGGATTTCCTACAAAATTATGGAGCTTAACAGCTTCTGGGAGAGGGAGTTGTGGAGAGAGGACGAGGGGGGTCAGTGGATGAATTACAAATTGCAGCAGTTCCCTAACCAAACAATTGCCTGTGACAGACATACGGACTAGCTGTTCGACAAAGTCATTAGCATTCCACTTTTACACAGCCATTATCATTAAAAAGGATGTCAGAGTGCGTGAGCAAGAGATCAAAAGCGAGAGAAGAGGTAAGTAGTCCTTATCGATGAGTATGTAATTATAATTGTGCCCCGTAATGTGTGTGAATCGTGTGCTGAGTATATAGGGTTGGATAAAATGCAGACTAGCTTAAATAAAATTTTCATATACTTTTTTGTAAAAAAAAAGGGGCTACAAAGTAAAAAAATATTAAAAACAAAAAAAAATTTAATTCATACTAAAAAAATAAAATAAGAAATCATATTATTTAAAAAAAATAAAATTTGAATTAATATTTTTTTATAAAAAAGAGGCTAAAATTATTTTTTTTCTTGAAAAAAGTATATTTTTTTGAATAAAAAAAAATATTAAAAAAAATAATAAAATTTTAATTCATATTTTTTTGAAAAAAAAAAAATAAAAAAATTGAATTCATATTATTTTGGAAAAAAAAAAATTTAAAAAATCTGAATTCATATTTTTTATCAAAAAGTGGCTAAATTCATATTTTTTTAAATAAAATTTGATTCATATTTTTCTTTAATATTTTTTTCTACAATTCATTTTTTTTTTGAAAAAAATAAAATTTGAATTCATATTTTTTTGAATAAAAAATATTTAAAAAAGTAAAATTTGAGAAAAAATTTAGAATTCTTATTATTATTTCAAAAAAATATATTAAAAAAATTCGAATTCATATTATTTTTATAAAAAAGTGGGTAAAAATTCATAATAAAAAATATATATACTAAAAAAATAAAATTTGAATTAATATTTTTTATAAAAAAAAAGTGGCAAAAATTCATATATATTATTTTTTTTAAGTATTAAAAAAATACAATTTTAATTCACATTTTTTCGTTTGGAAAAAAAATATTAGAAAAATATTTTTTGAAATAAAAAATAAATTTTTTGGAAAAAAAATATTAAAAAAATGAATTCACATTGTTTTGCAAAAAAAAAATAATGGAATTCATATTATTTTGAAAAAATATTAAAAAAATAAAATTTGAATTCATATTTTTTGTAAAAAATTGGCTAAAATTCTTTTTTTTAATATTAAAAAAATTTGAATTCATATTTTTTTGAAAAAAAAAAAACAAAATTAAAAAATAAAATTTTAATTCATATTTTTTTGAAAAGAAAATATTAAAAAAATAAAATTTTAATTCACATTATTTTGCCAAATAAAAAAAACTGAATTCATATTTTTTATACAAAAGTGGCTAAATAAAAATAAAATTTTAAGTCATATTTTTCGAAAAAATCAATATTAAAAAATAAAATTTGAATTCACATTATTTAAAAAAAATAGAATTCATATTATTTAAAAAAAATATTAAAAAATAAAATTTGAATTCATATTATTGTACAAAAAAGTGGCTAAAATTCATATATATATATATATATTTAAAAAAATATATTAAAATATATTAAATATATTAAAATATATTAAATTAAATTTGAATTCATATTTTTTGAAAAAAAAAATAAAATTTGAATACATATTTTTTGAAAAAAAAAAATAAAATTTGAATTCACATTATTTTGACAAAAAGAATATTAAAAAAATTAAATTTGAATTCACATTATTTTGAAAAAATTTGGAATTCATATTATTTTGAAAAAATATTAAAAAAAATAATTCATCTTTTTTTTTATAAAAAAGTGGCTAATTTTTTTTTAATAAAATTTGAATTCATATTTTTTTGAAAAAAAAAAAATATTAAAAAATAAAATTTGAATTCATATTTTTTGATAAAAAAAGTGGCTAAAATGCAAACTAGCATAAATAAAATTTTCATAAATTTTTTGTGGTTACATGAAGTGGCCAAAAATTTGAAGTGTCCAAAAATGCTACTTTCTTTGAAAATGTATTAACAAAAATAATATTATTAATTTTAGAATAACCAAGATCTTATTATTTTTTGCTCACTTTTGCTTTTCACCTAACGTCTTATATATGTACGTAGCACATGTCATATTCATGCTGTACTACTTAAGCCATGTGTGCGTGTGTGGTCTCCAACTCCGGTCTCCCCTCTCACAAATCGATTTGCAATTTGTTGACATTTTTCAAATATAGCCCACATTATGACTGAGCACGCAGCAGGCTTATTACTTAGCCGGAATTTTTGTCAACAATATGCAAATTTCCGTTTGCTGTACTTAATAAGATTTTAATTAGATCTATGAACGACGGATGATGAACATATTGTCAACAAACATATTAAAAGCTAATACCACAACAAAGCGACCTTGGGAATGGAGAGCCAGCAGTTTTGATGCTATATGCACTGGAAGATTTTTATATGCACTAATCGATTTTATAAAGAAATAAATAATTGATTTTATAAACAATAAAATAAATTTTATAAATGAAATCAGAGAATATTTTCTTATTGTTCATGTCTGAAAATGTATAAATTCACTTCATTGATTTTTAGTGTGTCGATTTTATGCGGTGGGGTACTTTTACTACTAGCAATTCTCATTTCTTGCATGGTAATTTTGACGTAAGTAAGTAAGTCGCTTTTGAATCGATTTTTTAAATAGTTTTCTTAACCCATTAGAGCCCAGCCAAAACTTTTTTCCGCTCTTTCTTACTGTTTACTGTTCGATTAATCGAACACTGGGTCAATATGGGTTAATATGTATGAAAAATCATAAAGTCAATTGATTAATTTTTAGTGTGTCGATTTTATGCGGTTAAGTGTTTTTACTTCTAGCAATTCTCATTTCCATCATGTTAATTCTGACAAAAGTATGTAGTCTCATAAGATCAAAGAAATATTTATCGAAAAGATTCTCACAATGATGGGGTTTTTGTTTCTACTTCAGAAGAAATTATTTAGGTGGCGAAAGGTATCCCGTTTTATGATAAGTCGTTCTAAGTTATTTTTTATTAAAAGTTATTTAGAGATCAGAGAGATAGCTTTAGTTTATTTGCAATTCTTCTTTAGTTCGCTTTTATTTTTGAATTTTTTAGATTTCTTTAAATATTATTATTATTTTTAATATTTTTATATTTTTTATCTCGCGACTGTTTTATCTTTTTGAATATTTAGATTAAATTTGAATTTATTAATACTAAATTAAATATTTGTGTATTCTTTTTTATTTCTTAATTAATATTTTTATATTAATCATTTTATGTAAGGATGTATATAATTTTTAATTAATTTTTTAATTTGCTTTTGTTAATTGATTTTAATTTTTTCCCTATGTTTGATTCTCATGAGGCGTAATAAAATTTGGCGTGGGTCCACCAAAAAATCCCTAGTATGTATATTAATATTTAACTTCTTTCCTTTTTAATTTTAATAATTAATTCTTTTTTATTTTAATATTTTGTCATTTGTGTGCAGAAGTACTAAATAAGACGAAATATAGACCATATTTATTTTTTATTTATGTATTTATTTTTACTATATATTTTTATTTATATTACAAATTTATTTGACTATTAAGATCACATTTTAATTTAGTATAAATAAGCACATTTTTGTTTGAAATTATTTATTATATTTTTATGTTTTACTGTCTCAAAGAAAACATTTTAATTATATAAATTATATTTGCAATGTTTTATTTGTAATATAGTATTTTATTTTTTATGTTTTAATTATATTATCACCCATATTTTAATTTTTATCTAATAATTGAAATTTTATTTTTGTATTTCTGGATTATTTATTTTCTTTTAGTTCGTAATTTTTTTATTTCCTAATTATTGTTTAAATTTTATTATATTTTTTAAATTTCTTATCCTTTCCTTCTTTTCCAACGAGAGCATTTTAACTATTTAGACTATATTTTAATTCCTTAATTTTTTGTTTTCTGTATAAATTACTAATTTTATTTTTTTTTTTATTTCATTTATTTTTATTTTTATAAAATTATTTTATTTATTTTTTGTATTTCCGAATTATTTTTTGTTATTTTCTTTTATATTTTTATTCATATTATGGATTCATTTGTTGTTGTTAAGATCATATATTAATTTAATATATGCACATCATTTTTAAAAATGACTTATTTTATTTTTATTTTTTTAATTATTGTTTTCATTTTATTATTATTTTAATTTTTTGCTAAGCCAAATAATTAATATTTTTTATATATTATATTAATACTTTTCATGCCTTAATAATTTTTTACTTTAATTGAAAAATAAATTGGAAATGAATAGAAATAACAAAACTAAAAATAAATTAAAAAATAATTAAGAAAAAATAAAAATAAATTAAAAAATAATAAATAATAAATAAATAAAAAAAAAAACTAAATAATGTAATTTTGATGTTTAGATGCCCATTATATAAAGGGTGATTTTTTAAGAGCTTGATAACTTTTTTAAAAAAAAAACGCATAAAATTTGCAAAATCTCATCGGTTCTTTATTTGAAACGTTAGATTGGTCCATGACATTTACTTTTTGAAGATAATTTCATTTAAATGTTGACCGCGGCTGCGTCTTATAGGCTGTTTCCACTACGGTCGCTTCCACGTCCGCGTCCAATAATCAATGAACGCGCGTTAAAGCCTATACAAAAATCATAGGCAGTTAGGTATGGGAAAAAGTCGCGTTCATATTGGACGCGTTTTCCGATAAGTCACGTTTACTATAAATTCGATTATTTTTGCAATCGAAACCCACCCATACCTATTAATGGCAACACCGCAAATTGCACATCGCTATTAAAACAGCTGTTTATCAGCATAAACATAAACAACCACAGCCAAAATGCAAAAAACAGCAGCGCTGCTACTGCACATTTCCATTAGGCGCAATACCATTTGATCCTCATTTTCCACTGCGGTTAGCAAAATAATATCATTTAACTCCATGATAATGTCAGAACAAAAAAATATTAAACTTTTCGCATCGCAAAAAAAAAAAAAACAAATTAACGCAAACAGCTGTTTGAACGCAAACGTGGACGCAAAACACAATGGAAACACCATTAAAAATTTTCGATAAATCGTTGACGCGGACGTGGAAGCGACCGTAGTGGAAACAGCCTATTAGGTGGTCCATCCGCTTAGTCCAATTTTGGCATTTCCACGTTTTTGAGTAACAGAGACCCAATTGGTGCGAACGGCGACGAATCGAAAATTGGTGGTCATCATTAACACTGGCCGATACAGCTGCGATATTTTCTTCAGTTCGCACTCTACGTAAGCGTGTTGGTGGTTTAATGTCCAACAATGTAAATTTGGTGCGAAATTTAGTCACAATAGCCCGAATAGCCGCTTCAGTGGGTCGATTAAACTGACCATAAAATGGAAGCGCGCAATGAACTTTCTTAACAGAGCACGCATTTTGATAATAAAATTCAATAATTTGCAAGCGTTGTTCGTTTGTAAGACGATTCATGATGAAATGTCAAAGCATACTGAGCATCTTTCTCTTTGACACCATGTCTGAAATCCCACGTGATCTGTCAAATACTAATGCATGAAAATCCTAACCTCAAAAAAATCACTCTTTATTAACAATAGTGCCAACATTTGTTCTCTAATGATATTGATGACAATAAAAAAAATTTAAATACTTATCTCGCAAAGTCCCAAATGGTAACGAAAAAAATCATCATAGACACTCACCTAGAAGATAATAAAGAAGACAATAAATAATTAGAAAAAAATTCGATTAATAATATTTTATTTTTAAAATTTAGTTTATGATAAAAGGAACATAATAACAAATTACACTACTCAACAAAATGAAAAAAATTTCATGTACTCCGGATGCGATAATTTTTTCTGTGTAGATAACCTTGACATGAGCTCGAAAACGCAATAAAAAAATTTTTTTTTGTTTGGTTTTTGTTTTATTTTTTTTTTTTTAATTTTTAAAAATTTTTTTTTGGTTAATTTGTTTCGTCCGGCATAACTCGGGAACCACTAGCCCGATTTAATTGAATTAAATTTGTTCATATATTGTTTTCCTATACAAGCAACAGTTTCCAAGTTAAAAATGAATATATAAAGGAAAAAACTATATAAAGGAAAAAAATAAAAACTACCAAGGATTTTGGAACGAAGCTATGATGGGGGACTATATCTGGTTCCTGATAAGAGAAACAGACCCACAACAATATAAAAGAATTTAATTTTTTTTGTAATAAAAAAGAAAAAACCTTACCATAGACAAAGTTGTGCATATGTCGAGCAAATTTTTTAAATTCATACCTTTACTCAATTGCGAATAAAAGCGAAACGCGTGCATCGATTTTCATGATCTTTGTCTCATTTTGCTCATAGGTTATGTGGCTTTACGTAAAAGTAATAAGATTTGACATTTTTTTTCATTTTGGATTTTTTATGGATTTTTAAAAAAAAAAATTAAATCTTTAGGCAAAAAATAAGTTTTTCCTTTATATATTCATTTTTAACTTGGAAACTGTTGCTTGTATAGGAAAACAATATATGAACAGATTAAGGGAATTGTAATTTTAAATTTTTTAAAATTTAATTCAATTAAATCGGGCTAGTGGTTCCCGAGTTATGCCGGACGAAACAAATTAACCAAAAAAAAAAAATTTTTAAATTTAAAAAAAAAAAAAAAACAAAAACCAAACGAAAAAAAAATTTTTATTGCGTTTTTCGAGCTCATGTCAAGGTTATCTACACAGAAAAAATTATCGCATCCCGAGTACATTTTGACTGTTGACTAGTGTTATTTAATTTTTTTCAATATTTCACAAAAAAAAAATATAAAAAAAAAAACAATAAATAATTAGAAAAAATTTTAAAATTTAGTTTATGATAAAAAGAACTTAATAATTAATTTATTGGACTTTTCTCAATGAAAAAAATTAAAAAAATACAATAAGTAAGTAGAAAAAATTTTATTGATAATCTTTTTTATTTTTAAAATTTATTTTATAATAAAAAGGAATCTAATAATCGTTTAAATAAATTCCTTATTTTTTCGGTATTTTTTATTTTTAAAATTTAGACACACACCGAGAAGCGACTAAAGATATAATAAGTAATTAGAAAAATGTTGGTCAGTTGTATTTTATTTAAAATTTAGTTTATGATAAAAAAGAACATAATTTCCAACTAATTAAATTTGCTCTCAATATTTAAAAATATATATATAAAATATTACAATAAATAATTAGAAAAATTTTATCAATACAAAAATATTTTATGTTTAAAATTTAGTTTATGGTATTTTTTTATTCTTAAAATTTAGTTTATGATATAAGAACATAATACCAAATTTATTTTTTTTTTCAATATTTTACAAAAATTTGTATAGAAATAATTAGAAAAAATTTAATTTACATTTTTTTATTTTTTTAAATCTAGATAATGATATAAGAACACAATACCCTAATTAATTTCGTTAATTTTTTTCGGTATTTTTTAAATTTAATCATGTCAATGTTCCTTTGACAAATACAATAACATTACAATAACTCTGTTCCCGTTCCCTTTGATATGTATAAAATTCATGCTAAAGTTGTACAAAATATTCAACTATTCATAAATTGATATTTTCGGACAAGTTTTCTCCTTCAATTTTGTAGCTCCTTTTCCAATATTTCCTTTGCCTTTACCACATAAATAATTGCCTCGATTTCTGTGGATTTTTGAAGTGGCACCACTCCAACCAGCCAACCATACTTCAAACCAATCAAAAGTTAATTAAAATTGTCATAAAACAATTGTACAATTTACTGCGACAACAGCTGCAGCACAAACAAGACAACACAAGAGCAGAGAACAGAAGCACAACAACGACGAGTACCAGCAGCAACAACAACTTCACCACACTTACTTTATTTACGTTTTTATTTAAAAAAATAAATTGGAAACAAAATAAAAACAATTGCAACAAACACTGAGGGAGAAAAAGGAGAGAATAACAAGACCAAGCCACAACACAATCAATCCGAACCCCACCCCCACCCACAATCAGCAACAGAATGTTGTTCAACAAAAAGGCACAGTGGCGATTTTAACAATTTTTGAGGGGAAAATAAAATTACCTTACCTCGAGAAGAAGTTTAAAAGGGAGTGGAAATTATTATAGGACTTATTCGAATTAGAAGAGGTGATTTTATGAAGACTATAGGACACAAGAGATCTACAAATGTTACCTCTCCCAGTTCTGCAAATTCACCATTTTATTTACTTTCAAAACAAAAATCCACCAATCGGAAATGTAAATGGAACCTATATGACACAAGGAATCTAAAAAATTGTCCTCTCACGGATCAGCAAATTCCCTATTTTATTCACTTTCAAAACAAAGATTTGACACAAGGGATCTACAAATGTTTCCTCTCACGGATCAGGAAAATCCCCATTTTGCTCACTTTCAAAACAAAGATACGGAGAGGTGATTTTATGGAGCCCAAGAAATCTAAAAATTGTTTTCTCTCCCAAGTCCGCAAATTCCATTTCATTCATTTTCTTCACTTTCCCCCACTGTCGACATCCAACAACCTGCAACATTTCAATTCAAGAGCATCACCGAGAATTCTCCAGACACAATGTCATCCAACCAAAACGATGAGGTTTCTGCTGCCGGTTGCACTATGACTTTGTTTTAATTGAGATTTTATTGTTGGAGGGGGGCCCTCACATCAAAGTACAGGGCGAAGTCATCTGCAACAAGAGGAGAATGGGGACCTCCTCCCCCGCCTCAAACGACCACTTTGTTATCGATACCATTCATCGTCATGTTTGGCAACAATGTAAGGACTCGACGCAATTGCATCGTTGCTCGTCGATAGGTGGCCACACAATATTGTTGTCTGGAGCCAGAACAAAGTGACTTTTATTTTTGCAATACAGGTTGTGGGCAGCTGTTGCTGCCGAATTATTTACGAGGAGACTGTATGTTCAAAGATATGTGCGTCCTTGTTGTTTTGCAAAAATAATATTTTAAATATTTGTTAAATTTATTCGTAAACAAATAAAAAGACACGGAGGTAAACAACAATACACAGAGACAAGAAAGTGGTGGATTCTATACAATTTCGTAACTAATGAGCCACGATCCTCACTCCCTACTACTCATATTATTCTGACTGACAATTCTCCAGGATCTCACAATTTTAGGCTTATGCCTATAAGTATGCTTTAAAATTGCATTTTTGTTTCTGTGTCATTTTGAGAGATTTCTGACCTGTTAAGGTTTTAGCATTTCTGCAATTAAAAGTAGATTAACAAATGTAAGCGGAGATTTTTTCCATTTGATTAATTATCGGAAAACCCCTTGTGTATAAATATAATTAAGGTCGACCACGCTCTAATAGTTTTTGAAAGAACAAAGACTAAAACACGGAAGAACTGCATGAATTTTGTATTTAGCTCTTGCATTATTGCATGAAATAAACGATAGTCTATGTTTTCGAGATAAAAAAAACTCAGTAATATGATTAATTTGTTGTCAACTCTAATCCACACTTAGGACGCCAGTTTTGAGACATCCATAACGAAAATCGTAACACCAGAACCCCTCTAATGTGAACATTTATTAATACACAACACTGTTTTGTTGCCTTGATATAATTTAAAATTAATAGGCGTAGGACTTCACAAAACATTGTCTGCACAATTTGTGCAGAAAATAGCTGTAAACAATTTTTATAAAAAAATTATCCGTATAAAATATAAATAATTATCCGTAAAAATATTAAAAATTATTCGTAGAAAGTATATAAGTATTCGTAAAAATGCAAAAAATTAACATTTATTTTTTATATTCATAAAAATTAAATAATTAAAGAAACATTTATAGAAAATTAAAAAAAATATGCATAAAAAGTTTTCAAAAAATATATATATATATATTTATTTTAATTTATTCATAAAAATTAAAAATATATATCCATAAAAATAAAAAAGTTATCTATAAATTTTTAAACACATAATAATACACATAATATCTATAAAAATAAAAGATGAAATTTCAGAAAAAGAACTGTTCCATAAAATTTAAAAAAATATCTATAAAATATTTTTCAAAAAAAAAAAAGACAAAAAAATTAATTAAATATAATCCGTAAAAAATTATAAAAAATGTGTCCATAAAAAAATTAAAAATAAAATTGTATCCATAAAAAAATTTTAAAACAAAAAAATTATACATACAAAATTAAAAAATGTAAAAACTAATTTTTATAAAAAAAAGTATCCGTATAAAAATTTTATAAAAAATATATCAATAAACATAAAAATACGTACATACATAATACATATTTGTCTTTTAATTTTCTAAATAAATAATTAATAAAAATCAAATTATTCATATATATATTTTTTTTAATTTATACATAAAAATTAAAAAAATATCCATAAAATTAAAAAATGAATAACATTTATCCAAAAAATAGCCATTAAAATTAAAAAATAATGCGAAGGCACCTGAGGAAACCTTTGACAGGGTGGAAATCATGATAGTGGTAGTCTGCAGCCAAGTAATAAATGTCACCATGTCATTTGTAAATAAATTTGCATTCTATTAAATATAGAAGCAAAATGGTCTTGAGCCAGGACAATATCCCAGTTCAAATCAAATATTGATTACAGATAAAAATATATATATATTTATCCATAAAAAAAAAAAATAAAACAAAAACACATACTTTTTAATTTACCAAAAAAGTGTTAAAAAATATCCATATTTTGCAATTTATCCACAAAAAATCCATATATTTTATTAAATTATCCATACAATTTTTAAAAACGAAAAAAAATTTCAAATGTTGATGGATACTTTTATTTTTATTATCGTTAAAAAATGTATTCACAAAAAATATAGGTAACATAAAAATATATATTTGTAAATTATCCATAATTGTTGTTTGTATGTATTGTTGGTCTGTTATGTTGTATATGCTGTCATTTATTTTGGTTTAAGACCAAAGGTTGTGCTGAAGTCTTCAGCAGTACGAATTTGAAAAAAAACATTTTTTTGCGTGTCTATGCAGTCAGAGGAATGTATACACCGAAATCCATGATTCCAGCTGCGGTCATTTGGTTGATACCATTTTTATCCCCTTTTTCCATTTTAACCCCAAAAAGTACGAATTTCGAAAAATCTGCTTATTTTAAGTGTCTACGCAATCAGAGGAATGTATACACCGAATTTCACTATATCAGGTGCAGCCGTTTGGTTGGTACCATTTTTATCCCTCTATTCCCCTTTTACCCCTTAAAAGTACGAATTTGGAAAAAATACTTTTATATTATGTATCTACTCAATTAGAGGAATGTACACACCGAATTTCGTGTTTCTAGCTGTTGTCGTTTAATATGTACCATTTTTATCCCTTTTTGCCCTATTTCACCCCCTACAAATAAGAATTACTTTATGGTGCACGTTTTTGCTATAAGGGGAATGCGTATACCAAATATAAACAGACATATTCAAAAAACATGCTTAAATACGCTAAAATATTAGGGATTATTATGGGTTTTTTCAGTCCTTGTGAGGGAAAAATTTTTCCCTTTTGGGCCGATTTCGCCCCGTTTCAATCCCAACCGATCTACGACTATAAGACGCATTTATGGAAAATTTGAACGTTCTAGCTCCTTTCGTTTAGATGCTAGCGTGCTTTCAACAGACGGACGGACGGACATGGCTAGATCGTCTTAGAATTTTATGACGATCAAGAATATATATACTTTATAGGGTCTCAGGTCGATATTTCAAGGTGTTACAAACGGAATGACAAAGTTAGTATACCCCCATCCTGGAGGTGGAGGGTATAAAAATAATAAATATTTGTCTTTTATATATCTATATAAATAATAAATAAAAATCAAATTATTCATAAAAATATATATTTTTAAATTATTTTTATTTATTTTAAACCCAAACCCAATTTACCATTAAAATATTTAAAACAATTAAATGCATCCATAAAAATTAAAATAAATGCCCATATTTTTAAATTTATCTACAAAAAAATTAATCCATAATATATATCCATATATTTTTTTAAATTATCCATAAATTTTTTTAAATCCAAAAATTTGTCATAAAAATTAAAAAAGTATATCAAAATAAAAATAAAAAATATATCCATAAAAATTAAAACAAATATCCATATTTTTCAATTTATCCATAAAAAATATTTGAAAAAAAAAACTAAAAAAATATTTGAAAAAAAAAACTAAAAAAATATTTGAAAAAATTATATAAAAAATTAAAAAGATATACCCATTTTTTTAATTATCAATAATATATTTTAAATTCAAAAAATTTTTTTAATTTATCCATAAAAAATGTTAAAAAATTAATCCACCAAAAAATATATATTTTTAATTATCCATAACATTTTTTCAAACACAAAAAATCACCATAAAAATAAAAAACATCCATAAAAATTAAAACAAATATCCAAATTTTGTAATTTATCCATAAACAATTTTTGATATATTCATTCACAAAAAAATATATATCCATATTTTTTAATTTATCCATAAAAATTTAAACACAAAAAAGTAAAAAAATATCCATATTTTTTAAATTATCCATAATTGAAAAAAATGTCCATAAAAATTTAAAATAAAATTGATTAATCCACCAAAAAAATAAAAAAATATATTTTTTTTAATTATCCGTAATATTTTTTAAATATGTACTAAAATTCACCATAAAAATTAAAAAATATCCATAAAAATTAAAAATATCCATAAAAATTAAAAAATATCCATAAAAATTAAAACAAATATCCATATTTTTTTAATTTATCCATAAACAATTTTTGTTATATTCATGCACAAAAAATATATATCCATACTTTTTAATTTATCCATAAAAAATTTATACAAAAAAGTAAAAAAATATCCATATTTTTTAAATTATCCATAATTAAAAAAAATTGTCCATAAAAATTAAAAAAATAATAATATAATTTATTCATAAACAAAATAAAAAATATCGTTAAAAAATAAAAAATATTGATAAAAAGTAAAACAAAAAATATCCATAAAATTTTAGTCATGGAAATTTCCGTCCATTTATCCACTGGCTATGATATTCTAAATCAATTCTGTTTTTTAAGTTCTTAAAAATATATATACTCATTTTTTGTACATTAAATGTATAGATTGCATGCAACTCACTCCAAAATAATAGCAATAATTAAAAGATTTCTATTAAAAAAACGGATATTAAAAAAAGAATAATAAATATTCTCTTTAAATTTTTATATATATTTTTTTTGATTATTTTGCACTTTGAAATGTTCTATTATTTTGGCATTTTTTTATTTTGATTTTTCACATTTCACCTCTGAATACATTTAGAAATGCAGTCAGTCAGTCTGTTCGGTAAATTCAGCATGAGCTCATACAACGTCGTAATATTTGTGTTGGTGATTTCAAGTCTCCATTACACTGATGCTCGTGATAATGCTCGTGTCCCCGTAACAAAGTTTACAAATCTGCAATGTGAATCGTTGGACCCATCTCATATTGTTTATCAAGAGTGTAGATTGAAACTAATCAAAAGAGGTTTGGCCGGCTTGAATATCTACATAAAGCTGATGTATCCTGTGACAAATGTTTTGGTGAGAATTTGACTAGGTTATTTTTTTAATATTTAACAATTAAAAAAAAGAAAAGAAAATGGAAAAAAATATTTTCTGTTCATTCAATTTCAATTCATATTTTTTTTTTTAATTTTTCTCCCAACTCCAGATGAACGTGGACTTTTATAAAAAGGCCAATGGCTATAAGCCATTTCTTTTCAACTTCACCGTGGACTTTTGCAAGTTCATGAGAAACCAAGTACAAAACATGCCCGCCAGGATTCTGTTCAAGATCGTTGAATCGTATTCAAATCTAAACCACACATGTCCATATTATGTAGGTCATTTATTGGGGTCAATCAAGTCATCTTTAACTTATTTCTTTTGGGTTTTTGCATTATTTTAGGATAGTGTAATTTTCAAGGATCTAATACTGTCCGAGGATAAATTTCGACTTGTGCCTTTGCCATCCGGGAATTATATGCTCAGAATGATTTTTATCATCGACAACATTAAGAAGGCAGTTGTGAAAGCTTACTATGCCCGTGAGGAGTAATTTTAATACTTTTGAAAATGGGAAATATTATTTTTGGCCAAATTATATTTCCATTTTTTATGTAAAACAAATTTCGAAAATTGTTTGTGTTTTTCTGGTTAATAAATATATATTTATGTATTGCAAATTGCCTAGGATTGATTTTATTTTTATGCAAATCCACACTAGTTCTAGGATAATTTGGTCATTCTAGAAAATTCTCAGACAATGTAAATAAATTGTGGACAATAAGAACAGCCTCTTATATCCTCGCGTAAGATCTAATAATTATTTAAAATATAACAACAATTCATTATGATCTGAACTGCGTTTAGATGATTTGCCAATTTTGTTTTTTTTTTTTATAATTTTGGACCACACTAATAGTGTCATGTCTATCTATAGAACAACTTGTTGTTGTACTCTCTGGCGTTTATGATGTCAACCTTTTATGATGGTTTATGATTAGAAGTCAATTTTCCGGTACATTTAGTTTCTCATTAAATATGGAACAAAGAAAACGCATTTCAATTTTTCCCCAATCAATTTGTTTTTATGAAAATCATAATATAATTGTTTTGTTTTTGCATTTTTTGGTGTAAGTCAGCGTATTTGATGGCGAATTCATATCAATTCGCATATAGCAGACATTGTGAGTATGTCTACCGCGCTTAAATATCGGCCTTTATTGATGCTGTTGTTGGGTTTTCGTTTTGTTTTGCCTGCCGAGGCCATTGCGGTGACAAAATTCACAAATCTGGAGTGTGAAGCGTTGGACAAAGATCTGGTTTCTTATCCGCAGTGCAGATTGAAATTTATAAAACGAGGTGTGGTCGGTTTAAATATCTATACGAAGCTTGAAAGGACTTTACACGATCTTTGGGTAAGAAATTATTTTAGAAAAAATAAGAAGAAAAACGAAAACAAAACAACAAAATAAAGTGAAAAATTAATAAATAAAATAAACAAAAAATATATAAATATAAAATAAAAATATAAAAATATAAAAATATAAAAATATTAAAATATAAAAATATAAAAATATAAAAATATAAAAATATAAAAATATAAAAATATAAAAATATAAAAATATAAAAATATAAAAATATAAAAATATAAAAATATAAAAATATAAAAATATAAAAACATAAAAACATAAAAATATAAAAATATAAAAATATAAAAATATAAAAATATAAAAATATAAAAATATAAAAATATAAAAATATAAAAATATAAAAATATAAAAATATAAAAATATAAAAATATAAAAATATAAAAATATAAAAATATAAAAATATAAAAATATAAAAATATAAAAATATAAAAATATAAAAATATAAAAATATAAAAATATAAAAATATAAAAATATAAAAATATAAAAATATAAAAATATAAAAATATAAAAATATAAAAATATAAAAATATAAAAATATAAAAATATAAAAATATAAAAATATAAAAATATAAAAATATAAAAATATAAAAATATAAAAATATAAAAATATAAAAATATAAAAATATAAAAATATAAAAATATAAAAATATAAAAATATAAAAATATAAAAATATAAAAATATAAAAATATAAAAATATAAAAATATAAAAATATAAAAATATAAAAATATAAAAATATAAAAATATAAAAATATAAAAATAGAAAAATAGAAAAATAGAAAAATAGAAAAATAGAAAAATAGAAAAATAGAAAAAATAGAAAAATATAAAAATAGAAAAATATAAAAATAGAAAAATATAAAAATATAAAAATATAAAAATATAAAAATATAAAAATAGAAAAATAGAAAAATAGAAAAATAGAAAAATAGAAAAATAGAAAAATAGAAAAATAGAAAAATAGAAAAATAGAAAAATAGAAAAATAGAAAAATAGAAAAATAGAAAAATATAAAAATATAAAAATAGAAAAATATAAAAATATAAAAATATAAAAATATAAAAATATAAAAATATAAAAATATAAAACATAAATAAAATAATACTAAAAAGTAAATACCATAATATAAAAATACCTAAAAAAATAAAATAAAAAAGAAATAATATAATAAACACAATCCCCAAATAATGAAAAAATAAATAAAATTTAAAATATAACAAAAACTTTTGAAGTAAAAAATAATAAATTAGTCACAAAATCAATAAATAAAAATATATATATATATATATATATATATAATTTTTAAATTATATTATTGTTAATAAAAAAAATAATTTAAAATTTGTATATATATATATATATATATATATATATAATTTTTAAATTATATTATTGTTAATAAAAAAAATAATTTAAAATTTGTATATATATATATATTTTTAATCTATTCACTTTACTTTTCACTTCACTCTTCTATTTTTAATTATTTTTTATTTATTAAACAATGATTTTTTAAAATTATTGAATTTTCTTTTCTTGATTTTGTATTAATTTAACTTTTTATATTAATTATAAAGTTTCTAGACGAACAGCCTGTAAATATAAGTAATATTTTTTTAAATTTCTGCCTTGAAATAAAATATTATCTTCTTTCTTTCATCTATGGTATGGAAATATTACTTTCGCGAATAAAAATAAAATGCTTTGTATACAATTTTTTAAATTTTAAATTTTTTTAGTCTATGTCAGTACATCCTCTGAAAGTAGTATAGTAGTAGACTATTCTAAGAAAAAATGTTGAGATTCGGTGAAAAATATTTTTCAATTGACTCAAACGCAAACCATTGCATAGCTCAAAACGGATAAAGTGTGACGTGTAAAATTAAAGAAAAAATCAATAAAATGAAAAAGAACAATAAAACAATTATTATTACATAATAACAAAATAAACAGCAATAAAGAAATTAAAATAATAATAATAATAAAATTTAAGAAAAGTATAAAATAAGATAAATAAATACAGAAAATTTGAAAAATAAATAAAAAATAAAGAAAATAAAAATAAGAAATAAAAAACATATAAAAGCACAAATGAAAGATACCTAAAATGCTATATAAATTAAATAAAAATAAAAAAGAATTAAATGAAAAATAATAAACCAATAAAAAATTAAAAACTTTAACAAAAACTACAAAAAAATAAAATAAAGAATATCCTATATTATTTTTATACAATTAATAAATAAGTTAACTTCGAATAAAAAAATTAATAATATACAATTAACCAAAAATTAATATAAATAAATAAATATAATCCAAAAATTAAATAAAAAAATATTATTAAAAATAACAAAAACAATAAGTGATAAACATCATAAAATAAAAATAAGTAAACGAATGTTCAAATAAAAAATATAATATATTAAACTAAAATAATAATATAATATAAAAATAAATGTATATTTAATTATTTATAATAATTGACTATATTAGATCAACTGGAATAAATAAAAATAAATACAATTAAAAAACAACAAAAGCTATAAAAATAAAAATGCAAGTAAATAAAATAGAATAATAAAAAATAAAAATAGTTACAACAAAACTATAAAAATATAAAAAAGAACCAGATAAAAAATAATATAAATATAGAAATGTAATTAAAAAATATAACAAAAACTAAAAAACAAAATAAAATAAAAATTAAGTAAATGAATATAAATATATAAAACAATTATTAAAAATATAATAAACAAATAAAAGCTAGAAAAAAGATAAAAAGACAAGTAAATAAAATAACAAAAGAACTAAAAATATATAAAATAATAGAAAAAAGTTACAACAAAACTATAAAAAATAAAACAAAAAAAGAACCAGATAAAAAATAATACAAATATATAAAAAATTAATTAAAAACTATAACAAAAATTAAAAAAAATTAAAATTGTTTTAGTTTTTTCGTTTGCATTTTTTTTTGGTCTGTAATCAATATTTGATTTGAACTGGGATATTGTCCTGGCTCAATACCATTTTGCTTCTATATTTAATAGAATGCAAATTTATTTAGCCAAGTAATAAATGTCACCATGCCATTTGTAAATAAATTTGCATTCTATTAAATATAGAAGCAAAATGGTCTTGAGCCAGGACAATATCCCAGTTCAAATCAAAAATTAAAATTAAGTAAATGAATATAAAAATAAAAAATCTAAAAGAATTATTAAAATTATAATAAATAAAATAAAGACTTAAAATAAATAAAATTGCCATTTAAACAATAACAATACAGAGAATAATGAAAAATAAATAAATATAAAAAAATTAAATGTCATATAAAATTAAAGAAAAAATAAATTAAACATTAAAAAACATAAAAAATATAAGTAAAAATAAATAAAAACAACTAGCAAATCAATTAAAAAATAAAAAATACATAAAAAAGTTATCAAAAATAAATAAATTAACTTATAATAAATAAAACCATCATATTAAAAATAATATAACATTAAAAATATATAAAATTAAAAACATAACAAAAACTATAAAAAGATAAAAGCAAGTAAAAAATAATTAAATCTTAAAAATCAAGATAGAAATAAATAAAATAAAAAATAAATTGATTGATGTAAAAAATACAGAAAACAAATATTGTCAAAATATAAAAAATAATTTAAATATAAAAATTGAAAAGTCGCTGCGAAACCACTTGACGAAGGCCTTCACTGGCCAGAAATCATGATAGTGGCAGTGTACAGCCGAGTAATAAATGTCACCATGCCATTTGTAAATATATATACATTCTATAAAATATCGATGGCAAATGGTCTCGAGCCAGTTCAAAACAAATAAAAAAATTTAAACACAAAACTAAATTTAAATATTTAAAAGAATCCAAAAAATAATCTTTTAAATTTCACTTTTATGTATACTAACCAACGAATAAGTATATATTTTTTATTTTTGGAATATCCAGATAAACGTGGACTTTTACAAGAGGGCCAACGGCTATAAGCCTTTCCTTTTCAATTACACGGTGGACTTTTGTGCATTTCAGAAGAAAATGGTGCAAAATTTACCCCTCCGAATTATGTTCAATTTCGTAACCGAACATTCAAACTTCAATCACACGTGTCCATACGATGTAAGCCCATATATTGTATATATACGAGTTCATGTACAGATTTATTTTTATTTTAGCATGATATAGTTATCAAGAATCTCGTACTGTCCGAAGACAAATTCAAACTTATTCCTTTGCCAGCCGGTCAGTATATGCTGAAGCAGACTTATATAAGCGACAACATAAGCAGGGCATTGGTGAAAGTTTATTTTTCGCGTACTGAGTAGTTTTTCGTTTTTTTTTTATATAATACAAAAAATAATAAAGTGAATAATAAAAATAAAATATGTAATAATAAAAACACAATCATTAAAGTGGGCCTTCATGTAGAGCATTCTTATTTTAAAAGGTGAGATCAAGTCGATCTTTTATAATGATCGAAGAAGAGTACTTCACTGTACATTGTCGAAATGAACCTTATTCCCTGGAAAGACTGGGATCGAATCTTTGTTATGATTTGTTTGAGGGAAGTTTCACAACATAATATTAATAGATCTTGTTTTTTACAATTTTGTATTTTGCTATGTTCAACAATTTGCTTACGCCTAAAAGTATACTTTACACTTCATAGTGGAAAAAATGAATTTAGTGATATTTTGAGATAATTCTGACACGGTAGAGTTTACCATTTCTGTAATTAAAACGCGATTAGCAAATATAAATTGAATTTTTCTTTTTTAATAATTAACAAAAAACCCCGCGTTATAAATATATGCAAAGATAGCGACCTCGATGGGTCACACTCGAATAGTTTTTTTTTTTGCTGGAATAAAAGACTAACGCGCTAAATTTTCAATTTAAAAGGGAAAACCGATCATAGTTTATTTCATGATCTCTTGCATGACGAGAATTAAATGAAATGACATTGGATTAGCAATATTATCTATCAGAAGTATGACCTTTTCTATATTCGAATTTTTGTTTGCTTCAACTTCAAACATTTTTTCGCTCCACCTTTCAACAATTTTCCAGAAAATTTTTTCTAAAATTTAATACGGAAGAAGAAAATTATATTTAAAAGCATTTTAATTTTCGCTGTCAATTAATATTCTTAGAAGCTCTGATTCAAGGCAACACATTTGCGCTGTTGAATTTACATCAGTAACATCATGAGACCGTCTACTGCTCTAAAATGTATGCGCTTCTTAGTGCTGTTGTTGGGGTTACATTTTGTCTGTTGTCCTGTCGAGGCTATACCGGCAACAAAGTTCACAAATCTACAGTGTGAGTCGCTGGACAAAGATCTGATTTCGTATAAGCTGTGTAGATTGAAATTTATAAAACGTGGTCTGGTCGGTTTGAATATTCATACGAAACTTGCCAGGCCGGTAAATGATATTTGGGTAAGAAATTGTCGCAGAAAATGAAAAAATTAAATAAATAAAATAGATAATAAATACATTAAATAAGATAAGGGAAAAAATAAAAAAGGAAAGGAAATAATTGAAATAAAATATATAATAAATACATTAAATAAAATAAGGAAAATTAAAAAAAAAATAAAAAATCGAAAAACTTAAATAAAAATAAAGAAATACAAATTAAATTGCAAATAATATTAAAGATAATACTACAAAAAAAAATAAATAAATAAAATAAAAATAAGTGCGATAAAAATAAATAATAAATAAATTAATAAATGTTACCGTGGCATTTGTAAATAAATTTGCATTCAATTAAATACAGATGAAAAATGGTCTTGAGCCAGGACAATATCCCAGTTCAAATCAAATAAATAATAATATATTATTCGGAAAGTAAAAAATTAAAGTAACAAAATTTTCAACATTTGTTGGACGGATGACATTTGAAAAATGCTTATTATACTTATCTCGCAACGTCCCGAGTTGTAATGTAAAATGTAAATCATCATAGACACTCACCTAGAAGAGAATAAAAAGAAAAAAAATTAATTAGAAAAATTTTGATTATTAATATTTTTTTGTGTTTAAAAATTAGTTTGTGATAAAAAGAATATAATAAAAAATTAATTAATTTTTTCTTTAATATTTTACAAAACATTTTATAAAAGATACAATAAATAATTAGAAAAATGTTTAATAATATTTTATATTTATAATTTAGTTTATGACAAATAGAACATTATAATCATTACATTTTTTATTTTCAAATGGATATTCGGAAACTGAGTTATGCTTCTTATTCCTTTTTGAGAATCATTTTACTTATTTTGTCGCAGCAAAGCCACCTGATAAAAGCTTTCGCAGGCCACAAATCATGATAGTGGCAGTGTGCAGCCAAGTAATAAATGTCACCATGCCATGTGTAAAAAAATTGGCATTCTATGAAATATAAATGCAAAAAAGTCCTGAGCCGGGACAAGTTCAAATTAAATAAAATAAAAATACAAAAAATAAATCAAATAAGGAAATCGAAATGAAATTTAAAAATTAAAATAATGAAAATTAAGAGAACTAAGAATATTATATTGTTTAAAATAAACAAATTGAGGAGATTAAATATGTATTTAAAAAATAAAATTAATATTTTTAATTATAATAAAATTTAAATTATTTTAAAAATAAAAAATTCAATAAAAATATAAAAAATAAATCAAATAAGGAAAAAATTAAGTTAAATAAAAAACAATTAAATGTAAAGAAAGTTAAACAAAATAAGAAATAATTAAAACTAAACAACAATAATAAAATAATAAAAAATATAATAATAATAATAATAAATATAGTAAAATATATAAATATAAAATATAAATACACAATAATACAATAATAATTAAAAATAAAGAAAAAGAAATTTATATATGTATATGATATTTTTAAAAATTATTTTTTAACTTATTTTCTAATTTAACTTAATTTTTCCTTATTGGGTTTATTTTCTGTCCATTTTATATTAAAAATAAAATAGTTTAAAAAATATACAAAATAATTAGAAACAATTATTAAAAATAAACAACTTAAAGAGATGAAATAAATTGTTGCTTATTGTTTTGTATTGTATTAATAAAATAATTAAATATTTTATATTTAATTTATATATTTTAAAATAAATATTAATTAAATAAAAACAATTGAAAGCGAAGAAATGAAAGAAAATAAGAAATAAAACAATAATAATAGAAATAAACAATAGCAATAAAATTAAAAATAATAACAATAAATATAATAAAATATATAAAATATATATACACAAAAATATAATAATAATCTTTAAATATAAAAATAAAGAAATTTATATATAATTTATGATATTTTTAAAAATTATCTATCTTTTAACTTATTTTTTAATTTAACTTAATTTTAAAATAAACAATAGCAATAAAGAGAAAGGAAATAAACAATGACAATAAAAATAATAAAATTTAATTTAATTCTTTAAATATAAAAATAAAGAAATGTATATATAATTTATGATATTTTTAAAAATTATTTATTTTTTAATTTAACTTAATTTTCTTTATTTAATTTATTTTGTGTTATTTTTTATTAAAAATAAAATAATTGAAAAGTATATACAAAATAATGAGCAACAATTAAAGAAAATAAATAAATTATTGTTTTGAACACTTTTCAAATTATATTAATTTTAATAAAAAAATAACAAAAAATAAACCAAATAAGGGTAATTAAGTAAAATTAAAAATAAAAAGTAATAAATACAAAATACAAAATACAAAATAATTCAAACCATTTTTTATTCTTTTAAATTTATTAAATTTTCTTTATCCATTAATTTAACTCAATTTAATAAATAATTTTTTTTAATGGAAAAAATAATAAAATTAAATAAACAAAAATAATATACATAAATTATGTAATAAATAGAAAAAAATATAAAGTAAATATAATTCGAATTTAAAGAAACTATTATATAAAATAAGTTAAAAAATAAACAATTTTTTAAAATATCATTATTTAAGATAAAAATAATTAAAAATATTTTATTTTTTAGTTTATTAAATTTCCTTTATCTTTAAATTTAGCTTAATTTACTAAATAAAAAATATAAATATATATTTTAAAAATATCATTACTTATTTTTCAAATTATTGTCTTAAAAAAATAATAAAATTGTCAAAAATAAATAAATATAAAAAAATTAATATAAAAAAATAAATAGTAATAAATATATATATAATCCGAAATTAAAAAATTAAAGAAAATATAAATAAAATTAAAAACATAATTAAAATATAGAATAATAATATTATAAAAATATAAATTTTTTTAATATAAATAATATTATTATAATATAAATAATTGTATTAATTATAAATTATGACAAAAAAAATAATTTATAAAAATTATATAAAAAATTAATAAATAATAAAAATAAAATTAATAAATTAATGATAAATAATAATATAAAAATTAGTGAGAAAATAAAACAACGAAAGATTAAATAAATCAAAAAATATCTATTGCAAAAATATCTAATTATTTTTTAATAAAAAAATTAAATCAATATAAAGATATAATGTTAATTTTCCAAATTATTTTATTTTTATTAAACAAATAAAAAATAATTGAAAAATGAAATAAAGGAATAAATAAATGTAAAAATTTGTGAGATAAAATATAAAAATATAAATAAAAAACTAAATCAAATCAGGAAAATTTAAGTTAAATTAAAAAAATTATTACAAATAAAGAAAAATTAATAAAATTTATTAAAATAATTAATAATAACGAGTGATTTTTTGAGGTTAGGATTTTCATGCATTAGTATTTGACAGATCACGTGGGATTTCAGACATGGTGTCAAAGAGAAAGATGCTCAGTATGCTTTGACATTTCATCATGAATCGTCTTACAAACGAACGACGCTTGCAAATTATTGAATTTTATTATCAAAATGCGTGCTCTGTTAAGAAAGTTCATTGCGCGCTTCCATTTTATGGTCAGTTTAATCGACCCACTGAAGCGGCTATTCGGGCTATTGTGACTAAATTTCGCACCAAATTTACATTGTTGGACATTAAACCACCAACACGCTTACGTAGAGTGCGAACTGAAGAAAATATCGCAGCTGTATCGGGCAGTGTTAATGATGACCACCAATTTTCGATTCGTCGCCGTTCGCACCAATTGGGTCTCTGTTACTCAAAAACGTGGAAATGCCAAAATTGGACTAAGCGGATGGACCACCTAAGACGCAGCCGCGGTCAACATTTAAACGAAATTATCTTCAAAAAGTAAATGTCATGGACCAATCTAACGTTTCAAATAAAGAACCGATGAGATTTTGCAAATTTTATGCGTTTTTTTTTAAAAAAAAGTTATCAAGCTCTTAAAAAATCACCCTTTAGTTTTAAAATATATTTAACTAATAGGGAAAAATAAGTTAAATTTAAAAATATCATTGCGTAAAATAAAAAATAAGTAAAAAGAAAAAAATGATTAAATAACCTAAAAATATCACTGCTTAATTTTAATATAATTTTAGTAAAAAAGACTAATCAAAAATATTGAAAAATGTCAGAGTTAATTTTTCAAATTATTTTGCTTTAATAAAAAGTACGAAAAATAAAAAAATATATAAAAAATAAAATACATAAAATATATAAAATAAAAAAATAATTCAAATAAGGAAATTTAAGTTAAATTAAAAAAATAATTAAAAAATACATAAAAATGAAAATGACATAAAAAATTAATTAAATATATAAAATAAAAAATAATTCAAATAAGGATATGTAAGTTAAATTAATGAAATACAGAAAAATAAATAAAGTAGTAAATAATAACTAAAAAAATGTAAATTTAAAAATTTATCTAACTAAATAAGGAAAATTAAATAATTATAATTATAAATTGTTTAAAATAAATAAATAAAATTTTAGAAAAGAAAAAATAATAAAAATATAGCAAAAAATTAAAAAAATTATATTAATTTTTCAAATTATTTTACTTTTATAATACAGAAAATACAAATGAGATAAAAATAAATGACAGCAAATAAAATTAATTAATTAAAAAAATAAATAAAAGAATAAAAATAAAAAGCATATATAAAATAATATAACTAAATCAAATAAGAAAAATTAAATTGATCAAATATTAAGAAATACAGAAAATTAAAAAAAAAAATAGTGAATAACAATTATAAATATTTAGATTTAAAATTTTAGATAAAAAAATTAAATTTGAGAAACAAAAAAAAAAGTAAAAGTATTAAAAAAATATATTTTTTTCAAATTATTTTATTTTTAATACAGAAAATAAAAATGAGATAAAAAAATAAATAACAGCAAAAAAATAATTAATTAAAAAAATAAATAAAATATAGAAAAACATATATAAAATAATATAACTAAATCAAATAAGAAAAATTAAATTAAAAATACAGAAAATTAAAAACATGGTAAATAACAATTATAAATATTTAGATTTAAAATAAAAAATAAAATTTGAGAAGAAAAAATAAAATAAAAATATTAAAAAATTATATTTTTTCATATTATTTTATTTTTAAATACAGAAAATAAAAAATAGATAACAGCAAAAAAAATAATTAATTAAAAAAAAATAAATAAAATATAGAAAAAACATATATAAAATAATATAACTAACTCAAATAAGAAAAATTAAATTAAAAATACAGAAAATTAAAAAATAGTAAATAACAATTAAAAATATTTAGATTTAAAATAAAAAAATAAAATTTGAGAAGAAAAATAAATAAAATATTAAAAAATTATATTTTTCAAATTATTTTATTTTTAAATACAGAAAATAAAAATGAGATAAAAAATAAATAACAGCAGAAATAATAGTTAATTAAAAATAAATAAAATATAGAAAAAATGAGATAAAAAACAAATAACAGCAAAAAAAATAATTAATTAAAAAAATAAATAAAAGAATAAATAAAATATAGAAAGAACATGTATAAAATAATATAACTAAATCAAATAAGAAAAATTAAATTAAAAAGTAGTAAATAAGTAGTAAATAAATTTAACTAATTAAGGAAAACTAAAAAATAATTATAAATTATTTAAAATAAAAAAGTAAAAAGTTAAGTAAACTAAACCAATTTTTTAAAAATATCGCCTTTTATTTTTTAAATTGTTTTGCTTTTAATAAATATGAAAAAAATAAATTAAATTAAAAAATAAAAAACATGTGAGAAAAAATATATAAAAACTAAATAAAAAATTAAAAATAAAATTTAAAAAACTAAACAAAATATTTAAAAATATCTCTGTTTATTTTTTAAATTGTTTTGCTTTTAATAAAAATGTAAAATAAATTAAATTAAAAAATAAAAAAACATTTAAAAAAAATTATATAAAAATTAAACAAAAAAATTAAAAATAAAATTAAAAAGTTTAAAAAACTAAACAAACTATTTAAAAATATCTCTTTCTATTTTTCACTTATTTATTTTTTAAACTATTTTCTTTTTAATAAAAAAATATAATATATTAAAAAATAAAAAATATGTAAAAAAAAATAAAAACTAAATCAGGGAAAATAAATTAAAATATTTTTAAATTTAGCAAATTTAAGCAAATTTCAAAATATCAACCCACCCTCTGTTCCTAGGTGTGGACGGAAAAAAGTAAACAATTACAAAAAGAAATAAAAAAACCTAAAAATATTTTTTGTCATTTTTATTTATTCGCTCTTTATTATTGATGATGTTGAGTTTGAATTTTTATTTGAATTCAAGAAAAACAATTCTAACAATATTTATGTGAAATTTGAATAATATTCATAATTAAAATATTTTATTTAAAATTTCAGGTAAACGTGGACTTTTACAAGAGAGCCAACGGCTATAAGCCATTCCTTTTCAATTACACGGTGAACTACTGTGAGTTTCAGAGGAAATTAGTGCAAAATTTACCCCTCAGGATTCTGTACAATTTCGTGACTCAATATTCCAACTTGAATCATTCGTGTCCATTCGATGTACGTTCAAGTTCGTCCGCTTTTAATTATATTAACCATATAAATATTTTTTGTTTTTTTTTTTCGCAGCATGATATAATTGTCAAGGATCTAATATTGTCGGAAGAAAAATTTCGACTTATGCCTTTGCCAGCCGGTCAGTATATGCTGAAGCAGACTTATTCGAGTGACAACATAAGCAGGGCATTGTTGAAAATTTATTTTTCGCGTACGGAGTAGTTTTAATAAATTTATTATGAAGTAATAAAGTGAATAATAAAAATAAAATAATAATAAAAGAAGGCATTTGAAAAAGCTCCCGCCATTTATGATGTTCTTATTTAAGATCACTTTTATTTTTTAGTTGCCTAAATCTGTAATGATCGAACAGTCCTTCACTGTGCTATACCGAAGTGAACCCTTCTTCCTGGAAAGACTGTCAAGATCGGTCGGATATCGAATCTTGTTTATGATGGCTTAAATCTGTAATGATCGAACAGTCCTTCACTGTACATTGCCGAAATGAACCTAATTCCCTGGAAAGACTGTCAAGATCTGTCGGATATCGAATCTTGTTTATGATTTGATTGTAAAACTATCACAAAATAACAATAAAGATCTTGTTGATACAATTTTGAATTTTAACGTGTCCAGCAATTTGCTTACGCCTAAAAGTATACTTTACACTTCCTACTGGAAAAAATGAATTTAGTGATATTTTGAGATAATTCTGACACGGTAGGGTTTACCATTTCCGTAATTAAAACGCAATTAGCAAATATAAATTGAATTTTTCTTTTTTAATAATTAACAAAACCCCTGGTGTATTTATATATGTAAATATAGAGATCTCGGTGGGTTACTCTCTAATAGTTTTATTCCCAGAAAAAATACAAAACATGAGATTTTCTACTTAAAATGAAAAAAGGACAAGAAGACCATAATTTCTTCTCTAGCACTTGTAGTGATTGAATGAATTAAATGAGTTTCAAATAGGTCACTAAAATTTGACCGTATAAATTAGTTGTTAAACCTATTTTTTTAAGATATCACCGATGATTGCCAATAGATCGATTGGAATGGAAATAGTCCAAAAATTATTGGTTGGATTAGGATTATTCAGAGTGATTGCGAGCTCATTCTTTTTCATAATCTTCCTCCTTTTTATGAAGACCAAAATAAAAGGAAATCCAAACTTAGCACCCCAGTTTGCATGGAGTTCTTTCCCAACAGCTACCTTCTATTCCTTCGAGGAAATGAGACACATTTGTTTCCGAATTGCAGCACCAACGATTCCAAATTCATGTGGACATTTATTAACTTTAACACTTTTAAAATGGATATATAATTTATCAAAAATTACTCAGTGCGGGTTAAGTAAACTTTCGTAAGAGCCTTTCCCATGTTGTCACTGTAATAGGTCATTTGCAGCATATACTCGCCGCCGGGCAATGGCATGAGTCGGAATTTATCCTCGGTCAGAGTTAAATTATCGTAAATTATATCATGCTGCAATAAATAAGAGGTCGAAGTCAAGATAACGCGATCATCATTATTCGATATAAACTTACATCGTAGGGACACGTGTGATTCAAATTCGAATATTGATTTATGATATTGAAGACAATCCTTAGGGGCAGATTTTGTACCAGTCTTTTCTGAAAGCGACAAAAGTCCACGGTATAATTAAAAAGGAATGGCTTATAGCCATTGGCTTTCTTGTAAAAATCGGCATTTATCTGAAATATAAAGCGTTGATTCAATTCATCGTCATTTTCAGAATTTGAATTCTGCCATTCTTACCACAATATTTGTAAGCGGTCGCAAGAGCTGTGCATAGATATTGAGAGCGGCTACGCCACGTTTAATTAGTTTCAATCGACAATTCTTGAAAACAACATGACTAGGATCCAACGACTCGCACTTTAGATTTGTAAATTTTGTTGTGGGCATAGCTGCAGCAACAGTATTGGATGGGTGCTGCCAAAGCAGCAGCACAATTAAAGGCATAAATATTGTCACGCTAAACGTTGTCATGCTGTTCGGTGCTGTTGAGGCAAAAAAGGAATGATGGAATTTCAAGTTATTACCACTGTTTCACAAATTTTAGCTAGAAAAACACTTGACTTGCTGCCTCGACTTTGACTATTGAACTATTGAATTTGTCCCGAACTGTCCTCGTTTTAAACTTTAATTACAAAATGAAAATAACTCAAATAGACATAATGTTCTCGAACCTAAATATGTAGTTACAATAAAACCCTAATTGAAATGTATGGCACGGTTTTAATAACCAAACAATTAAATCACATACTCATGTATATATTAAAGAATTGTATTCCATTCAATTATATTGCTTTCAATTCGAGCATAAATCAAGCATAAAATTTATTTTTTAATAGCTTCCGCTGTCTATGGATTTTTAAATGTTATTTCAACATCAACAAAGTACAATCTTGTAATTGATTTGGAAATTTTTTTTTTGCAAAAATAAAATAAAAATTTTGTGCAAAATTTCTATTTTTTGATTTGAACCATTTTACATCTATATTTAATAGAATGCAAATTTATTTCACAATTTTTTTTTTTAATTTTTGTTTTTCGAAAATCTAATTTTTTACTCAACTTTAAAAAATTCTAACTTTTTATAAAAATCAATTTTTTTTATAGAAAAATTCCATTTTTTAAATAGAAAAAAAAAACAAAATTTTGTTGTTAAAATTGCTATCTTTTAATTATAATTTTAAAATATTTTTCTAAGAAATTTCTAAATCGGACATGGGAAAAGGCAGCAATTATCCAAATTGCCAAAAGTAAACAAAATTAAATATTGTAACACGAAAAATACAATAAAATTTCGTAGAACAGCATATGTAACTGACCAAAAAATGCAAAAATAAAAAAAATTGTTTTAAAAATTCTATTATTTGTAAAAAATCTATTTTTTGTAAAAAAAACTATAAAAAAATATTTCTTTGTAAAATAAAAATACATTTTTTCAATAAAAATTGTAATTTTTTTAACTATCAATTTAGTTATTAGTTTTTTTTTTTAATTTTAATTAAAAACACTTTTTATTTAATTAAATTTTTTTTTTTAAATCAATTTTTTTGTAAAAATCTTTTTTTAAATCTATTTTTGTCTAAAAAATCAAATTTTTGTCAAAAAAACAAAAAGTCAAAATTTTGTCACAAAAAAATCAAATTTTTGTCAAAAAAAATCAAATTTTTGTCACAAAAAAATCAAATTTTTGCCAAAAAAAAATCAAATTTTTGTCAAAAAAAGTCAAATTTTTGTCAAAAAAAATTCAAAATTTTGTCACAAAAAAATCAATTTTTTGTCAAAAAAAATCAAATTTTTGTCAAAAAAAATCAAATTTTTGTCAAAAAAAATCAAATTTTTGTCAAAAAAAATCAAATTTTTGTCAAAAAATCAAATTTTAAATTTAAAAAAATTATATTTAAATTTCTTCGAAAAAAAAATCAAATAAAAAATACATTAAATACGATTTTGATGAACATATAAAATATAAATTTTGATTTATATATAAAGGGTGATTTTTTAAGAGCTTGATAACTTTTTTTAAAAAAAAAACGCATAAAATTTGCAAAATCTCATCGGTTCTTTATTTGAAACGTTAGATTGGTCCATGACATTTACTTTTTGAAGATAATTTCATTTAAATGTTGACCGCGGCTGCGTCTTAGGTGGTCCATCCGCTTAGTCCAATTTTGGCATTTCCACGTTTTTGAGTAACAGAGACCCAATTGGTGCGAACGGCGACGAATCGAAAATTGGTGGTCATCATTAACACTGGCCGATACAGCTGCGATATTTTCTTCAGTTCGCACTCTACGTAAGCGTGTTGGTGGTTTAATGTCCAACAATGTAAATTTGGTGCGAAATTTAGTCACAATAGCCCGAATAGCCGCTTCAGTGGGTCGATTAAACTGACCATAAAATGGAAGCGCGCAATGAACTTTCTTAACAGAGCACGCATTTTGATAATAAAATTCAATAATTTGCAAGCGTTGTTCCTTTGTAAGACGATTCATGATGAAATGTCAAAGCATACTGAGCATCTTTCTCTTTGACACCATGTCTGAAATCCCACGTGATCTGTCAAATACTAATGCATGAAAATCCTAACCTCAAAAAAATCACTCTTTATTAGACATAATATTCTCGAACCTAAATATGTAGTTACAACAAAACGATAATTGAAATGTATGGTATGTGTTTTAATAACAAAACAATTAAATCACATACTCATGTATATAAATGTTAAAGAATTGTATTCCATTCAATTATATTGCTTTCAATTCGAGCATAATTCAAGCATAAAATTTCTTTTTTAATAGCTTCCGCTGTCTATGGATTTTTAAATGTTATTTCAACATCAACAAAGTACAATCCTGTAATTGATTTGGAAAATTCATTTTTTTTTGCAAAAATAAAAATTTGGTGTAAAAATTTCAATTTTTTGATTTGAACTGGGATATTGTCCTGGCTCAAGACCATTTTGCATATTTATTTAATAGAATGCGAATTTATTTCACATTTTTTTTAAATTCTAACTTTTTATAAAAATCAATTTTTTTATAGAAAAATTTCATTTTTTAAATAAACAAAAAATATTTTTTTGTTAAAATTGCTATCTTTTAATTATAATTTTAAAATATTTTTCTAAGAAAATTCTAAATCTGACATGGGAAAAGGCAGCAATTACCCAAATTGCCAAAAATAAACAAAATTAAATATTGTAACACGAAAAATACAATAAAATTTCGAAGAACAAGTAAAACTAAATTAAAAATCTTTTTGTTTAATTATATATCTTATCTCATTTTTGTAAAAAAAAACTATTTTTTTTTTGTAAAAAAAACTCTTTTTTTTGTAAAAAAAAAAAACTATTTTTTTGTAAAAAAATCTATTTTTATTTTTAGTTTTTTCGTTTGAATTTTTTTGGTCTGTAATCAATATTTGATTTGAACTGGGATATTGTCCTGCGAAGCCACCTGAATGAAACCTTTAGACAGGGTGGAAATCATGATAGTGGCAGTCTGCAGCCAAGTAATAAATGTCACCATGCCATTTGTAAATAAATTTGCATTCTATTAAATATAGATGCAAAATGGTCTTGAGCACGGACAATATCCCAGTTCAAAATCTATTTTTTGTAAAAAAAATCTATTTTTTGTAAAAAATCTAAAAATCTTGTTTTTGTAAAAAAAACTATTTTTTTAAAAAACGTTTTGTTTAATTGTATATCTTATTTTTGTAGAAAAAACACTATTTTTTTTTGTAAAAAAAACTATTTTTTTGGTAAAAAACTATTTAAAAAAAAAATTTATTTTTGTAAAAAATCTTCTTTCAATCTTCTATCAAATATAAATTTTAATTTTTTTAACGCAATAACAATTCTATAAACAAAATTTAGAAAAAAATAATTTTTGGAAAAAAATTTTATTAGAAATCAAATTTTGTTGAAAAAAATTCTATCTAATCTTTGTAAAAAATCTAGTTTTTGCAAAAAAAAAATAATTTCTGAAAAAAAAAAAACAAATTTTATCAAAAATTTTTTTAAAAATATAAAAAGCAAACATATGTTAATATTTGTTTGTAAAACAAAATAAAAAACATTTTGCTGTAAAAAAGCAAACAATGCAATGAGATGCTTGTATGATGGCATGTGTACTTTATTACTTGTTGCGATTTTTTAAACGCAAATTCGGCAAGTGAGATGTGCTTATCGTTCGTTTGTGAAAATCATCTCCTTATAGAGGCCGGGTTTGATGTTGAAAAGTCGCTGCGAAGCCACTTGAAAAGACTTTTGACATGGTCGAAATCATGATCGTGGTAGTCTGCAGCCAAGTAATAAACGTCACCATGCCATTTGTAAATAAATTTGCATTCTATTAAATATAGATGCAAAATGGTCTTGAGCCAGGACAATATCCCAGTTCAAATCAAATTTTAATTTTTTTAATTATCAATTTAGTTTTTAGTATTTTTTTCAAATTGTAATTAAAAAACTTTTTGTTTAATTATATATCTTATCTTATTTTTGTAAAAAAAAAACCTATTTTTTGTAAAAAAAAATCTATTTTTTGTAAAAAATCTTCTTTTTATAAAAAATCAATTTTTTGTAAAAAATCTTCTTTTTGTATAAAAATCAAATTTTTGTCAAAAAAAAAATCAAATTTTTGTCAAAAAATCACATTTTTGTTAAAAAAATTTAAATTTCATCCAAAAAAAAATCAAATAAAAAATACATTAAATACGATTTTTATGAACATATAAAATATAAATTTTAATTTATAAAAGCAATAACAATTCTATTAAAAAAAATAATTTTTGGAAAAAAATTTATAAGAAATCAAATTTTGTTGAAAAAAAATTTCGTTAGAATCTAATTTTTGTAAAAAATATGTTTTGTAAATAAATTTAATTTTTGAAAATAAATAAAATAAAATTTTTTGTAAATAAATAAAATAAAATTAAAAAAATGTAAAAAATCTATTTTTTGTAAAAAAAAATCAAATTTTTGTCAAAAAATTTAAATTTCTTCAAATAAAAAATACATTAAATACGATTTTGATGAACATAGAAAATATAAATTTTAAAAAGGCAAAGTCAGACCTTTATTGTTGCAGCTAAAAGTTGACTGCGCAGTTTCGATGGGCGCTACCCCATCTCATCAGAACTTTCGCAACGAATGTATGTCTTTGACTTAAATCAGGGTTCATATTAGTACCAGCGGTCACATATTTTCAATGGGAAGCGCTGATAAAGAAAATATTCCACCGAACTAAGTCGACACACTGCTGAAGACTTCAGCACAACCTTTGGTCTTAAACCAAAATAAATGACAAGACATACAACATAACAGACCAACTATACATACAAACAACAGCAATACAAACGAGGTACAGTGAAGACGGGACATACCGTACAACAACAACCTTTGCATTGTTGCGAGCGATGCGAGCACATGCACAACATTGAATTGGCAAAGTGAGATTTTTAGTGTGTCGACTTAGTTCGGTGGAATATTTTGTTTATCAGCGTTTCTCATTTGAAATATGTGACCGCTGGTACTAATATGAACCCTGATTTAAGTCAAAGACATACATTCGTTGTGAAAGTTCTGATGAGATGGGGTAGCGCCCATCGAAACTGCGCAGTCAACTTTTAGCTGCAACAATAAAGGTCTCACTTTGCCTTTTTTGCTAATTTTTGGGTTCTGCTGAAGACTTCAGCACAACCTATGGTCTTAAATCAAAATAAATGACAAGACATATAAATTTTAATTTATAAAAACAATAACAATTCTATTAAAAGAAATAGACAAAAATAATTTTTGGAAAAAAATTTTATAAGAAATCAAATTTTGTTGTAAAAAAATTTCGTTAGAATCTAATCTTTGTAAAAAATCTATTTTTTGTAAAAAAAAATAATTTCTGAAAAAAAAAAATTATCAAAAATTTTTGTAAAAATATAAAAAACAAAAATATGTTAATATTTGTTTGTAAAACTAACATTTTGCTGTAAAAAAGCAAATTTTTTAAATTATTGCAAAAAAATAAGATATATTTTGTAAAAAAATAATTTTTTCAAATTATTATTTGTGAAAAAAAATTTGGAGAAAAATATTTTTTGTAAATAAATGTAATTTTTGAAAAAAAATTGCAAATAAATAAAATAAAATTAAAATAATTTTTGTAATAAACCCTAATGTTTGAAAAAAATCTTATTTTTGGAAATAAATATAATTTTTATAATAAACCCTAATTTTTGGGAAAAAAATAATTTTTGTTAAAAATCTAAATTTTGTAGAAAACAAATTACAAACTTTTTATTGTTTGTAAAATAAAATAAAAAAACAAAACATTTTTTTGTAAAAATGCAATTTTTTTGAATATCTTTGCCGTGTAAAAGGTAAGATTATTATTTGTGATGTTTTTGTAAATTAATCTAATTTTTGTAATAAACCCAAATTTTTGGAAAAAAATATAAATCTAATTTTTGTAGAAAAACTAATTTTTGTAAAAAATAGTTCTTGTTAAAAATCTAAGTTTTGTAAAAAATAGTTCTCGTTAAAATCTAATTTTTGTAAAAAATAGATCTTGTTAAAAATCTAATTTTTGTAAAACAAAATCTAATTTTTGTAAAACAAAAACTAATTTTTGTAAAAAAAAAAATCCAACTTTTGTAAAAAAAAAATCAAATTTTCGTAAAAAAATCTGTTTTTTATAAAAATTCTAATTTTTGTAAAAAATATTTAAAAAATCTTTTTCTAATAGGTGTTCGTTTTGATTCTTACCACAAATCAAATCCTTTGTCTGTTTCACAAGTTTCAAACGATAGGCTTGACTGTTTTGCCTCGACTTCCAATCGACTATTGAATTGAATCCAGACACAGAACTGATCACATTTTAAATTTTTGATTATTTTATTTTGTTTGTTTGTTTGGATCTAAATCATATGAAAAAGAAATAACTCATGTATGGAACAGTTTAAATAACAAAGCAATAAAGGAAAACCCAATTTTTCGCCAGAATTATATTGCTGCTATTTAAAGTGTAAATCTAGCGTAAAATTTGGAACTTAATGTTTTTTAATGAGGTTTAAACAACAATAACAGAGAACAATCTTTATTTTTAACAAAAGTCCTAATGGTTGTTACTGGTTTTTATAATGTTATTTCAATTGTAAATCCAAACTAATGCACGGACAATGGCCAATTCGGACTGTTAGTTAAGTGGTCTCGCTCTGCTCTGCCGCACTGTGGCTGCTAGATCGGCAATTACATTTCGGTTATATATGTTTACGAAGGTAACATTTGAATCGATTAAATATCAAGTTTCACTTTGTACTACAACACACTCACACCGACATATTTAAATTGCTCACACCCATACATCAGCACATTTACAATTTCACCTATTCATCCTATGCTGTCTGTAAGGAAATTGCATCTGACCCGGTCGCCTCCACCGTTGTCTTGGTTAACGGAAATGTACCGGAAATTGTTCGAGTATCTTTTTCCCGGTTTTGTCTACCAACATTTCTATTCGGGTTCATTCAGTGGCCAAAACGGAAAAGCCAAGCATTGCAGTTTTGCATTTAACTAGGAGTTGTATTCTAAGGATGTTAACATTCCTTTTTTAATATTAAATATTAAAAAACCGTTTTTCAAACTTTAGACATTCCATGTTTTAACAGTATTACCGAGCAAATTAATTTGTCTGCGTTCATAATTCATTTCTGAAAGTAATAATTACAAGAACACAGCAGCAAAACATAAATCGGAAATAGCGGCGGCGGCAAGCTTACAAAAGGGACTTTGTGTGGGTAAACCTCTGTTTTTTTTTTCATTCACAAAGACTGAATGCATTTCAAAGTGCAAAAACATAGAAAAAAATCAGGCAACATTACTTCACGGTAAAAGGCTGGCATGTTATTCACATTACTCGGTTTGTCCACAAAGAGATGAAATATGATCGGAATATGAAACTTTGATACACATGCCCCTTAATAATAACACTGGATGTAAAAATGATTAAAAATCGAAAAAAATATGGAAAATATTTTTATTTTTTTTTTTTTTAATAAAAAATCATTAATTTTTTGTTCATTTTATGAATTAGTATGCCTCAATACGCACAAAAAAAAATTTTATAGGTATCGGACACAAAAATTGTATTTTAATTTTATTTAATTTTTATTTTAATTCTTATTTTGGTAGTATATGCCTGATCACTCCCGTATATATGTCCAATTAATGGTAACTATGAAGGGTACAAATATTGTGAATTTCACATAGAAACAGTGGTTCAGATAAATTCTCGAGGAAATGATAGATACAAATTTTTTACTGGCTCGAATTCATAAAAAATAGATAAAAATATTTTGGTTTATTTATTGTATTTTGGCCAAATAAAAGTGATAATGTAGTAAATATAGTTTTTATTTCAAAATTAAATTAGGTCTAATTTTTTTGTTTGCATTGAGCATACTGAGTCATAAAATCAACAACAAAAATATGGAAAATTAAAAAAATATATAAATTTTTTATATAGTTTATATATATATATATATATATATATATATATATATATATATTCGTTTGTATTTTTTGGTCTGTAATCAATATTTGATTTGAACTGGGATATTGTCCAGGCTCAAGGCTATTTTGCATCTATATTTAATAGAATGCAAATTTATTAACCAATTGTGTTAAAAAAACCTCGGGTGTAATGTAATAAACAATTGTCTTTATTTAAAAATCAAATTTAGTCTGAGACCTAAAAAAATAAATCAAAAAAAATATCTACGGATTTTTTGTATTGTTTTTTAATTTTTATTATTTATAGTTTTTATTATTTTTTATTTTATTATTATTATTTTTTTTAATTTTTAGTATTTTTATTTTTTAATGTTTATTACTTTTTTAAATATTTATTATTTTTTTAATGTTTATTATTTTTTAAATTTTTATTATTCTATATTTTTTAATAAAATGTCAATTTATGGAAAATTAACAAAATATATTTTTTATATTTTTAATATAAACATATATTTGTTTATTTTTATACAATTCTATTTTTTTAATTTGTATTATTTTTTAATGTTTATAATTTTTTAATTTTTATTGTTTTCATTTTTTTAATTTCGATTTATGGAAAATTAAAAAAAATATATATATTTATATATTTTATATAAACAAATATTTTATTTTTATTTATTTATTTTTTATATAATTTTATTTTTTAATTTTTATTATTTTTCTACTATTTATTATTTTTTTTATTTTTATTATTTTTTAATGTTTATTATATTTTTAATTTTTATCATTTTGTATGTTTTTTAATAAAATTTCGATTTTTTAATTAAAAAATATATTTTATATATAATTATTTATTTTTTATATAATTTTTATTATTTTTTTAATTTTTATTATTTTTTAATTTTTATTATTTTTTTAATTTTTATTATTTTTCTAATGTTTATTTTTTTTTCATTTTCATTATTTTTTAATGTTTATTATTTTTTTTCATTTTTATCATTTTATATTTTTTTAATAAAATTTCGATTTTTAATTAAAAATATATATATTTTTTATATATAATTATTTATTTTTTATATATATTTTTTTGTAATTTTTTATTATTTTTCTAATTTTTATTATTTTATTAATTTTTATTATTTTTTAATTTTTATTATTTTTTATTTTTTATTATTTTTTAATTTTTTAATTTTTATTATTTTTTTAATTTTTATTATTTTTTTTTAATTTGTATTATTTTTTAATTTTTATTATTTTTTTAATTTTTATTATTTTTTAATTTTTATTATTTTTTAATTTTTATTATTTTTTTAATTTTTATTATTTTTTAATTTTTATTATTTTTTAATTTTTATTATTTTATAAAACTTCGATTTATGGAAAAATTAAAAAAAATATTTTTTTATTTACTTTTTAATAAAAAAATACTAAAATTCCAATTTTCATTGAAGAATTTCCTATAAATATTGAAAAATGTTGTTTTTTTAATATATTTTTTTATGTCACGAGAAGTCATAAGAAATAGAAAAAAATAACACTTATAAATATTGTGTTTTGGCCAAAAAAAATCGGGTGTAATGAAATAGAAAATTGTCTTTATTTAAAAATTAAATCGGGTCTGAGATCTAAAAAATAAACCAACAAAACCTTTTGTTTTTTTTAATTTTTATTTTTTAATTTTAATATCTTTTTAATCTTTTAGATTTTATTATTTTTAAAATTTTTATTACTTTATTAATTTTAATTTTTTTTATATTTTTCTTAAACTTCATTTATTTATTTTTTTAATTTTTTTTTTTGTACTTTAATTTGCGAAATATAAGTCCGATCATACCCGCTTATATGCCCAATTGAAGGTAAATATGATTGCTACAAATGCTGTGAATTTCACTTTCTCATAGAAACAGTGGTTCAGAAACATCCTTTAAAAAATTGAGAAAAAAAATAGATTTTTTTGTAGATCCCAAGTAATATCAAAAAAATATAATTTTTTAAATGTTTAATTAAATAGTCCAAAAACCCGCTTCACAAATTAGATAATTTAATAATTGTTTTATTGCTGGTCTCCAATATTTTTTTCCAAAAAAAATATTTTCCCAAAAAATAAAATATTAAAAAAAAATATAAAATATTAAAAAAAATATAAAATATTAAAAAAATATAAAATATTAAAAAAAAATATAAAATATTAAAAAAAATATAAAATATTAAAAAAAAATCCAAAAATAATTTTTTCAAAATAAAAAAATATATTTTAAATATATTTTTTTCAAAAAGATATAATTTGTTACGCCAAAATATATGTTAAAAAATTATATTTTTTTTCAAAAAAAAATATTTAATAATATTTTTTTTCCAAAAAAAAAAATATTTAATATTTTTTTTTTCAAAAAAAAAACCTTTATTCTAATTTTTTAGAGACTGTTCCAAAACCTAATTGTGTTATGGATTTATATTTAAAAAAAATACTAATTATAGTAAAAAAAAATCAAAATATCCATATTTTTTCAAATATCGTTTTCGAGTTTAGAAAACCAAATTACATCAGAAATCTTATATGCACATGATTGTAGCTTACTATAGTATAGTTGCATTAGATACCATTTCCATAATTAGATAGATTAGATTAGATACCATTTCCATCATAAAAAGATGTTCTTCAAGTGTGTGTGTGTGATTTTCCCTAGGTTGTTCTCCTTTCGGGACAATCTCTTTAGTGTTGTCCAAAGCCTTTGTTTATATTTTTTATATCTTTTTCTATTTTTTAAATATTCCAAAACTATTCATAACTATCTTCCATTCCCCGTTAAGTGTTCTTCTATTCTTCTCTGTGTGTAATTTAGTGAAAACAGAACTTTGTTCATTTCATCCATTCACTAAATGCTGACAAGAAAGGAGCAGAACAAAACGTAAGCGGATGCTGCAGCATCCTTTTCATTTATTTGATTATTACTCCAAAAGCAAATTAACTAAATGCACTTCCAGTAGAATGGAGGCAAAAGCAAAAAACGAAAAATAAAAAACAAAATAATGAAACGAAGCGAAAAAGATTCCTGAAAGGCAGTATTTTGCACACCCCGAGCGAGGGAGTGTGAGAACGAGTGGAGGTCATCAACAAAGGAAGCTTGTTATGATGTTTTGTTGTTCTCTGTTTTGCCTTCGAATCGATTCAAGTTTTCGGTGCCACTCTATTGAGGAACAAATTAAACTTTGCTCCTTTGCAATGATGAGATGATGATGACGATGTCGCCATACTGCGATTCACTCGAATGACGCTATTCAATGAGGCACAGGCAGCCGGAGCACTTCTCCACAGAGAAGTACTGGCTGGCTGGCTCATTACAACGTCGTTATGCCGCCCGCCTGCCCTCCAGTTTGTTGTTCGCAGCCTCTGAGAAAAGTTTTCGCCTTTTGTTCAGGTAAATGAAATTCCCCTTCCACCCCACTACCTCAACTCCGCGCCGGAGAAAAGTATTGGAAAAAACGAACGAACGAAAGGAAGAAATGAATTGGAACAACTCAACTCAGCCCAGCCTTTGTACCGCCAGCCAGCTCAGCCAGTGGCAAAACAATGGCAGATTTTTGAAAGGATATTTCAAAATGTGTATATTGAAATTTCATTATATGCCTTTGTTGGACGTCGTGAAATACTTGTGCTCCTCCGTAACAGAGAGAAAAACTTTTGACATTTCCCAACGTCGTCACCTTTTTAATATTCTTGTTCCAAAGTTGATCCTTTAACAATTTGCCCAAGGAAGTCACGGACGATAATGGTGGTTGTAGTTTTTGTTGTTCATTGTTTAACCGTAAGAATGTTAACGAGTAGAATGAAAGAAGAAGAAGGTTATAAATTCCCATAGAATTATTGTAGTTATTGTTGAAGGTGCACTTTTCGTCCTTTGTTCTTTATTTTCATTTCTGGGATTGTTCTAGCAAATATATGCGATGGTTCGTGTGGAACATTTTGTTAGTCATTTTCATTTTTATGGAGAACATATATGGAACTATAAATCCCCAAGAGTTTTCGAGAGGTAATTTGTGGGATTTTTGTAATCATACTATGATTGCTGCTAAGGCAATTGAAGGGCATCATCATCACCATCATATCATATTATGGTTTGCAATTATGTATCACAACATAATTGTAGCATGAAGTGGTCATAATGACCAGATTACGTTTAACTATAGTCATACTATGATTACCCCAAACATAAGGCCAATTATAATATGATGCCTTTCGCATATGGTTGCAACAAACATATCTCCTCCCTGCATTAAGGCACCTTTAATATTTGTACTCTTATTTTGGAAGTATCAATCGGAAATCACTCGCTTATGTGTACTACTAAAGGTAAATATGATGACTACAAATGTTGCGAATATCAATTTTACATAGAAACAATGGTTTAGGAAGTTTCCAAAAAAAATAACAATTTTTTTCGAAAAATTATTTTTTTGTTGAATGAAAAAACCCCATAAAAAATAGAAAAAAAATTTTATATTTTTAAATAGCTAATATTCAAATTCACAAATGATTTTTTTATAATGGGGTTAAGGATATATCTATATAGATGACTATTTCCAAATTTAATTGCAAATATATGTCATTTTTGGAAAAATAAGTCCATAAGACAAATAAATGTAATTATAATAATGGCTACAAATGTAGCCAATTTCATTTTCACATACAAATTGAACTTTAGGAACAGTATCAAAAAAGTTAGAAACCAAAGATTTTTTGGATTTTTTTGTGGAAAAATGTTAGTTTTTTTATATATTTTTTCTGACAAAAAATATTTTTTGATTTTTTTTGTGGCCAAATATTATTTTTTTGAAAAAAAAATATTTTTTTTGATATATTTTTTGGATTTTTTTTGTGGAAAATATTATTTTTTTGGAAAAAAAAATATTTTTATATATTTTTTCTGACAAAAATATGAATACTAAAACTAAAATATATATATATATTTTTTATGACAGAATTTTTTTCTGTCAAAAAAGATTTTTTGGAATTTTTTTGTTGAAAAATATTTTTTTTTTTTTGAAAAAAAATGTTTTTTTATATATATTTTTTCTGACATAAAAAGATTTTTTGGATTATTTTTGTGGAAAAATATTAATTTTTTGAGAAAAAAATACTTTTTTTGATATATTTTTTTTGACAAAAAAAGATTTTTTGGAATTTTTTTTCTGGAAAAATTATTATTTTTTTGGAAAAAAAAATATTTTTTTATATATTTTTTTCTGACAAAAAATATGAATACTAAAACTAAAATTTAAAATATTTTCTTTTGGCAAAATATATTTTATGACAGAATTTTTTTCTGGCAAAAAAGTTTTTGTGGAAAAATATTATTTTTTTTTTGGAAAAAATATTTTTTTATATATTTTTTCTGCTAAAAATATGGATACTAAAATTAATATTTTAAAAATATTTTCTTTTGGCAAAATATTATTTAAGAATTTTTCTGACACGAAAAAAATATTTAAGATTATAAAAAATATTAAAAAAAAATAGTTTTTGAAATATATATATATTTTTTTGAAAAAATCTTTCTGTCATAAAAAAGTATGGCTATTTACTAAATTCCCACTTTCGTCGAAGGAAAAAATATTTCTTTCTGACACGAAAACAAGATTTTTTGGATTTTTTTTTGTGGAAATTTTTTGGAAATTTTTTTTATATATTTTTTCTGACAAAAATATGAATACTAAAACTAAAATTTTAAAAATATTTTCTTTTGGCAAAATATTTTTTATGACAGAATTTTTTTCTGGCAAAAAAGATTTTTTGTGGAAAAATGTTATTTTTTGGGAAAAAAATATTTTTTTATGACAAAAATATGGATACTAAAATTAAAATTTTAAAAATATTTTCTTTTGGCAAAAAAATTTTTTGACAGATTTTTTTTTTCAAATTTTCTGACACGAAAAAAATATTCGATTTCTAAAACAAAAAATATTTTCTTTTGGCAAAATATTTTTTATGACAGAATTTTATTGCTTAAATTTTCTGACACGAAAAAAATATTGTTTTAAAAAATGTTAGTTTTTTTTTAATTTTCTGTCATAAAAAAGTAGTAATTACTAAAATTCCAACTTTCGTCGAAGGAAAAAATATTTCTTTCTGACACGAAAACAAAAAATATTAAAGTTTAAAAAAATATATTGAAAAAAAAAATTATGAATATTATTTTTATTTTTTTACCAAAAAAGTCTTCTATTTTTTAAATATTTTATTGGGAAAAAACTATTTTTTCAGACATAAAAAATATGGATAAATGCCACCACATGCCCTTTGTAAATACATTTGCATTCTATAAAATATGGTCTTGAGCCAGGCAATTGATTACAGACCAAAATATAACAAACGAAAAACTAAAACATTTTTTTAATATTTTTACGAATTTTTTGTTATATCAATTCATAGTTTTTTAACTTTTACCAATTTTATTAAAAAATATATATTTTTTTAAATCGTTTTTAATTTATTTTTTGAAAATTTCAATATATTTAATATTTGTTTTTAATTTTTTACATTTACAGTTTATTAATTGTTTAGAAAATCTTATTTATTATAATTTCTGTAATTTTTCTTAATTATTATTTTTCGTTGGAGGAACAATGTCATTTTTTTGATTTTATTTCCACAAAAAAATATAATTTGATTTTTTAATTTCTATATATTTTAAATTCATTACATATTCGAACGAATTTCTTTATATAGTAAATTCTGTTTTCTAATTTTCGTCAAAATTTATCTTTTCTTAGTACGTTCAATTTTAAAAAATTCTTTATTTTTATAAAAATTTCTTTAATTTTATCATAAAGAAATAATTTTGATTTTTTTAATTTATTACATATTTCATAGTTATTTAATTTTTACTAATTTTATTAAAAAAATATATATTCTTTTAAATTGTTTTTATTTATATTTTTTTAAATTATTTGTTTAATATTTATTTTTAATTTTTATGATTTTTTATATTTACAGTTTTTAAAGTTTATTAATTGTTTAGAAAAAATCTTAATTTTTATAATTTCTGTAATTTTTCTTAAATATTATTTTTCGTGACCAATGTCATTTTTTTGATTTTATTTCCACAAAAGTTTATATTTCGATTTTTTAATTTCTATATATTTTAAATTCATTACAAATTCGGAAGAATTCTTTATATACTAAATTCTGTAATTTTTTGTCTTATAATTTTTAAAAACAATTTTCAAAATTTATCTTTTCCGAGTACGTTAAGTTTTAAAAAATTCTTAAATTCTGTAAAATTCAAATTCTTGGTGTTTACAAAGAAATAACTTAAATTTAAAAAATATAAAATTTCACGAATTATATTTCTTCAAATATGTAATGAATTTAAAATAGATTACATATTTGAAGAATTCCCTATTTTTAAATTTTGTGAAATTCTATATTTTTTATTTTTTTTGTTTTTTTTTTTTGTAAATTCAGTAAACATTAAAACTATTGATAATCCATAATTTTAATAAAAATTTCTTTAATTTTATTAAAAAATTAAATCATTTAGATTTTTTAATTCATTACATATTTAATGGAATTTTCTATTTTTATAATTTTGTATTTTTCCAAAAACCTCTTTATTTATTAAATTTCGTTAAAATATTTTTTTATAAATTCTATAATTTGAAATAATATCAAAAAAAATATAAATATATATAAAAAAATATTATAAAAATAATATAAAAAAATATAAAGAAATAATAAAAAACAAAAAAATATATAAAAAAATATATAAAAAAATATATAAAAAAATAATATAAAAAAATGTTTATAATTTGATCGCGATCAAACCTAGTGAAGGGCGAATTTAATTTTTTTATGTATGATTATAGCTGATTGTTTCTGCAGCCGATTGCGTTCACAGCTGACCATTTATACAATTGTTGTTTTCTCAACAGCAGAAGTTCTTAACGGCAGATTTTTTAACAGCTGATCGTCTTATCCGCTTATCTTTTTAACAGCTGATGATATTTCAAGTATTTGAAACACCAAACCTATTTTATGGATTATGTCAAAATAGCTGATCGCTTTCCAAGCCGATTGTCTTTCGCAGCCACTAATCCCGACCGTCCCTAAGGGCTACTAGATTATATAGTTCTAGGAAGGACCTTTCGAATGCTATAAACTCCAGACTTTTCCAGAAACCGTTTTTTCCAGTAGTTGTCCTTGGCCAAAGTTGGGTATTTTTTACACTGCAATTCTGGAGAGGATGAATGGCCATAACTTGCAAACTGGAATGGTGGCATTCATATATGCAATACCCTTGGTAGTCCTTTGAAGGACCTTTCGAATGCTATAAACGCTTTTTTCAGGAAAACTTTTTTCCCAGTAGTTGTCCATGGCCTAATTTGGGTATTTTTCACACTGAAATTCTGGAGGAGATGATTGGCTATAACTTGGATACTGGAATGGTGGCATTCATGTAAGGAATACCCTGGGTAGTCCTTCGAAAGGTCCGATTGCTATTTTCGAAAACATCTTTAAATGTTAACATCACATTGCATGCCGCCAAGTCATCCAACTGACAGCTGACTATCGCATAATCCCTAACGTAAGTGTTACTGTGATATCTCCTCCCTCTCTCCTTTCGCCACATGCAAATATTAAACTATTTTAGGCCATACTTTGGTTGCCTTGGAGGAATATGCCTTTCTTCTTAGAAGAGAGAATATTGCAGAAGTTTTCGCTTGTTTTGCTTAATTAATTACACTAACAAAACAAGCAAAGCATTTTACCATTTCCCATTTGTACGGCTGCCATCAAGTTCTTCAGCTGGAGCTCGTAACTTTTTTGCTTTCCCAAAAAAAAAACGAAACTTTTGACATTTGCTTACGGTAGCCACTCCATCCAGCCCGCTCACTCGTCCTTGTCCTCCTCTTTGCCATTCATCCATTTGCCAGTCAATTGACTGGAGGAGTACTAAAGTGTGCGAGGGGCCAGAGCAATTAGGCCAAAACTAGTCACTTGAAGTGGCTTAGATTTTTCTGTTTAGACAAAAGAAAAGTTAATTAATGCTGACATGCTTCAATTATTAAAATTGTATGATTTTGTTGTTACTTTGCTCTACTTGTTTTCCCAGAGAGATTATACAAGTTTGGAATTGCTTGCTGGGGGATAACTAAACTTCGAGTGTTCTAAGATCAACATTTTACATCATCAGTTTTCTTTGGTGTTGTGTAGTTTTGAATAGTTGTTTCGTTTTATTGTTTGAATGCCTAATCTTAAGTCGTTTTTGCTGAATTTAAGCTTTTGATTTAGGACATAAAATCAACACAAAACATTTTTTATGGATTTTTTTTATTAAAATTACAAATTTCTCTCAAGGTTCCTCTCATTTTGGAAATATAAAACCGATTCAATTAAAGACAATTGTAATTTTAACAAACTAGAACAAAAATAAAAATAATAATTTTCAAAAAAATATATATATAAAAATAATATTATTTATAAGAAATAATATAAAAAATAATATAAGAAAATAATATAAAAATAATATAAAAAATATATTTATATTTATATATAAAATTGATAATAAATAAATAACAATGAATAAAGAAATAATATAAAAAATAATATAAGAAAACAATATCATAAAAATATATAAAAATATATAAAAATATATAAAAAAATAATATAAAAAAAAATAATATAAGAAAATAATATCAAAAACATATATATAAATATATAAAAATAATACAAAAAAAAATAATATAAGAAAATAATATCAAAAACAAAAATATATATATTTATAAAAATATATAAAAATAATATAAAAAAATAATATAAAGAAATAATATAAAAAATAATATAAAAATAATATAAAAAATAATATAAGAAAATAATATCAAAAAATATATATATATCAAAATATTTAAAAAAATATAAAAATAATATAAAAAATAATCTACAAAAAATATAAAAAAAATAATACAAGAAAATAATATAAAAAAAATATATATAAAAATATATAAAAAAGTAATAAAAAAATAATATAAGAAAAAAATAACAAAAAATATAAAAAAATATATCAAAAAAATAATATAAAAAAATATATTTATATTTATATATAAATTTGATAAAAAAAAAAACAAATAACAACGAATTAAAAATATTCTTCTAAAATATTAAAAAATATTGTTTTTCAAAAAACTTATTTTTTAATTTCTAGGTTTTTATTTCTGTTCAAACTATATATAGTCGGACTGAAATCGCCTCATCATCATATCGAAAAAAATATATAAAAAAAATAATATCAAAAAAAAAAATATATATATAAAAATATATAAAAAAATAATATAAGAAAATAATATAAGAAAATATATCAAAAAAATATATATAAAAATATATAAAAAAATAATATAAAAAACAATATAAAGAAATAATACAAACAATTAATATAAAAAATAATATCAAAATATATATATATATATAAAAATATATAAAAAAATAATATAAAAAATTATATAATAAAATAATAACAAAAAAATATATCAAAAAATAATATAAAAAATATATTTATATTTATATATAAAATTGATAAAAAATAAATAACAATGAATTAAAAAATATTCTTCTACAAAATTAAATAAATATTGTTTTTCAAAAAACTTATTTTTTAATTTTTAGGTTTTTATTTCTGTTCAAACTATATATAGTCGGACTGAAATCAACTCCAATAAAAATTACATTCAAAAGATAATTGAAAAAAAAATAAATTATTGTATTTCGAAAATAATCAGATTTAAAAATAAATAAATAAATGTAAATTATTAATAAAAATTAAAAAAAAAACTATGATTTAAAAATATGAAATTAAAAAAAAACCTACAAAAAATCATTTAAAATTAAAAAAAAATATTTAAAATTGTCAAAAAATAACAATAAATTAAAAAATCGTAAAAATATTTAAAAAAATACTTTTTAATTCCAAAACTGCACTTCTTAACCTAAATTGTCCATTGCAAGTATTTTATTTCGTTCTCAGGCTATATATAGATGCACTGGATGCAGACTTTTATAAATAATTAATAAAAATTAAAAAAACAATGATTTCAAAAAATTATGAAATTTAAAAAATCTTCAAAATTTGCAAAAAAAATCGTATTTTTTAACACACATACTGCAAGATAATTGACACATTAATGATAGTGTACAGCCAATAATGGTCACCATGTCATTTGTAAATAAATTTGCATTCTATAAAATATAGATGCCAAATGGTCTTGAGCCAGTATAACATCCCAGTTGAAATCTAATATTGATTACAGACCAAAATAAAACAAATGGAAAACTAAAAAAAATCTTTAAAATTTTCAAAAAAATAAAAAATCTTAGATTTAAACTCCGCACTTCTCAAGATAAATTAATTTTTTTCCTGTTTCCAAATTTTCAAAAAATTAAAAAACAAATTAATTTTTATAGGCCCACTTTCAACCAAGCCTAGAGAATATATGTTTAAATAAAAAAAAATCAGTTTTTTTTTAAATTTTTGAAAATTTAATAAAGTAATAAATAAATAATCAGACATTTTAAATGTTAAACTTCCTTTTTTAATTTTATAAATTAAGATTAAGAATAATTATAAAATAAGACTTTAATTTTTCAAATATTTACTGAAATTATTATTTTTTTTTAATTTTCGCCAAAAATTAAAGAAATTTCTATATATTTTTATTATTTATTGAAATTTCACAAGGTTAAAAAAATAATCAGAAGTTTTAAATGTCAAACTTCCATTTGAAATTAAATAAATTACTATAAAGTTTAGTTTTTTAAGATTTTTTAAATTTAAGTTTAAAAGAATAATACAAAATTAAAAGATAAAATTTTTTCGAAAAATTATAGAAATTAAAGAAATTTTTAAAAATATTACAGAATTAAAAATTAGGATTTATTAAATATGTATTGAATTAAAAAAAATAAATTGGTCCTTAATTTTGGATAAAATTAAAGAATTTTTTATATATTTTTTAAATATTTATTGAAATTTCGAAAAAGTAAAAAAAAGTGAAATTTTAAATCTTCCCATATTTTCCTGACGTTTAAATTTAAATTACTTTGAATTCCCAATTATGCGTAACAACTTTAGCCAGTACGTTGTGCTACTACTCAAGGTCGCTGTTCTACCGCAAAGTTTTCCTCGAGCATCCTTAGGGAAAATTGATATAATTATGAAACTATTTAAAATGCTAGAGAGATGATATCGTGGGAGAGCGCAGCAGTGCTTGAATTATTAAATCTGGTTAATTTGGGAATACAAACCCAAAACCCAACACAATACTTCATAGTTTATAATCAAATAAATTCTGTGCTAATTAAGCACAACTGATTTCACAATTTGTACAAAAGGGTGGAGGGGTGGAGAGGGCGGAGGGCAAGGAGTTATGGCTGCACTGATGTTTCGATTTAAATCTGTTGCGGTTCGAAGGCCAATATCCACACATAAAGCTCGTTCGTTCGTTATTTCGTTCATTGACTTAAGCAAAAACTTTAGTTTTTGTTGTCAGCCTCATCCTTAAGCCCCCTCAATTTGTCAAAATGCCACAAACAAGACCACTTTTCTGACACTTTGCTGGCTAAAGCAAAACACAGAAAACAAATTAAGAATATTTCTCTTATTGGTAAACATAATTTCTCCTTTTGGGGTTCACTATATATATTGACTTAGGTAATCAAAGGAGGCGCAAAGGTAAAAGAAGGACCAGACTGGCACAAACAACATCAGGCAAAGAAAGGAAAAATTTTTCTTAATTTCATAATGGCTTGGGGCACAAAGAAAACTTTAAATAGTCGAGGAGAAAAGTTTGGTTCAGACTAAGTACAGCAATTATTTAAGGTTCTCTGCGCAGTTTTTGTGGGAAAGAAATTGCGAAATATAAGAAGGAAAATAAGAGATTGGCTGTTGTAACCATCAGCTGTTAAAAAATCAGCTGTGGAGAACATCAGCTGTTGAGAAAATCAGCTGTTAAGAAGATCAGCTGTTAAGAAAATCAGCTGTAAGAAGAACAGCTGCTAAGAATATTAGCTGTTAAGAATATCAGCTGTGAAGAAAATCAGCTGTAAGAAGAATAGCTGGTAAGAACATCAGCTGGTAAAAAAATCAGCTGTTGAGAACATCAGCTGTATGAACATCAGCTGTTAGGAATATCAGCTGTTAAGAAAATCAGCTGTTGAGAACATCAGCTGTAAGAAGAACAGCTGTTAAAAAAATCAGCTGTTAAGAAGATCAGCTGTTGAGAACATCAGCTGTTTAGATGATCAGCTGTTAAGAAGATCAGCTACTAAGAAAATCCGCTGTAAAAAACTGTTTAAACGATATGCTGTTAATTAATAACATAATATTCCTTTTATATTTACTATGATCTATGTGAAAATTTCCTCTACTGTAGTCTCCACAAAAAAAATCGAAAATAAATACGAGATCATCATAAAAATCAAATACTTTAAATCATTATCTATCTCTTCCTTCATTATTCACCACCACATATAACTCACTGTCCATGCTAAAGAAATCGTTCTTGGTAAACCACTTTCCAACTATGAAACTCTTACCCAAATCCACATGCCAAGTTTTGCTAGAAGTTTTCCCCGCCGCAGCAAAACAAAACAAAAAAAAGAAAACATATAAATTACATTGCCACGAAAAAATTCGCCTAATAAGACCGAGTGCCTTGCCTGCCTGCCTGCCTAAGTGAATGGTGTAGAACTTTTAAATTAAATTTCTTTTTTATTCGTTATTCAGTGACATATCCCAATTACACACATACTCTCAAACACACTCAAGCTCAAGCTCGGGCAAGTGTTCTCACATTTTGGCAACTCCAAACGTTTTAGTTACAACTTGCAACGCCGAAGCCGCCACCACCACCACCACATCGTTTGATGCAAGCCTTTGTTTTAACTACTTGTGCATACATTAATGCCACTTGCCTGGGTAGAGTGGAAGACAAGTAAAAGTTTTCTTTCTCCCCAGAGAGCAGCAGCTACTGATGATACACAGCTACCACATATCAAGTGGCGGGTGTTTTACAGCTCCCGAAACTACACTCGAGGAGAATTGATATTACTAGTTCAATTTTTTTTAAATTAGAAAATCAAAAAAATCAAAATTATAGAATTTAGAAAAAATTCGATTTTTTTACAAAAAATTAATGAAATTTAAAAAATCGTAAAAAAATAAAAATTTGAAGAAAATTAAAAATATTGAAAATTATAGAATTTAGAAATATAATATATATTAATAATATAAAAAATAATTTTAAGAATATTAAAAGATAATTAAAAATATAAGCAATAAATAAAAACTAAAAAACAATTAAAAAATCGTAAAAAAAAATCAAAATTTTTTTTTAATTCCAAAACTGCATTTCTTCATTTCTATATGACTAGTCTTTTATTTCTGCCTTAGTCCGACAAAAAATTAAAATTAAAAACTATTTGAAGAAAAAAATAAAATTTACAGTATTTGGAAAACAATCAGATTTCAAACAATCAATAAAAATTAAATAACAATAAATTAAAAAAACTCAACAAATTAAATTTTCGAAAAAAAAAATTAAAAAAATTATTAAAAAAAATGTTTTTGAAAAAAAAATTTTTTTGACAAAAATATAATTTTCGAAAAAAGAATTATTAAAAAAATTTTTTTGGAAAAAATATATTTAAAAAATATTTTTTAATTCCAAGACTGCACTTGTTTCTAACCTATATTATCAATTGTTAGTCTTTTATTTCTGTCTCAAACTATATAGTCGTACCAGTGAAATTACCTCCGACAAAAATTTATATTAAAAAAATAATAAATAACAAATAAAAAAATCAATAACAATAACTATCAATAAAATTAAAAAAAATCAATAACTGTCAATAAAAATGAAAAAAAAAAATAAAAAAAAATCGTAAAAATTAAAACAATAACAAAATCGTTTTGGATTTTTTATTGTTTTAATTTTTACGATTTTTTTTTTAATTTTTATTGACACGCCCGTCTTTAAAATTTAGGTTGTTCATTCTTAGTATATAATTTTTGTATATTTTATTTTGTATCGTAGTAGTCAAATTACGTCCGACATTTATTACAGCTCAAAGATAATTTTTTGAAAACTAAAAAAATTAAATATTACAGAATTTAAAAATAAAAAAAAATGATAAATAAGAAAAAGCAATGAGTTAAGAAAAATTATGAAATTTAAAATATTAAAAAAAATTGGTTAAATTTTCTAAAAAAAATATTATTTTTATAATTTCAAGACTACACTACACAGTAATACCACCAATAATTTTTAAAAATTAAATACTACAGAATTTAAAAAATACGATTTTTAATAAACAATTGATAAAAAAATAAAATAAAAACTTGTAAAATTAAAAAAATCGTTAAAATTTTTGAAAAAAAATCGTTAACATATATGAAAAAATCGAAAAGGCCATTTAAAAAAATAATTAATTACTACTCACGATAATTGACACATTAATACAACCAATAATTTTTAAAAAATAAATATTGCAGAATTTAAAAATACGATTGATAAAAAAAATAAAATGTAAAAAAATAATTTAGAAAACTTGTGAAATTAAAAAAATTTAAATTAAAAGAATCGTTAAAATGAAAAAAAAAATCGTTAAAATTTTTGAAAAAAATCGTTAACATATTGAAAAAATCGTTACCTTTTTCAAAAAATAACAAAAAAAATATTTTATTAATTTCAAGTCTACACTTCTCACGATAAATAATTTTTAAAAATTAAATATTGCAGAGTTTAAAAAATACGATTTTTTATAAACAAATGATAAAGAAATAAAATGTAAAAAAAAATCACAAGTTTATTAAAAAAAACATAAAATTAGAAAATCGTTAAAATTTTTGAAAAAAAAAATCGTTACCATTTTCAAAAAAATTATTCTATTAATTCCAAGTTTACACTTCTCACGATAATTGACACAAAATAAAAAATCCTTAAAATTGAAAAATCGTTAAAATGAAAAAATCGTTAAAATTTTTGAAAAAATCGTTAACATTTTCAAAAAAAAAATAAAAAAATATTTTATTAATTCTACACTTCTCACGATAATTGACACATTAATACCACCAATAATTTTTAAAAATTGAATGGAATAGAGAATTAAAAAAACGATTTTTAATAAACAATTGAGAAAAAAGTTAAAAAACGAAGAATTTAGAAAATTTATGAAATTTAAAAAATATAAAAAATAATAAAAATATTTATAATATTTATTTTGTTAACTCCAAGACTGATAATTGAAACATTAACACCACCAGTAATTAAAAAAATAGATAAATATTTTTGAAAATGTAAAATTAAAAATAAATAAAATTTGTAAAATTAAAAATAAATAAAAAATGTAAAATTAAAAATAATAAATAATAAATTTTTATAAAAAAATATTTTTTTATTATGATTTAAAATACAATATTTTTTTTTAAATAAGATTTTTTAATTTTTTATCAATTAAATATACAAAATTCAGAATTAAAAAATAGTAATTGATTGAACAACTTTAATAAATTTTTACAAAAAAAATATTTTTTATTATGATTTAAAATACAATATTTTTTTAAATAAGATTTTTTAATTTTTTATCAATTAAATATACAAAATTCAGAATTAAAAAATAGTAATTGATTGAACAACTTTAATTTAATTACTAAAACTAAAGAAGTCTCTAAAAAAGTAAATAAGTTTAAATTTAAATTAAATTTTTTCATTAATTTTTTTTTAATTTAAAAAATATGACTTTTTAGTTTTTTCTTGGTTTGTTTTATTTTTGTCTGTTATTAACATTTTATAGAATGCAATTATTGTAAATAAATTTGCATTCTATATATTTTATTTATTTAAAAAATTATCTTGATGCACGATCAAATCAAATATGAAATTTAAATATTTTTTAATATTTTTTAAAATGTTAATAATTTAACATTACAAAAATTAACATTCAAAAATTAAATTTTGAGAAAATTTTTAATTTTATTAAAAACAAGAATAAATATTTTGTACAAAATTTAAAGAAATTTAAAGTTTTGAATTTTTTGAACTAATAAACATATTAAAAAAGGATGAATGCAAATGCTTTTTTTAAATTTTGTGAAGAATTTACAGAAAAATTATACTTTTTCAAAACTTGAATGAAAATATTAAAACATATTTATTTAATAAAAATTTAAATAAAAGGTTTAAATACAATTGATGAATACAAATATGAAATTTAAATATTTTTTTAATAATAATTTTTAGAACAAACTTAAAATTTTAATTAAATTAAAACATTTAAAAAAATATTAATTCAAAAAATATGAAACTTTATTTGTTTTTTGTTTACATAACGTTTTTTTCAAATGCATAACGAATTTGTGTATAATAATGACTTTTTTTAATTCAATTATTTAAAAAAGTTTAAATTTTATTAAACTTAGAAATATTAATGAAAGGTTTTCGTTACAATCGGAGAAATTAAGGAGACAACCTATAATAAAAATTGTTTGAATTTTCCTCCTCTTTCATACATGAATGCTGTCATTTTTCGTATCCTTTGCTTGCATTCCACGAACTCAGAAAAAGTGTGGAGTTTTTAATTTAAAAAATGTGTACTTTATTACTTGGTGCGATTTTTTAAACGCAAATTCAGCAAGTGAGTTGTGCTTCTCGTTCGTTTGTGAAAATCATCTCCTTATAGAGGCCGGGTTTGATGTTGAAAAGTCGCTGCGAAGCCACTTGAAAAGACTTTTGACATGGTCGACATCATGATCGTGGTAGTCTGTAGCCAAGTAATAAATGTCGCCATGCCATTTGTAAATAAATTTGCATTCTATTAAATATAGATGCAAAATGGTCTTGAACCAGGACAATATCCCAGTTCAAATCAAAAATTAAAAAAATCGAATGACTTTATTTGCAGATCACTCAGTCGCATAATCTTAAGGCTCCTTAATATGTTATCGTAGCTTTTGTAGTCCTGCTTTTTATTTATTTTATCTTAGTTTTTTTCTCTCACATGAACCCTCAAATTTTTGCTTGAGTGTAATAACTTTTGCTACCAGGGAAACTTGTTTTAACCACACATGCAAACAAGCAAACGCCGAAAACACACAAAAATGTCTTTAAAAATTTGGCCTTTTTTTTAACGTGCTTTGAAACGCGCTGCATCGCAATGTGTTGCAAGCAAAAGCAAAAAAATCACATTCGCATCATCATCATCTGCATGCCACACGGCATGGCGGCAGCAGCATTGTCCTCATCATCATCTTCGCACCCCGTCCTTGTAGTTGCCGTCGACGTGAAGACATACTCCTCCCAAGACATGACATAAAACACGCTCTTGCGCTGGCATGGCAATAAGTTCTCGACCAAAACAACAGCAACAACAACAGCAAAAAGTTGGTGGCAAGTGAAATTCCAACATGCAAACATGGGAGTGCAAACACTCACCGAAAAAAAATATGCTGACAAAACGCATAGAGTAAAGTAAGTACAGAGTATGTGATAATAATAATAAAAAGCAAATAAAAAAGAGAAAAGAGGGAGAAAAGAAAAAAGAAAATGGAAAAAATAATGCAAATATGAAAAAGAATTCCTTGAGTGCTGAACTAGAATACAAAACTATTTGTCACTTGCTTTGCCAGCGCACTTTATTTGAGATGGCACGGCTGCAGCCAACCAACCACCAACAGTAGCTGCAACGCAACGAGTTGCATTTATGAACGTTTCATAGATGTTCGTGAGTGAGTAGATATTAGGGTGTAACGTCCAAAGAACTTTGTTATTATGTGATGGAGTAAAAATTACATTTAAATGTGTTATGCCTTAAGGTATGCTCTAAAAAAATGTTTGAATTTTAAGGTAATTTTCTGAAAATTTCAGCATTTTGGCAAGGTAGGGTTCACGATTTCTGCAATTAAAACCAAATCCGCAAATGTCAAGAGCAAAGGTTTTTTGTAGTTGTCATTGAAGCCAGAGTATCAATATGTGTAATGGTTGTGAAAGCAGTCGCGACCAAGCTACACAAGTTTTAATCGTTAAAAAGTGACACACACCAAATTTTTACAAATTACCTGTTAATTTGTTTTGAGAAGAGGAAAATGGCCACAAGATTGTAATTGTTATATAATAAAAACACTTTAAATGTAATTTTAAATAAATGTAATTTTCCAATACCTTTCACTAGTTACGAGATATATCCCTATAAAGTAACCTCTCAATGTAGAAAGTTGTAAACTAGTTTAATACGCATGAACTTAAAATACTGTCACATCAATATTTATATCACAGTTTTTAATACAATTCATTGTTATTCTACAGAATTTGAGATTTTTTACGTTAGAAAATTGTTTGGATCCCGACTACACAAATATATTTAATTTAAATAATTTATATTTAAAAATTAAAAAGATTAAAAACAAAAAATTTTTTATATTAATATTTGTATATTACAAATATTAATAAAATAGCACTGGTTTACAACAATGTTGTCCCAAATAATAATATTTTAATGCTCTTTATCCAGCAAAGCTCGAAAAAATATTTATGAAAAATATTTCTTCAAAACTTTTCCGATACTTTAATTTGTCATAGGAAGTAGGAGCTCATTTGATATGCCTTAATTGCCAAATTTATCTATTTATTTTTCTCAAAAAAACTATTTTCTTTATTAAGGTGCGGAAGATATATTTATTTTCCCGATTTTTCGAATATATTTTTTTGTATTTTTTTGCAAACTTTTTGCCTACTGCACTTAAACTACTGAAGCCATTGACAAAGTTGACTTTTTAGGCAAATTTCTGACTCAGATCACTAGTGAAAGCACGTCGGACGAAAAATGAAAATTGCAATAATATATTTTTTGGGAAGAAATAATTTTTTGGAAATTTTAAAGAAAATAGATTTTTTTTTTCAAAAAATATAGCGAAAATATTAAGAACTAAGAAACTATTTTTTTTTTAAATTCAGTCAAAAGTTTATTTAAAATTTTAAGAAAATTTTAAAAAATAAGAAAAAAATATTTTTTCAAATCAAATATTGATTACAGACCAAACTAAAACAAACGAAAAACTAAAATTAAAATAATTGCTAAAGATTTCAAAAATAATTATAAAAAAATAATTGAATACAATTTAAAATTAAGCCTGTTTCAAAATTGTAATGAAAACGGTTATTTATATCGCCAACTGTATTAATACCTCAGACGAAAAATGATAATTTAGAGAAAATTAAAAAATAACGTTTTTTTTAATACAAAATTTTTTTAGATATTTTTTTTCAAAATTTCATTTGAACTGGCTCAAGACCATTTTGCTTCTATATTTAATAGAATGCAAATTTATTTACAAATGGCATGGTGACTGCCAAAGGTTTTGTCAAGTGATTTCGCAGCGACTTTTTAACATCAATCCCGACCTCTTTAAGGAAATGATTCTCACTAACGAACGAGAAGCATAACTCACTTGCCGAATATGCGTTTTAAAAATCGCACCAAGTAATAAAAAAACTTTAGCAAAAATAAAAAATATTATTACTTCTATTTAATGTACTTAAAAGTTACAAAAGTAATATATTTTAATATAATTTAAAGAAATTTAAAAACGATTTTTTAAAAAATTAAAGAAATAGATAAATGTTTCAAATTAATAATGGAATTAAGAAAAAAATAATTGAATTCTCCTTAAATTAAGTTTTTTTAAATGATGAAAACTTAAAAATAAATTACAAATTATATTTGTAGCATAGAGGTCTTGAAATTTGAGTTTTATTAGACTGTTATTACTGCCTCAAACTATACACAAGATTGAAATTTAAAGAAAATTAAAAAATAAAAATTGTGGAGAAATGAAAAATCTTTGAAAAAAAAATTAAAGAAAAATAAGATTTTTAAAGAAGTAAATATATCGAAAATATTAATATATATATGTATTTGAAGTTAATTTTAAGGAAATTAAAAGAATATATATTTTTTAATAATTATAATTCATTTTATTATTTGGAACTAACTTTAGATTTTTGCGCAGAATTTAAGGAAAAATACGTTTTTTGAAAATTTAACGAAAATATTAAAAAACACAATTTTATTAAAAAAAAGATTTTTTTGTACAACATTTAAAGAAATTAAAAAAATATTTTTTTACTTGAGGAGAATTAAAAGATAAATAATATTTTCTACGAAATATATCGAAAATTAATATATTTTTGAAGCTAAATAATTTAAAGAAATTTTAAAAAATATAATTTATTTTTTTTAATATTTTTTGTGGAGAATTAAAAAATTAAAAAAAATTTGAGAAAATATAAAATTAAATTTTATTAAAAAAATCAATACATTTTTGTACAAAATTTAAAGAAAATTAAAAACAAATATTTTTTTAAATAAAGAAGGATTTAAAAATATAAATGGAATTAAAAAATAATGGAATTAAGGAAGTTTTGAAATTTTGACTTTTAAACTAATAAAAACATTAAATAATGATGAATGCAAGTTTTTTTTTTTTTTTTTGAAAAAAAAATGTGGAGAATTTACAGAGAAATTAGATTTTTTTCAAAACTTGAATGAAAATATTAAAAAAAAAAATAAAATTGGCATCTACGCAGTCGTATAATTTTCGATAATGATAAAAGGGGAATGACTGTATGCACCAAGTTTGAATATAAGGCGGAAATTAAAAAAAAAACTAATTGAAATACTCCAAATACTAGAAGAAATGTTCAATTCTTTTTAGGGGAAAAAATTTTCACCGGACCAATTTTCAAGCCCTACCGATCTACAACCATTAGACACATATGTGGAAAATTTGACCCCCAACTCATTTCGTTCGGAAAGTAGACTTTCAACAGACATGCGAACCCAGAATATTTCACCCGATGAATATCCAGTGTTATCCTAAAGTGAAGGGCATAAAAATGGTTTTTCCAAAATTTAATAAAAATAATGAATATACTTTGAAAAGAAGGTTTGGGTCTCCGATGAAAATCCCACGTCCATCTTAAGGTGAAGGTATAAAAATAAGGTTTCCATAATTTAATAAAAATATTAACAAAAAAATTAACATTATTTTAGTTAAATTTGAAAAATATGAATTGAAATTGAATGAAATTTAAAATAATTAAACTGAATGAAAAAATTAAATTGACGAAAATTTATTTCGAATATTATTTTTTTTTTCTTTTGATGTCGAACGACATATTTTTAAATTTTTCCAAGTATTTACTTTTTCACTATGATTTTTTAATAAATCATTTAAGATTAAATATTTTTCACTACTCCCTTAATATGCCACCCACCCTAATGTGCATACTGATGCCTTGTGCTCATGTGTGTGCCCGTAGGTTCATGTTGGAACACATGCAGTTGCAGTTTAGCTCTAGTGCCAGTGCTGCTACTCATGTGAATTTGCACATATGTAGTTGTTTAACAGTACAGTAGCCGGTCAAGGTATTATTATACCGTGCGACAGTACTGAACACGAGCTTAACAAGGCCTTACATACCTGAAACTACACGGCGTTTATAGAAGAATTCTGTGCTATGTTTTCTAATTTAAAATTTCAACGGATATAGATATTTTAATAATTTATTTTCGTACTTTTACGAATCATACAATCAGCGTGAGGACGAGAAATAATGGCAACTCAATTTTAATTTCCAAAGGATATTGAAATTTTAATAATTTATTTTCGTAATTTAACAAGTGATACAAATGTGATATGGGTATGAAATGAAAGAAAAGAGTATCTTTTAAAAACACTTCAAGTGTTTCATGCATCTATATGTGTAAGTTTCATTTCCCTTAAAAATAAAAATTAAAAATAAAAATAAAAAATAAATAAAAATAAAAAACTAACTTATGAAGTGAGTAGATAACTTGAAATAGTTGTCAAAGCTAAACTAAACTATAAAAGAAATTTTAAGTATTTTTAATAGATATTCTTATCTTTCATTTGATATCCAAATCAAAAAAGTATGACTCGCAAAAGTACGAAAATAAATTATTAAAACTTCAATATTCGGTATCCACCTTTTTCACATTCTTCTGATGAATCGACATAGGAAACCTTGTGATCCTTACATTTTAGTTACATGAAATGTTCAGCAATATTACTTAGAACATTGCGAGGAACAATTTTATGGAACATTTTAACACTCTAGCTCATCAATATAGGGGTCTTTTAGGTCCATTTTGTTCAAAATGTAAGAAACACACCCAAAAAGGGGGTTTATGATGAATCGACATAGGAAACCTTGTGATCCTTACATTTTAAGTATAGGATGTGTTCAGGAATATTACTTAGAAAACTACGAGGAATATTTTTGTGGAACATTTTAACCCTCTAGCTCCTCAATAAATGGGCCTTTTGGGTCCCTCTTGTACAAAAGAGTGAAAAACATCCTTGAAACAAGGGTTTCACGGGTCAAAATGTTCTACAAAAATATTTGCCCTAAAATTCTATTCAAAGTCTCTGAATATACCAAAAATCAAATGCCAACTTAAATGTCAGAAATAAGGCAAATCTTAAAATTCAGAAAACTGCAAAATAATTATTTTAAAAAATTCTAAATTTTCTAATTAATGTTTTTTTGCGAATGCCGGAACTGCCCTTATTTTTCGTCCCCACACTGTAAAATAATTGTTCGCGAGAGTGTTGGTAACGCGTGTCATAAACAGTTTTTGTGTTGTGTGTTTTTTTCGTCTTGTCTTTAATAAAAGTTTATTTCAATTATTTCAGTTTCAGTTTTTTCTCTTTCATTTCGTTTATTTTTTTGTTATAAATTTATTTATAGTTCGTGCATGAGTGAGTGGTGTGTGCGAGCGTACGAGCGAGCGAGTTTGAATGTTGTTTATGTTTTTGAAAAAATGTTTAGGCGGTGATTATTTTTAAATACATTTTCATTTTTGTTGTTGTTGTTGTTGGTTTTGTCTGTTGTTATCCGAAGAGTTTATTGAACTATCCGATTCTGGTGTGGTTGTTGTTGTTGGTTGGCGTGGTTTATCGGTTTATGCACTTAACATTCATTGTTGCCGTGCTTTTGGGCCTTCAGCAGCAGCCAGCTGCTGCTGCGTCTGCGCGCATTGCTCGCATGTGTGAGTCATCCAAAAATTTGCGAAAAATTGCATTAATTGGATTTTTGTGGCAAGATAATCAAAACCATAAAAACAATTTTGATTGATGAGCGTTGGCAAATTGCGTGAGCGTTTGGCGAAAAATATAATAATTTGAATTCGAGGGGAAATGATTTTTTCTAAGGAAGTTAGCTGATTGGGTTTTTATTGTATAAAGTGGCAGTTAAGATTAGTTTCGACATTTTCGCTTTCAGTTTAGACATCATTGTGGGAATGTCAATACACTTTTGATTAAAACGAAGGGAAAATCTTAATTTAATTATAATTCCAAGATAATTACCTCTTATGGATATCAAGTTTATATTTAAAATTTGGTAACATACCTGGAAAGATATAAAACAAAACAAAAGATTAGAGAAATGTTAAATTTTTTAATGATAATTTTTAATAACACAATGGAATACTAAAAAATAATAAGTTCCTTACAACGGATTCTGATAGAGGGGATAAAAAGAGAATATACGTGTATCGGCGTTTTGATAGTTTACGTATGGATGTCTATATTAGAGGGGGTCAATATTTATCCCTTTTACTCATTCTTATGATGAATCGGCATAGGAAACCTTGTGATCCTTACATTTGAAGTATAGGATGTGTTCAGCAATATTACTTAAAACACTATGAGGAATATTTCTGTTAAACATTTTAACCCTCTAACTCCTCAATAAAGGGCTTTTTTGGTTCCTTTTGTGCAAAAGTGTAAAAAACACCCTAAAAAGGTGCGTTTATGATGAAGCGACATAGGAAACCTTATGATCCTTACATTCTAGGTATATGAAGTGTTCAGCAATATTACTTAGAACACTACGAGGAACATTTTTGAGGAACACAATTACCCTCTAGCTCCTCAACGAAGGGGTCTTTTTGGTCTCTTTTATACAATATCAACATGTTCTACAAAATTATTTGCCACACAATTCTACTATAAGTCTCTGAATACACCAAAACTCAAATGCTAACTAAAATGCCAGAAATAAATGTAAGCTTAAAATTCATTTTAGGGTTAATTTCGATAATTTTCTGAATTGATGCTGAGCTTACCCACAAAACCTTGTTATCCTTACATTTTAGATATACGTAGTGTTCAGCAATATTACTTTAAACACTTCGAGGAACATTTTTGTGGAACATATTAACGCTCTAGCTACTCAATAAAAGGGGCTTTTTGGCCCTTTAGTGCAAAAGGTAAAAACACAACTAGAAACGGGAGTTTATGATGAATCGGCATGGAAACCTTTTGATACTTACATTTTAGATATATGAAGTGTTCAGCAATATTACTTAAAACAATACGAGCAACATTTTTGTGTAACATTTTATCCCTCTAGTTCCTCAACGAAGGGGTCTTTTTGGCCTCTTTTGATCAAAATGGTAAATAATACCCTTAAATCAAGGGTTTCACGGGTCAAAATGTTCTACAAAAATATTTGCCACACAATTCTACTATAAGTCTCTGAATACACCAAAACTCAAATGCTAATTAAAATGCCAGAAATAATTCAAATATACATTTTAGGGTTAATTTCGTATTTTTTCCAATTTGGTGCTAAACTGACCCAAACAACCTTGTGATCCTTATATTTTAAATAAAGGATGTGTTCAGCAATATTACTTAGAACACTATGAGGAACATTTTTGTGGAACATATTAACCCTCTAGCTCCTCTATATAGGGGTCTTTTGGGTTCCTTTTTGCAAAAGGCGGAAAAACACCCCTAAAAAGGAGGTTTATGATGATTCAGCATAGGAATTTTTGTAATCCTTACATTTTAGGTACATGATGTGTTCAGCATTATTAATTATATTACTGCGGGGAACATTTTAGTAGAACATTTTAACCCTCTAGCTCCTCAAAGAAGGGGTCTTTTTGGTCCTTATGTGGAAAAGAGTAAAAAAATACCCTTAAAACAAGGTTTTCACGGGTCAAAATGTTCTACAAAAATATTTGCCACACAATTCTATCCAAAGTCTCTGAATGTACCAAAACCCAAATGCAAACGTAAATGCCAGAAATAAGTGAAAACTTAAAATTCATTTTAGGGTTAATTTCGTTACTTTTTCGAATTGAGGCTAAACAGACCCACAAAACTGAACTTTAGAGGGGTGGTGTAAATGGAAAAAATATTCTACGTCAAATTTCACTATAAGTCAACGAACAAAAGATAGCTGTATATATAATATTTATATATATAATATAGTATTAAAAATATTAATATTCCTCATCTGCCTCATTTTTGATCTGAACAAGTGTCCTTGTTCCTAATAAATAATAATAAACATGGCTGTGTCCCCTTTGATTCATTTCCCAACAATCTACAATCTCCGCTTGGAGTCACGTTACAAAATCGTCCATCATGCTGGGAACGAAAGAAACGTGCCTGCGTCCATTTGAGAGATAGAAAACGACACTAGTTACGACAAAGTCATATGACGTTAATTGAAGGTTGGTTACACACACACACACCCACACACAATGGAAGAAGTGACTTAAAATGCAATTTATTTAGGAAAAAATCAAGAAATAGAAAAAAAAACAGAACATTCACTGGGAAACCTAGGGGTATAAATCTTAAAGAACAGTCCACAACCGCATCAGGAACAAGGCAAAATCAATGAAGATATTTGCCAAGTAAAACATATCATTGCCCCGAGTTGAGAAACCGAAGGAGCCGAGGAGGCCGAAGAAGAAGGGGAAGAAGAGCTGAAAAACAGGGGCGAAAAGTATGAAAAATAATTTCAGTTTTTTTTTCATCGCTAACACTTCTCCATTTGGAGAGCTCAACAGAGCAGCGCACATCTTCAAGGGCTCCGTGGCGGCAGCCAGCACAAAATGCGGCTACGTGCGGGAAAAAGTTGCTTAAGAAACTTTTGCCCTGCCATGCGATGAACTTAAGCTGTCTGTCCGTCTTGGATGGATGGTTGGTTGGTTAGATGACTGCCTGGCTGGGGTAATGGAATGGTGGCATTAAGGGAAATGGTTGGAATATACCCCGGTAATAATTATGAAATGACCTTGACGAAGATTTATACCAACTGTTGAGAAGCGGGCAACAACAGAACACAACAGATGAGCGTGAAAGAGATAACAAGGAAAGAACGGCTGGCTGGCCGGGTGGCTACATGGAAAAATTGTGCAAAAGCAAAAATCAAGAAAGACCGAGAAATGATGGAAAGATAATGCAATTATATAATACACATAACAAAATGTAAGGAATATATATATATACATGTACTCGTACGTGGTATGTATATAATATAGATGGTATGGGGGTCACTCTCAAAGTGTGAGGGAAATTTAAAAATGATTTCCAAAAGGGGTGGGCTAATTAAGTATTCTTCAGTTCTAAATTTATAATTAGTTTTCTTAAGACTTTTCGCATACTAATCAAACGTGTGTGTTTAAAGGGAAACTCCTCCCCTGATTAAATACAGGATACGCTTCACTTAACCAAAAAAACGTTATATCATTTATACTCAATGAAAACTCTTCCCCATGTCTCTGAACTCTTCCCCATTTCTCTCTCCCCCACATCTCTGAATTAATGCAGGAAAAGCTTCTTTTAATTAAGAAAAAGCTGAGCATGATAGAAATTCTTCTTCCCCATGGCATCGCTGAATTAATGGAGGAAAAGCTTCTCTCAAGCAAGAAGAAGCTGAGCACGTTATAATTATGTATACTCGCCGAAAAGGACCTAATGTTTAGAGCCATCTCGGAACGACTAATGGCATTTGCTGCCACACTTTAGACTAAAATGTCACCAACATTGAGATGAGATGATGATGTCGCTAAATAAGGACAAGTTATCTTCCGCAGAAATGAACCTGGGTTGTCTGGATTATAAACCCATGACACCACGAAGTTAATTCAAATCTTACCCAGGAACTGGAATAATAATCCCAAAAAATGGTTGATGCCGGATCATCCCGATTTCAATTTTAATCCCGATTCCGACAACAATCGAATTCTTTGACACCCCTGAGAGCCTTAAGTCGCAGGTTACAGGTTTATATTCAGTCAAAATATTAGGATACTGTTCCAAATCTTCCCGATTAATAACCGATAACTCAGCTACGTGAGTTTATCAGAGCTAGGCAGTGAAAAATTTTATGGAAGAAATTTTTTTCAATGAGAAGACTAATCTGTAGCTGATTGCCTTTGTCAACAAATGAAATTGTCGCCTTCGAAATGGTTGTAGTCCACAATAGACACAGAGGTTGTGAACCGAATGCTACCGTGCTAACCTCAATGATCCCGCGGTTCTTTTGCCAGTTTATGGCAACAAACATTGTCTTAAGTCCTGGTTTTGAAAAGAACTAAAACTTTCGGAGAAAGACAACCAGACATATTGAGATATTGCTCCGAATCTACCCGATCAATAACCTATAATTCAGCTGTGAAAACTGAAAAGAAGGTGTTCGTCTGCTTGTTCCCTTCTTAGTTGTCATTTATCGTTATTGCCACGTCGTTCTTGGCCAGAGGTAAAATTTAGAACCAAACAGTCAGCCCTCCATCTGTGGAAGTTATCAACGAACCTCATTTGTCAGACCTCGGCAATCTTAACAGAACATTTTATGGCAACAAATAGTGTCTTAAGTCCTGGTTTTGAAAAGAACTAAAACTTTCGGAGAAAGACAATCAGAAATATTGAGATATTGCTCCGAATCTGACCGATTAATAACCTATAATTCAGCTGGGAAAACTGAAAAGAAGGTGTTCGTCTGCTTGTTCCCTTCTTAGTTGTCATTTATCGTTAATGCCTCGTCGTTCTTGGCCAGAGGCAAAATTTAGAACCAGATCCTCAATCACCCCTCCATCTGTGGAAGTTATCAACGAAGACTATAATCCTGTCCGACCCTCATTTGTCAGACCTCGGCAATCTTAAAAGAAGGTGTTGGCCTTCTTCATCCCTTCTTACTTGTCATTCATCATTATTGCTGCGTCGTCCTGGGTCAGAGGCAATATTTAGTACCACTCCCTCCTCTCATGGCGCTATCATTAGCAGAGCAGCCAGTATCTGTACTATACATCCTAGAACTGTCCACCGATCGAATCTCGAATCTCGAAAGCAGAAGTCCGGTTCACTCCGCAAGCTGTGAGGAGTTTCGAGCAAGACCTCTGTGAGTTCCGATTAGCTCCAAGCATCCTCCTCTGTGTAGGTTGTGAGCGGCAACCTCAAAAGAATTGTTTGGCCTGTCTCTTTCCTTCTTAGTTGTCATTCATCGTTATTTTTTCGTCGCCTATGGCCAGAGGCATCATTGAACAGAGATTACCTCTGATGGCGATTCCATTCTACTCCGCAGGAGCAGGAGCAGGCAGTGCATTTACTGTGACATCCTGGAACTTAGGGAAGTAGTCCACTGAGCCAAGAATTTCGATTTCAAAATAAGACTTGAATAACTTTCCGGTTCAACCCGGTCCTTAGAGTGAAAGTTTTGAGCGAATACTGTGAGAGAGTTCTGAGGAAGACCTTTGGGAGCTGTGATTAGCTCGAAACAATAGCTGTTGAAAGAAAATCCAGCCTTGACTAACTCTTCTTCCCTCGCCTCTGTGAAGGTTGGGAGATCCTCTGGCAGTTGCCGTTAGATGTGGAACATATCGAAAGATGATTTATTTCTGGCAAACTCTTGAATAACTTTCCGTTCCACTCCGGCCTTACTGTGAAAGTTGTGAGCGAATACTCCAAGAGAGTTGTGAGCAAACTGTGATTTAGCTCGAAGCAAAGGCTGTTGAAAGAAAGTCCCGTCCTGACTATCTCTCCCGCCGACTCCTCTGTGTAGGTTGAGAGAAAAAACTTTATTATTGGTACTCCGGTCTACTCCTCATGAACATAGACTATACTTTTGTCTGCCTTCATGAAGAGGCGACAGTATCCAAATTAAGGCTTTCGCCTCTGTGAAGGTTGATTGCAGCGAAGACATCATTATTGGGAGATCCTCTGGAAGTTGCGGTGGGAAATGTTGCAAGGAGATCCATTTCTGACTAACTCTGTTGTCCCGTCGGTACTGCGAAAGAAGTGAAACGAAACTATAGGCAGATATTTTGTTAGTATTGCTGGAAGTAGTGCACCGAGCCAAGACTGTCGAAAGTAGCACAAGTCCTGATTAACTCTTCGGTCCACTCCTGTTACTGTGAATGTTTTGAGCGAAGACTCCATTATCGGCAGGTCCTCTGTGAGCTGTGAGCTATAAGCATAGGCTGTCGAAAGAAAATCAGTAATAAATCTCCGTCCAACTCCTCTGTGAGGGTTGTGAGCGAAGACTACGTTATTGGCAGATCATCTGACAGTTGCGGTTTACTACGAGAAATGTCGAAAGCAGATCTAGTCCCGACTAACTTCATTATCCGTTGGGTATTTTGAAAGTAGTGAACTGGTTTTTGGTTATCTTGGCTGATCCTGTCAGTATTGCTGGAAGTAGTACACCACACCCTGAATTACTCTGCGGTTCACTCCTCTTACTGTGAAAGTAGTCAACGAAGACAACACTCTTATCCGACCCTCAATTCCACACAAAGACTGTCGAAAGAAAATCCAGTCCTGACTAAGTTGCCTTCCCCCTACTCTGTGAAGGCTGATAGTGAAGACTTCAGTATTGGCAGATCCTCTGTCAGTTGAGATTAGTTACGTGTAAAGCGGATTCAGTTCTGACTAACCTGCTACACTCTTGGCAGACCTTCTTGGAGTTGCGTGAAAACAAAGCTGCCGAAAGCAGATCCATTCTTGACTAAATCCTTATCCGTACGGTACTGTGAAAGATGTGAGTGAAGATAAATTCCGAATTTAACTAGCAGAGACACAAACCACTGTTAAAACTATCGGCTGTTAATGAGTTAACAGAGCTATGTTAAGCCGTTAACAGAGCTCCCAAACACTTGAATAGGTGAATTTGTGCGTCCATTGTGGCCAAATGGAGATACTTTAGTTGATGGGACTACCATCAAATTAAAGGTAATTCCGTCTAGTTTCACCGTGTAAAGGCCAAAGATCTGAAAAAATCTTCAAAATATCAATTTTTAGCCAAAAACCTCCCAAAATTTCTGGAGAGGATGACTAGTGCGTCCATTGTGGCCAAATGGAGATACTTTAGTTGATGGCACTACCACCAAATTAAAGGTAATTCCGTCTAGTTTCACCGTGTAAAGGCCAAAGTTCTGAAAAAATCTTCAAAATATCAATTTTTAGCCAAAAACCTCAAAAATTTCTGGAGAGGATGACTAGTGCGTCCATTGTGGCCAAATGGAGATACTTTAGTTAATGGGACTACCATCAAATTAAAGGTAATTCCGTCTAGTTTCACCGTGTAAAGGTTAAAGTTCTGAAAAAATCTTCAAAATATCAATTTTTAGCCAAAAACCTCAAAAATTTCTGGAGGGGATGACTAGTGCGTCCATTGTGGCCAAATGGAGATACTTTAGTTGATGGGACTACCATCAAATTAAAGGTAATTCCGTCTAGTTTCACCGTGTAAAGGCCAAAGTTCTGAAAAAATCTTCAAAATATCAATTTTTAGCCAAAAACCTCAAAAATTTCTGGAGAGGATGACTAGTGCGTCCATTGTGGCCAAATGGAGATACTTTAGTTGATGGGACTACCATCAAATTAAAGGTAATTCCGTCTAGTTTCACCGTGTAAAGGCCAAAGTTCTGAAAAAATCTTCAAAATATCAATTTTTAGCCAAAAACCTCAAAAATTTCTGGAGGGGATGACTAGTGCGTCCATTGTGGCCAAATGGAGATACTTTAGTTGATGGGACTACCATCAAATTAAAGGTAATTCCGTCTAGTTTCACCGTGTAAAGACCAAAGATCTGAAAAAATCTTCAAAATATCAATTTTTAGCCAAAAACCTCCCAAAATTTCTGGAGAGGATGACTAGTGCGTCCATTGTGGCCAAATGGAGATACTTTAGTTGATGGGACTACCATCAAATTAAAGGTAATTCCGTCTAGTTTCACCGTGTAAAGGCCAAAGTTCTGAAAAAATCTTCAAAATATCAATTTTTAGCCAAAAACCTCAAAAATTTCTGGAGAGGATGACTAGTGCGTCCATTGTGGCCAAATGGAGATACTTTAGTTGATGGGACTACCATCAAATTAAAGGTAATTCCGTCTAGTTTCACCGTGTAAAGGCCAAAGTTCTGAAAAAATCTTCAAAATATCAATTTTTAGCCAAAAACCTCAAAAATTTCTAGAGAGGATGACTAGTGCGTCCATTGTGGCCAAATGGAGATACTTTAGTTGATGGGACTACCATCAAATTAAAGGTAATTCCGTCTAGTTTCACCGTGTAAAGGCCAAAGTTCTGAAAAAATCTTCAAAATATCAATTTTTAGCCAAAAACCTCAAAAATTTCTGGAGGGGATGACTAGTGCGTCCATTGTGGCCAAATGGAGATACTTTAGTTGATGGGACTACCATCAAATTAAAGGTAATTCCGTCTAGTTTCACCGTGTAAAGGCCAAAGTTCTGAAAAAATCTTCAAAATATCAATTTTTAGCCAAAAACCTCAAAAATTTCTGGAGAGGATGACTAGTGCGTCCATTGTGGCCAAATGGAGATACTTTAGTTGATGGGACTACCATCAAATTAAAGGTAATTCCGTCTAGTTTCACCGTGTAAAGGCCAAAGTTCTGAAAAAATCTTCAAAATATCAATTTTTAGCCAAAAACCTCAAACATTTCTGGAGAGGATGACTAGTGCGTCCATTGTGGCCAAATGGAGATACTTTAGTTGATGGGACTACCATCAAATTAAAGGTAATTCCGTCTAGTTTCGCCGTGTAAAGGCCAAAGTTCTGAAAAAATCTTCAAAATATCAATTTTTAGCCAAAAACCTCAAAAATTTCTGGATAGGATGACTAGTGCGTCCATTGTGGCCAAATGGAGATACTTTAGTTGATGGGACTACCATCAAATTAAAGGTAATTCCGTCTAGTTTCACCGTGTAAAGGCCAAAGTTCTGAAAAAATCTTCAAAATATCAATTTTTAGCCAAAAACCTCAAAAATTTCTGGAGAGGATGACTAGTGCGTCCATTGTGGTCAAATGGAGATACTTTAGTTGATGGGACTACCATCAAATTAAAGGTAATTCCATCTAGTTTCACCGTGTAAAGGCCAAAGTTCTGAAAAAATCTTCAAAATATCAATTTTTAGCCAAAAACCTCCCAAAATTTCTGGAGAGGATGACTAGTGCGTCCATTGTGGCCAAATGGAGATACTTTAGTTGATGGGACTACCATCAAATTAAAGGTAATTCCGTCTAGTTTCACCGTGTAAAGGCCAAAGTTCTGAAAAAATCTTCAAAATATCAATGGACGCACTAGTCATCCTCTCCAGAAATTTTTGAGGTTTTTGGTTAAAAATTGATATTTTGAAGATTTTTTCAGAACTTTGGCCTTTACACGGTGAAACTAGACGGAATTACCTTTAATTTGATGGTAGTCCCATCAACTAAAGTATCTCCATTTGGCCACAATGGACGCACTAGTCATCCTCTCCAGAAATTTTTGAGGTTTTTGGCTAAAAATTGATATTTTGAAGATTTTTTCAGAACTTTGGCCTTTACACGGTGAAACTAGACGGAATTACCTTTAATTTGACGGTAGTCTCATCAACTAAAGTATCTCCATGTGGCCACAATGGACGCACTAGTCATCCCCTCCAGAAATTTTTGAGGTTTTTGGCTAAAAATTGATATTTTGAAGATTTTTTCAGAACTTTGGCCTTTACACGGTGAAACTAGACGGAATTACCTTTAATTTGATGGTAGTCCCATCAACTAAAGTATCTCCATTTGGCCACAATGGACGCACTAGTCATCCTCTCCAGAAATTTTGGGAGGTTTTTGGCTAAAAATTGATATTTTGAAGATTTTTTCAGAACTTTGGCCTTTACACGGTGAAACTAGATGGAATTACCTTTAATTTGATGGTAGTCCCATCAACTAAAGTATCTCCATTTGACCACAATGGACGCACTAGTCATCCTCTCCAGAAATTTTTGAGGTTTTTGGCTAAAAATTGATATTTTGAAGATTTTTTCAGAACTTTGGCCTTTACACGGTGAAACTAGACGGAATTACCTTTAATTTGATGGTAGTCCCATCAACTAAAGTATCTCCATTTGGCCACAATGGACGCACTAGTCATCCTATCCAGAAATTTTTGAGGTTTTTGGCTAAAAATTGATATTTTGAAGATTTTTTCAGAACTTTGGCCTTTACACGGCGAAACTAGACGGAATTACCTTTAATTTGATGGTAGTCCCATCAACTAAAGTATCTCCATTTGGCCACAATGGACGCACTAGTCATCCTCTCCAGAAATTTTGGGAGGTTTTTGGCTAAAAACTGATATTTTGAAGATTTTTTCAGAACTTTGGCCTATAGAAGGTGAAACTAGACGGAATTACCTTTAATTTGATGGTAGTCCCATCAACTAAAGTATCTCCATTTGGCCACAATGGACGCACTAGTCATCCTATCCAGAAATTTTTGAGGGTTTTGGCTAAAAATTGATATTTTGAAGATTTTTTCAGAACTTTGGCCTTTACACAGCGAAACTAGACGGAATTACCTTTAATTTGATGGTAGTCCCATCAACTAAAGTATCTCCATTTGGCCACAATGGACGCACTAGTCATCCTCTCCAGAAATTTTTGAGGTTTTTGGTTAAAAATTGATATTTTGAAGATTTTTTCAGAACTTTGGCCTTTACACGGCGAAACTAGACGGAATTACCTTTAATTTGATGGTAGTCCCATCAACTAAAGTATCTCCATTTGGCCACAATGGACGCACTAGTCATCCTCTCCAGAAATTTTTGAGGTTTTTGGCTAAAAATTGATATTTTGAAGATTTTTTCAGAACTTTGGCCTATAGAAGGTGAAACTAGACGGAATTACCTTTAATTTGATGGTAGTCCCATCAACTAAAGTATCTCCATTTGGCCACAATGGACGCACTAGTCATCCTCTCCAGAAATTTTTGAGGTTTTTGGCTAAAAATTGATATTTTGAAGATTTTTTCAGAACTTTGGCCTTTACACGGTGAAACTAGACGGAATTACCTTTAATTTGATGGTAGTCCCATCAACTAAAGTATCTCCATTTGGCCACAATGGACGCACTAGTCATCCTCTCCAGAAATTTTGGGAGGTTTTTGGCTAAAAATTGATATTTTGAAGATTTTTTCAGAACTTTGGCCTTTACACGGTGAAACTAGACGGAATTACCTTTAATTTGATGGTAGTCCCATCAACTAAAGTATCTCCATTTGGCCACAATGGACGCACTAGTCATCCTCTCCAGAAATTTTTGAGGTTTTTGGTTAAAAATTGATATTTTGAAGATTTTTTCAGAACTTTGGCCTTTACACGGCGAAACTAGACGGAATTACCTTTAATTTGATGGTAGTCCCATCAACTAAAGTATCTCCATTTGGCCACAATGGACGCACTAGTCATCCTCTCCAGAAATTTTTGAGGTTTTTGGCTAAAAATTGATATTTTGAAGATTTTTTCAGAACTTTGGCCTATAGAAGGTGAAACTAGACGGAATTACCTTTAATTTGATGGTAGTCCCATCAACTAAAGTATCTCCATTTGGCCACAATGGACGCACTAGTCATCCTCTCCAGAAATTTTTGAGGTTTTTGGCTAAAAATTGATATTTTGAAGATTTTTTCAGAACTTTGGCCTTTACACGGCGAAACTAGACGGAATTACCTTTAATTTGATGGTAGTCCCATCAACTAAAGTATCTCCATTTGGCCACAATGGACGCACTAGTCCTCCTCTCCAGAAATTTTTGAGCTTTTTGGCTAAAAATTGATATTTTGAAGATTTTTTCAGAACTTTGGCGTTTACACTGTGAAACTAGACGGAATTACCTTTAATTTGATGGTAGTCCCATCAACTAAAGTATCTCCATTTGGCCACAATGGACGCACTAGTCCTCCTCTCCAGAAATTTTTGAGATTTTTGGCTAAAAATTGATATTTTGAAGATTTTTTCAGAACTTTGGCCTTTACACGGTGAAACTAGACGGAATTACCTTTAATTTGATGGTAGTTCCATCAACTAAAGTATCTCCATTTGGCCACAACGGACGTACAAACCATACACCAGAATTTTGTTGTATACACGGTTTTTGTTTTTGCAACTTAAATTCCGAATTTATCTTCACTCATTTCCCTGTTAACGGCTTAACATAGCTCTGTTAAACCATTAACAGCCGACAGTTTTAACAGTGGTTGGTGTCTCTGCTACTTAAATTCGGAATTTATCTTCACTCACATCTGTGAAAGTAGTTTACTACGAAGATTACAATATTGCCGGACCCTTATGGAGCTGTGACCGTCTCCAAACAAAGGTCGACAGCAGATACTGCGAAGGTGCCAAGGAAGACTACACACTTGGAGTTGTGATCATATCCTGATCTAGTCCTAACTGAGTCTGTTATTCATTCGATACTGTGACAGAAGTCAACGAAGAAGTCTACTTGGTAGACTCTCTTGGAGTTGCAACCATCTCCAGGCAAAGTCTGTCGACATCAGATACTGTCAACGAATCGATCGGCTCCTGACAAATACTATCGAAAGTAGATCTAGTCCTAACTAAGTTATCCATTCCGTACTGTGACAGAAGTCAACGGAGTCTACTACTACTTGGTAGACTCTCTGGGAGTTGCGACTGTTGTTCCTCAGTCGGGATTGTGGCTAACACGTACTGGTTAATAGTTGGAGTTTCATCTTCTATGGTTAGTGGAGGATTATCTAATCCGGTTGTACCCTGGACTATGTAGACTACATATGTTATGTTACGGATTAATTTTAGATAGTGTGAGTTTCCAAATTCCTCCCTTTGAGTTTATTTTTTAGAAAAACTTGCGTTCCATTCCCTTCCCTTCCTTTCTCTGATTAAAGATGGCTCAAAATGATTGCTGCTCCATTAACTTGACTGATGTGCGTATAATTGAAGTTTATTTCCCCCCTCTCCTCTTGAAATTTAATGTTGTCGTCGTTTTTTTTTGCAAGGAAATACACAAATATATGCTCATCTTTTGTAAAGAAGCAGCAAACAACATAGAAAATAAAAAAAGGAAAAAGGAAATCTGGACAGGAAAAAAAGCGTATTTCCCATGTCACATCTAGAAAAGAATGTCAGTAATGATGAGCCACAACAAACGAGCAAAATTGGTGGGGGGAAATGAATCAGAAAAAAAGAAAACACAGCTGATTGTCATATGAGCTAGCTGGATGGCGGTGAAAAGCGAGGAGATGATAAAACGGACAGGAAATCAAAGCCATCTAAACAGTAGAAAGGAAAAATATCGCACAATATCCGGTCATTTAAGAAAGCAGCCTGCCTACAAACAAAGGCGAAAGAGAACATTGGCCATAGGCAGGCCGAAGATAGCCCCGAAAGGAGGTGCATTAGAAGTTTGCAGCACTTCAAACCTTTAAATACTCGAATTTATTGTGATTTTCCTTAATTACCTTTAGCATAGGCACTCTCCTTGCACAGGTTTATATTTCTTTTGCACTGAGTACTATTTGAATGTGCCACATTGTGCCTAGCACCTGTAATATGGAACAGCGTTTATATTTCTTTTTCATAAAGTCGGTCTTTCTGGTGAGACAACGAGTGCGCTGCACACAAAAGCTAAAAATCCACAAAAGATCCACATGAAAACAACAAGAAAGACAAAAACAAGCAGCCTTCTTCTACATAATGGAGTAGAAAAAGATGTGGAAACCTAACAAAGCTTTGGGATGACGATGAAAAGGAATTTCAAAGGAAACCTTAGCCACAAACAAAAATAGGCAAAGCAGCAGCGAAAACAATCGGCAGGAAAAAAATGGATACACTCGAGAAATAATCCAAAAAGATTACAAGATTTGAGAACTATTCAAACACATGACTCGATTTCGATACAAAATTCTAGTGGAATTTCGGGATTTTTTGAATAGCTTATTGAATGAAAAGGACATGAAAAGAATGTCGAAAGCAGAACCAGCCGTGACTAACTCTGTCCCGTCCGTTCGGTATCGTGCAAGTAGTCAATGAAGATTACACTCTTGTCAGACTCTCACGGAGTTGCGACCGTCTGCAGGCAAAGGCGGTCACAAGCAGATACTGTTAAGGTGTCAACGAAGACTATACTCTTGGCAGACTGCCATGGAGTAGCGACTATCTCCTAATAAAGCACTTACAGTCCTAACTAAATATGTTATCCGTGTTTGGTACTGTGAAAGTAGTCGCAGAAGCCGACACTCTTGGAAGACCACATTTCGAATTGAGAGAAGTTACGTGGAAAGGCAGTCGGTAACAGAACCAGTTCTGACTTCCACTTTCCAGTTTGTCCAGACTCTCATCGAGTTGCGACCGTCTCCAGACAAAGGCTTTCGATGGCAGCTACTGTGAAGGTATCGAAGAAGACTACTCCTGATAGAAATAGATAGAAAGGAAATTTGCGTGGAATTCCCGTAGGTAGATATTTGAATAGTTTCATAGTTCAATGCCTGAATAGTACATTGTCCGGGTGGGTCGAGTTTTGCCATCTAATTTGCCATCTTTGTATGGTCCTCTCGCGTTCAGTTTGTCTTAACATTTTTCGGTCTTGGTGCGGGTTTTCCTTCTGCCCGCAATAAATGGCAGCACTTTCTCTTGCTGGTAGGTTGATAGGGATGATTCCTGCTACTACACTAGCTGCTTCGTAGGAAATTGTGCAGAATCCGCATCAAACTCTGAGACAACTTCTTCGGGATATTGACATTATGTCCTTGCTGGACTTTTTTCTCAATGTCTTCGCCCATATGGGTGATCCGTACAGCATTATCGAGCTTATTACACGGGTGATTAGAGCTCTGCGACTTTGGCGTGGCCCTCCAACATTTGGCATCATTCTGGCCAGCGCATTTGCAGCGCTAGTCGCCTTTTCGCATGTATACTCCATGTGGCGTTTAAAGTTTAGTCTGTAATCTATCATTATGCCCAGATATTTTATGGCCTCCTTAGAGGTTACTTCACAGCTTCCCACTTGAATCGTTAGGGTTTCCCGACTTTTTTGCCACTTACAAGTACTACCTCAGTTTTGTGCTCTGCTAAATCTAGGTTCATCGATTTTAGCCACTGTCTAATGGCCCTGATGGTTTCATTCGCGTATAATTCCACTTCTTTCTTTTCCCGCGCTTGTATGAGTACTGCAACATCGTCTGCGAATCCTGCGATAGACGCTTCTTCCGGTATTTGCAGTCTAAACACTCCGTCGTGCATTATGTTCCACAGTAGAGGCCCTAGTACAGAGGCTTGGGGGACGCCTGCCGTGACTTCGTACGATTTTGTTCCATTGTCGGTCTCATACCACAGCGTTCTATCTGAAAAGTAATCTGTGACCAATCTTTCAAGGTATTCCGGGACATTTAGTCTCCACAAGGATGACACGATATGATCCCATCCAGCCGAGTTGAAGGCATTTTTTATATCCAGCGTAACTACTGCACAGTATTTCCTTGATGCTCCTTTGCCATGAATAGCCGTCCTTGCCGTGTTCACTACTAGGGAAATTGCGTCAATTGGCGGACTGTTGACTGTCTGGACTGCTGACTGTCTGGACTGCTGACTGTCTGGACTGCTGACTGTCTGGACTGCTGACTGTCTGGACTGCTGACTGTCTGGACTGCTGACTGTCTGGACTGCTGACTGTCTGGACTGCTGACTGTCTGGACTGCTGACTGTCTGGACTGCTGACTGTCTGGACTGCTGACTGTCTGGACTGCTGACTGTCTGGACTGCTGACTGTCTGGACTGCTGACTGTCTGGACAGTTTACTGTCAGGACTGTTGACACTCTGGACTGCTGACTGTCTGGACTGCTGACTGTCTGGACTGCTGACTGTCTGGACTGCTGACTGTCTGGACTGCTGACTGTCTGGACTGTTGACTGTCTGGACTGTTGACTGTCTGGACAGTTTACTGTCAGGACTGTTGACTGTCTGGACTGTTGACTGTCTGGACTGTTGACTGTCTGGACTGTTCTCTGTCTGGACTGTTAACTGTCTGGACTGTTAACTGTCTGGACTGTTAACTGTCTGGACTGTTTACTGTCTGGACTGTTAACTGTCTGGACTGTTAAATGTCTGGACTGTTGACTGTCTGGACTGTTGACTGTCTGGACTGTTGACTGTCTGGACTGTTGACTGTCTGGACTGTTGACTGTCTAGATTGTTGACTGTCTACACTGTTGACTGTCTAGACTGTTGACTGTCTAGACTGTTGACTGTCTGGACTGTTGACTGTCTGAACTGTTAACTGTCTGGACTGTTGACTGTCTGGACTGTTGACTGTCTGGACTGTTGACTGTCTGGACTGTTAACTGTCTGGACTGTTAACTGTCTGGACTGTTAACTGTCTGGACTGTTAACTGTCTGGACTGTTAACTGTCTGGACTGTTAACTGTCTGGACTGTTAACTGTCTGGACTGTTAACTGTCTGGACTGTTAACTGTCTGGACTTTTAACTGTCTGGACTGTTAACTGTCTGGACTGTTAACTGTCTGGACTGTTAACTGTCTGGATTGTTTACTGTCTGGACTGTTAAATGTCTGGACTGTTGACTGTCTGGACTGTTGACTGTCTGGACTGTTGACTGTCTGGACTGTTGACTGTCTGGACTGTTGACTGTCTACACTGTTGACTGTCTAGACTGTCTAGACTGTTGACTGTCTGGACTGTTGACTGCCTGGACTGTTGGCGGTCTGGACTGTTTACTGTCTGCACAAAATACTGTCTGCACAAAATACTGTCTGCACAAAATACTGTCTGGACAGTTTACTGTCTGGGCTGTTGACACTCTGACTGTTGACGCACTTGGTTACTGGCTGGATCACTGATTATCTGGACCTCAAACCCTCTTCAGCTCTCTTTCCTTCAGTGTATCCTTCAAATTGAATTTTGTTAAAGCACTAAAAAGCAAAAATTATAACAAATTCCTTGCTGGCAGGCAGAAAAAGACGAAAAACGCCAGAGGATACAAAAAATGGCACGCCCTATGTTATGTCAAACCTGGCACCCACATCATTTATTCAATCCTCCCCCCCATCCCCGTCTCGCCAAAACATCCCCGATTGCACAACCTTATCATCATGGCGAAAATAACACCAAATTATACAAAAACAAGAAAAAAAAGCAGAAAAAGAAAAAATCGAATACTATGAAGAAACCATAAAGCCAAAAACTAAATAACCAACTGTGTCAAAGTGTGGTTACTAACAAAAATACAAAATAAACTGCAAAAAGAATGGTGTATGAATGGTGGGGAACCACCCACCAGCAACACGAGATTGGGAAGTGGGGGTGGGGGAACCTTTGATGCAAAGCTAAGTGTTTATGGGGAAAAACTTTAACAGTCCAACGGACTTCAAGGAAGATGAGCCAGCCACAGCGTGGGGATGAGAGAAGATGAGATAGGGTAAGCTAACCATGTGTATGTGGTCCTCAATTCAATTCCTTTGAATTCGCCCACAGTCTGTTGTGGCCAAACAAAAAGGATATGTGGAAGCAAGTGTGCGGGAGTTGTGCATACAACAGCATAAGTGCCAACAAAGGATACAACACTGATGACGCTGGGCGACGACGACGACCAGAGTAGAGGACGAAAACGAAGACCATAGTCGAGGTTTATCCTTGTTGTAACACTTTGAAACAAATGTTGATACAAAGAGAAAAACAAACAGGATTTATCCTATATGAGATAGTATGTATATATATTCCTATATGTAAATACATGTATGTATGTACCTTATGTAGTGCCGCTGATAACATGTTTTTTGTTTAATCGCAAAAAATTCCTTGAATGCTTGGGTAACACAGAACAGAAGAAGGCGAGAAAAAAAACTCAACAAAGTTCAAAATTAACACTTAAAAGAAAAAATAGAAATCATTGAACCTGAACTGAAAAGAGGAGTTAGAACAAATATGGCGATAAAACAAACATAAGCAAGGCAAGGCATAAAAGAAGAATATGCTCAGGATGAAGCGGATGATGTTCAAACTTAAAAGGGATAACATTGTTGGAAAAATGAATTTAAAGTGGGAAACACAAGTGGTGGCAGAGCCAGGAGACGGTCTGGTCGAATCGAATATACCATTCGCATGAATGGTCCAACATACAGATCTGGCATCCTCGTTCTCTTACTCTACTCTCTCTCTCCGAGCACTGCTCTCAAACAGGCTAATTCTGGACCATTGACTCTCTGGACTGTTAACTGTCTGGACTGATAACTATCTGAACTGTTAACTGTCTGGACTGTTAACTGTCTGGACTGTTAACTGTCTGGACTGTTAACTGTCTGCACTGTTAACTGTCTGCACTGTTAACTGTCTGCACTGTTAACTGTCTGGACTGTTGGCTGACGTTGTTTCGATAGAAATTCGGTGCAACTTCATATCACAAATTTCTGTTGTGTTGCCAAATAACAAACTCAATATACCCACCCATCCTCACATCCCATAACAGCAGAGGATATACGAAAACAATTCACAGAGAATATTGCAAAATCTGAGTTACTGATTAAAAAAATCCTAAACAAACTTTTAGACGCAATTTCAGTCGAGTGATACGAATTTTCCATCCGTTCATATCATTGACTCAAGTACAAGGACAAGGGTTGTCAGGGATATATGTGGGTCTTATTTAAGAGACATTACATTCCATCCTGTTTACACGTATGTGTGGAAAGGTTATTGCGACAATCGATTGTTGGATTTCCACGAAAAATATAATTGACAATAGCAAAAAGAGATACATTTTGCTAACGACGAAATGAAAAAACCAGAAGATACGAATTTTTGAAATTCTAGGTAAAAAATCAATCACTTGAGGGACTGGTTTAAATAATGAAAAGGGATTTATGACTGAAAACACAAAAGAAAATGGAGTCTTCAGAAATTTTAGATAAAAAATCAATCGCTTGAGGAAAATGTTTAGATCATGAAAAGGGCAATAACGAAATTTTTTCTTGGAATTTAGAAAGCGTAGACATCATGAATTATAGCTTTAGAAACCATAAACTACAAGGAATATTTGCTATATTCTTATATACAAATAATTACAAGATTCTATTGCACAATTCCTTATTCGATATTTTCAAAACTTATTTCGAGAATATGTCAATAGCTTCAGCAAACTATCTAACTTTTATTAGGCGATCGATCAGATATACAATTTTGAAAAAGTAATCACCTATTTGGTGAATTTAAATTTAATGTATGAATAGATTATTGCCCAAGTGGATAGTTAATACTCTGGACTGATTAGAGTCTACTGTTGACTGTGTGGACAGTTCGAGGTCAGGACTGTTGATTGTCTCGACTTTTGACTTGTTGAAGTGTCTAGACTTTTGAGTGTCTGGCCAGCCCTCGAGGCGGCAGCTTTTGGTCGGGGACTGCTTATTTTTCGCAACCATAATGCATATCTGCAGGCCGTCGTCCTAAGTTTAGCCCTACGACAGTTGACTGTCTGGTCTGTTGGCTAGCTGACTGTTTACTGTCAAAACTGTCGACTTTTTGTTTTTATTGAGGTGAAAACCTTCGAAAGGACCCATCCTTTAAGATATGTTATATTCTTACTGACTAAAACCACCCCTATCGTTATCCGCGCTTCACGCAGTACTGCGCTATTACTTCCTTGGGGTCATCTCTCGATGCTTCTTTTGAGCATCTTTTCAATGTGGTTGCTATCTTCTCGTGGCCTTCCGTGGACCGCCTCTTCCGCCTTAATTTCTCGTTCTCCTATATGTTGAAGTTGCTTACTTCTTCCCACGCGCGTTCGGATCTCAGCATATGTATTCCTATGTATTCTTCTGTTCTTGCTCTGTGTTCCTCGAACCAACTACAATCGCGTTTCTCTCCTCTCCTGGGTAGTTTGGACATGTGGGAGAGTCGTCGTGTCCAAACCTATACCTATCTATATGTTCCATGGCCCATGAGCAATTTGTAGCTTATCTCCCCGTGTACCCTTTTTATCCACATGTTTGTTATACGGATTAGCTGGGTGAGGCAGAGATTAGGATGAGTTATGTCATCTTATCTGTCAGCTCGCAAAAACCTGTATATCTATATCTGCTTTCTGACCTTTCTAGGGGTTCCGGAGTTCCGGAGGAGCAGGAGTTACTCCCAAAGACAAGCCAGTGATGTCTTTGGTTGATTTTCACTTGCAGCTTTGTCAACGGGAGTAACTCCTGTAATTACCTATGCTTTTTCTAGGTAGATTCGGAGATAGCTTTATCGGAATGGGGGTACAACTTCCTATTAGATGTTCCTTTAATTATGTTCGCACACTCCAGAGCTCCATACAGCATGACTGAGTTGGTCACCCGAGAGATTAGAATCCTTCGACTCTGCGTGACCAAGTCATTCGACACAATTGTTGCTTTCTTGCACGAATAGTCCTTTGCTGTCTGAAGTTCATGATACCAAAATATTGACTCTTGCGAAGTCTACTGCATTCACCACCCAGTAATCTCAGTGTTTCCTTACTTCTCTGATTCTATCTACTTCGACAGCTATGCCTGCCGTTAATTCCACTATGTTTGCTTCCTTTCATGGTGTCACAGTAGGTATCCCAATACAGAACCTTGGGTGCTGTGACTCTGTACGTCTTTGCACCGCTGTCCGTGTCGAACCACAACGTCCTCTCCAATAAATAATCGCTTATGATTCTCAGCAAGTATTCTGGCACATGCAGACCTGCTGGATTGTCGAGTATCTGAACTGTGAAGAGTCTGAACTAATGATTGTCTGGGCTCTGAAGAGTATGAACTAATGATTGTCTAGAATGAAAACTGTCTGGACTGTTGAGTGTCGGACCGCTGCTCTGGACTGCTGAATGTTAACATCATCTTAACAGATCCCTGGAATGTCCTCATGCCATGGCACCCGAATAAGGTGAATATTCTGAAGAAAACTTTCCTGAACGTCTCCTCCAAGGAGATATTTCATTTATTAAAGATTCATTTTATTTACTCCGCTTCTTCTGGGAGTTTTTCATAAGGTTTGGAGCAAAATGAAAGCTTCAACTCCCGTTAACATCAGCGATCGAACGAATTTTATTCTATATTAGAACTCCTAGTTCTAATTTGAAAACCCTTTGTGCGTGTAAAAAACACCTTCTCCACGCTCTGGCACAATATTTATGACGAGACGTGTCAAAAAGCCGTTTATATAAAAGCAATTATCCCTGGCATATTAAATCTCAGACAAAAACGAATAAAACTTGAGTTAATAGCGTTTTTGAAGCCAATAAAGATGAAATTTCTACAGCTTAGCAGAATAAAGAAAATCAAGATATGGACAAAAAAATCACACACAGAAGTGAGGAGCCAGGATAAAAAATCTTGGATGAATGAAATTCAATTTTAAATTTGCTTTTGTTTCAGATATCGGAAATTTATGGTGTACCTTAGAGACCTTTGTTGGGAGATCCATCATACATGATGAGGTCTCTCCTCCTACTCATTGTTTCAACCTCTGCTTATTTTTACTCTTTGACTTCTTTCCTGTTCGCACTTTAAACTTTACGTTCAAAACAAGATTTATTTTTCTTTGCTTTGCAGATTAAATTTAACATTTTCATTAAAATGCTAATTTATCACAAGTCGAGAATAATACCAGGGCAAAACCTAATGTGGCGGAGTTACTTTGTCTTGTCGACAGCAGCAGCACCACCACCAGGAACAAGTCACTGCCTTCTGCTGCAATTGTGTGTGAATTATTAAGGCCATAGAGCAGAGGAGGTGGAAGAAGAACACCGAACAGAAATTAAATGGAAGAGAACAGCTACAGCCGCAATTCAACCACCACCAGGACGACATCGGGGTACTGAGTAATGCAAGCACGCCAGCTACGGATGGCTACAAGAATTAACACCAGCCGCACCAGGAAGACAAGACAGTTGATCAAGATTCCTCCCCCCCTTTGAAAACACACACACACACCGAGAGACCTACTGCGAATGCTGATGAAGAAATGAAGAAAGCCGTGTAACCGCTGCAAATAACCCGCAAGAAGAACCAACCACCCACCAGAACTCTAGTTGCCGGCAACAAACAAACCCGAGCACTGGCCTGCACTGTCAGCCAGGCTGTCATCCCCAACAGCCACATTGCCACCACAAGCGCAAGCACCAGCACAAGCACCACCACCACTAGAGCGACAGCATAATGCCACCCACCCGCCGACGTTGTCGCCAACTCCACCACCCACCCACTCAACAACCAGCAGCACCTTCATTACGGCAAATACTTGCCGTAACAATAACAACAACAATAATAATAACAGCAAACAATGGCAAGCACACAACAGGCCGTCGACAACAACAACAGCAGCAGCATGAACAATGATGATGACAGTAAGTCACTGGAGTACAGGCCAACCTACTGTCCTGTCCGTCCGTTCGTTCGTTCAGTTTGTTTTGACCTAATTTTCATCGTTTCATAGCAAAGAATGTGCAAAAAATCAACAGCAGCAGTAGTAGAGGTAATTTTTAAAAACATAAATAATATATACACCCCTGCACACACACACATACCCACACTTGTATAGATGTGTGTACATGTGTGCGTAAAAGTACATTTTACATGAGTGTGATGTTAGAAAATAACTAACATTATTTGTAACTTACGAGGCTGGCGACGAAATTCTTTTCACATACAAAGGCGTCTGAGGAATGACTCCAAAGGTCGGGGAAGTGTCCGGGCTGATCATGTAATGCCCTATACCACTTCCTGACGAAGTTTACGATTTTAGGCTTTAAAGTGTCCACCAATCGCTAGTGATGTAGTCAACATTTGGTAGTCACTTGTCAGCATTCACAAGTAACAGTCAATAGTCACCAATCGCTAGTGAAGTGAACGTCTCTTTCAAGTTAGTCATCACCAATCGCTATTAAAGTAGTTGACACTTGGTAGTCAATTGTCACCAATCGCTAGTGAATCGGACGACACTTGGTAGTCAATAGCCACCAATCGCTAGTGAATCGGACGACACTTGGTAGTCAATAGCCACCAATCGCTAATGAAGTAGTCGACACTTGGAAGTCAGCCGTGCAATCGCTAATGAAGTAGTCAAAACTTGATAGTCAATTGTCAACAATCTACCAGGAAGTGGACGACACTTGATGGACAATTGTCACTAATCGCTAGTGAAGCGGACGGCTTTTGGAAGTCTGTCGTCAGCAACCGCTAATAGAGTAGCTCGCACTTGGTATTCAATTGTCTCCAATAACCAATAAAGTGGACGACATCATTCGCTAGTGAAGTAGTCGACACTTTGTATTCAATTGCAATCAATCACTAGTGCAGCGAAGGACATTTTGGAAGTCCGGCGCCACCAATCGCTAATGAAGTAGTTGACACTTGGAAGTCAACTGTCATCAATCGCTAGTAAAGTAGTCAACACTTTCACAATTCAATTGCAACCAATCGCAAGTGAATCGGATGCCCGTTGGAAGTCAGTCGTCATCAATCGCTTCTAGAGTAGTTGAAACTTGGTAGTCGCTAGTGAAATGGACGGCACTCTGTAGTCAATCGCTACAATTTACAATTCAATTGCAACCAATAGCTAGTGAAGCGGACGGGCCTTGGAAGTCAGTCGTCGCCAATCGCTATAGAGTAGTTGAAACTTGGTAGTCGCTAGTGAAGCGGACGGCTCTAGGAAGTCAGTAGTCACCAATCGTAGTTAGCACTTGATTAGGTTAGGTTGTGGTGGCACTCAGAAAGCAAGCATCTGACTCACTTAGGCCAGAAGAGGTTCATTGTGATGCCGCTGTCTTCGACACAGCTCATCGGGGCCAAATTGAGGGACTCACGAAGCCAAGAAGCTCAAGCTCTCAAAAAACAGAGCCAAGTTTCACTAAAAGTCTTCTAGCCATAGCTGGATGGAGACGAAGAAGGTGTTCAATGCTCTCAATATTCCCCATGTCCCCAGCAGCTCCTACAAAATTCGTTTGACTGGATGACCAGACTCTGGGTAAGGGTACCTATTTCGCAGAGCCCCCGTTGATACTGAAATCAACGTAGACAATTGAAAGTGAAAGAAGGTATATCGACCTCTTCATATCATACTTTGGCCAGACCACTGTAGGTTAGGTTATGGGCTTTTACATCCTTCATCGTAACCAACCTGAGCGACTCACGAAACAAGCCAAATGGCCATGACGCTCAAGCTTTCAAAAAAGCTGGATCAGGTTTCACCAAGAAGCCGTTCATCGTTCTCAATCTACTCATCGTCTCCCAGAGCTCCTACCAACTTCGTTTGACACGATGCCTAGTCTACACTGAAATTGAACTATTTGAAGTGAAAGAAGGTAGCTCAACCTTTTCATGCCATACTTAGGCCAGACCATCTTCGCTTTTGTCGTTCTCAATCTCCTCATCGTCCCCCTGAGCTCCTACAAACTCGTTTGACTCGATGCCTAGTCTACACTGAAATTGAAGTCTTTGAAGTGAAAGAAGGTAGCTCGACCTTTTCATATCATACTTTGGCCAGACCATCTTCGCGAATCTGCACGCTTTGACTCGACACTACCCAGCCTCTGGGAAAGTGTAGCTATTAAGTAGTGCTCGGTCAATACTGCTTATCCACCTCCTGAAGAGTTGCGTGGCAGTCTTGGGCTGTTCTTGAATTTAGAGTCACCAAATCCATGCATGTCGACAGGGGGTATAGTTAGAAGCAAGTTCCGATGGTCTTGTAGGCAAGCTCCTCCCATCTCCTGGAGAGTTGCGCGGCAGTCTTGGGCACTTTAGGATCACCAAATCCATGGATCTGTCTGGATTGCAACCACTTCGCAACTTCCGCTGGAACTTGCAGCTTTACAATTTCCTGGGATATCCCTATGGCCTGGCACCCAAATAAGGTGAATATCGAACTGCTTGTCCATGAAATTAGAATCATCAAATCCATGAATCTGATGGCAGCCTTCCTGAGCCGAGTAGATGTGTTCGTAGAACGCCATCACTCCGCAACGTCTCTAATAGCCATAACATTGGCTTGGTATACACTGCAGGCTAACCAGATTACCTTCCATTTCCCTGCCCATTCCCCAACCGCCAGCTCACGTTTGGAGCTGTCTGTGTAAAACTTGAGATAAAGACTTCTATCAGGAACTCCAGCCACACAGTCATCCCTGCTGGAATGTGTGTGCTATTGTTCTTGTCAAACAGAGCCAACGGCATGGTGTAGTCCACCCTATGTGACAGCCATGGATATTGACGAAAAATCCTCATATGGCCTATGTCTCCATTGATCCAAATGGAATGACAACTAAGTCTACTTGCCGCTCTAGCTGCCGTATGATTGGCTTCGATATCGACCGAAAATGAAACATGAAGCAGAACCTGTAATGCCTCCGCTGCTGTAGCTGTCCTAATTGCTCCGAATCGGACGAACCAACGTTATGTATATCCAGTGAACGATTTTGGGCGAGAGTCTGCAGCGGGCTCGATAGCCTTTCTGCTGGTATATGGGGCGATGGTAGCTTTCTTCACTCGCTCCATTATATTTTCTTTGCAGTAGAGGCTTCCTATCAACTATGATGCACAGATACTTCGCACTGTCTGAAAAAAATGAGAGTCTGCAGAGGTCTCCGATAGCCTTTCCACAGGTAAATAGGGCGATGGTAGCTTTCTTCCCTCCATCCATTATATTTTCTTTGTAGTAGAGGCTTCCTATCAAGTGTGATGTACAGCTCTGGCAACCTCTTTACCCAACCCTCCTGAACAATATAAAATATCTAAGATAGAGTACGAGTAGAATAGCATGTTCTTGTAATGCATGTGTTGTTTTTTTCTTCTAGCTCTTCTGCCAACTACAATATGTAGCCATTATCCAACTCAGTAATATGTCGACAATCATGGTTGTTTACATTTGGTTTGTATTCGGTATAAAAGTTGATTATTGTCATTACTATCGCTCGCTCGCACACATGCCAACCAGCCAGCATGCATGCCAGGACGACGAAGAAAAAGAAGAAGAGAGAGTTGCGTGATGGAAAATCAACCAATGCAAATATTAACATATGTATGTGAATGCCATACATACACAGGAAATCCATCCAAAATGTACATTTCAGTTTCAATGGAATTGGATTTGTATTTGCCTGTCCTGTCCTGTAGTGTTGTCTCCTGTCCGCCCAATCATGTTAGAATGAAAGAAGTAGAACAAACATCATCACTAAATGTCCACTGACAATCGGACATAATCATGAACAAATCGATGGAAATATTGGCGCTTTTTTCGCACACACATCTTCCGCATAGTGAAATATAGTGGCACAGTGGTGCCGCAATTTTGAAGATGGAGAACCAAAAATAAATGAGAAAATTGAACGAAGACTCGGAAATCATGATAGTGAAGTAATAAATGTCACCTTGCCATTTGTAAATAAATTTTCATTCTATAAAATAATATAGTTCTAAGAAGGACTTGAGCCAGGACAATATCCCAGTTCAAAAAATCGTTTTTATAAATGTAAGTCTTGGTATTTCCAGTCTTTTTAGTTTTATTCAAGGAAACCTCTATCCAAAAGTCCTTCTCTGAAAAGTCTTTTATTGGAAATGTACCACTGTGTACGTGCCCTCTGGCAAACAATTTCGAAATATTTGCCAATGTTGTTACTGACATAACAGAGTCAAACATACTAAACGTAAATACGAAGAGTTTTTAGCAGCCACACAACAAAATACACATACAAGTAAACTAAATACTCCATACATTCAGGTACATATTAGGGTGGAGTGATCAATGAAGAAACTAGAATAAATGTATGCCATAGACTTTCATAGGCAAAAATTTATTCAGGGGTCTATGGAGGGTGGAAATATTATTTTTCGTAATACTTTTAAAACGCAGGATAAATAAGTAATCGTGGGCCACCAAACGCTAGTGAAGTAGTCAACACTTGGTAGTCAATTGTCAGCAATCACTAGTGAAGCGAATGACACTTGATGGACAATCGTCCGCGATCACTACAGATGCGGACGGTGACATCTGGTAGTGAATTTTCACCAATCGCTAGTGAAGTAGTCCACTCCTTGTATTCAATTGTCCCCAATCGCTAGTGAAGTGGATGACACTTGGTAGTCAATAGTCACCAATCGCAAGTGAAGGGGACTGATCTTTCAAGTTAGTCGTCACCAATCGCTAATAGAGTAGTTGACACTTGGTAGTCGCTAGTGAAGTGGATGACACTTGGTAGTCAATAGTCACCAATCGCTAGTGAAGGGGACTGATCTTTCAAGTCAGTCGTCACCAATCGCTAATAGAGTAGTTGACACTCGGTAGTCGCTAGTGATCAGGACGACCCTTGGAAATCAGTCGTCACCAATCGCTAATAGAGTAGTTGACACTTGGTAGTCACTAGAGAAGTGGACGGCTCTAGGAAGTCACTAGTGAAGTAGAGGGCTCTAGGAAGTCACTAGTTAAGTGGATGGCTCTAGGAAGTCACTAGTGAAGTAGACGTCTCTAGGAAGTCACTTGGTAGTCACTAGTTAAGTGGACGGCTCTAGGAAGTCACTAGTGAACTGGACGGCTCTAGGAATTCAGCAGTCAATCGTAGTTGACACTTGCTTAGGTTGGCTTGTGGTGGCAGTCAGCAAGAAAGCATCTGACTCACTTATACCCCCCTCATCGGAACCAAACTGTGAGACTCACGAAACACCTAATCTTACCGACCGATGTCTACACTGGTCAAGTCGCTCAAGCTGTCAAAGAAAGCTGCATTAAGTGTCACTAAACGTCTATTACCCATGGCTGAGAACAGAGAAATTGTTCAACGCTCTCAATCTCCTTCCCGGTCGCACATAGGAATCCTTGTGATCCTTACATTTTAAGTATAGGTTGTGTTCAGCAATATTATTCAGAATACTACGAGGACCATTTTTATGGAACATTTTAACCCTCTAGCTCCTCAACATAGGCGTCTTTTTGGTCCCTTTTGTGCAAAGGCTAAAAAACACTCCTAAAAAGTGGGTTTATAATGAATCGTCATAGGAAACCTTGTAATCTTTACATTTTTAGTATAGAATGTGTTCAGGAATATTACTTAGAATACTATGAGGAACATGTTTGACGATCATTGTAACCCTGTAGCTCTTCTATATAGGGGTCTTTTTTTGGTCCCTTTTGTTCAAAAGGTAAGAAACATCCCTAAAAAGGGGGTTTATGATGAATCGGCATAGGAAACCATGTGTTCTTTACATTTTAAGTATAGGTTGTGTTCAGCAATATTATTCAGAACACTGCGAGGAACATTTTAACCCTTTAACTCCTCAACATAGGAGTCTTTTTGGTCCCTTTTGTTCAAAAGGGAAGAAGCATCCCTAAAAAGGGGATTTATGATGAATCGGTATAGGAAAACTTGTAATCCTTACACTTTTAGTATAGGCTGTGTTCAGCAATATTATTCAGAACACTACGAGGAATATTTTTGAGGAACATTTTAATCCTCTAGCTCCTCAATATAGGGGCAAAAAGCACTCCAAAACCCGGGTTTTTTGAGGAATTGTCATAGGAATCCTTGAAATCCTTGTATTTTTAGTATAGGATGTGTTCAGGAATATTACTTAGAACACTACGAGGAACATTTTTGTGGAACATCTTAACCCTCCAGCTCTTCAATACAAGGGTCTTTTTTGTCCCTTTTGTGCAAAAGTGTAAAACACTTATAAAAAGAGGGTTTATGATGAATTGTCATAGGGAACCTTGTAATCCTTATATTTTTAGTATAGGATGTGTTCAGCAATATTTTTCAAAACACTACGAGGAACAATTTTGTGGAGCATTTTAACCCTCTAGCTCCTCAATATAGGGGTCATTTTGTGCAAAAGGCTAAAAAACACTAATAAAAGGGCCTTTATGATGAATCGTCATAGGATACCTTGTGATCTTTATATTTTTAGTATAGGATGTGTTCAGGAATATTACTTAGAACAATCCGAGGAACATTTTTGTGGTACATTTTAACCCTCTAGCTCCTCAATATAGGGGTCCTTTTGGTCCCATTTTTGCAAAAGTGCTAAAAACACTCCCAAAGCTTGGATTTATGATGAGTCATAGGAAACCTTGTTATCCTTAAATTTTTAGTGTAAGATTTGTTCAGCAATAGTACTTACAACACTACGAAGAACATTTTTGTGGAACATTGTAACATTCTCACTGTTCAATATAGGGGTCTCTTGGCCACTTTTGTGCAAAATGCTAAAAAAAAACACTCATAAAAGGGCGTTTATGATGAATCGTCATAGGATCTTTACATTTTAAGTTTACGATGTATTCAGCAATAATTCTTAGAACACTATGAGGAACATTTTTGTGGAAGATTTTAACCCTCTAGCTTCAAAACGAAGGTGTCTTTTTGGTCCCTTTTGTGCAAAATGGTAAAAACCACCCCCAAAAAGGATTTTAAAGGTTCAAAGTGTACTGTGTTCAGGGCACAAATGTTAGTGAATTGTGTAAACATATACACCCACCCATCCAGACAATGAATGCTGCATAACATAACAGCAACAACATAATTATGTTGGCACTGCTCCCAGAAACTGCCACCTCTCAAAGCATCCTTTAGAAGCCAGTGGAGGTGGCCTTTATTACGAAATGTGTGATGCGTGTAGTTGTTAGTCGCTAATGTTGTTTTTGGAAAATAACACATCCTTGTCATCCTGTTGTTGTCGTCTATCTCTTTCTACCGGAACTATTTATGTCTCCCACTCTCCATAATTCCACAAACCATGTGGTTATGCTTTCGTAGCTTGCAGGAGATTACGTGGCTATGTCTCTGTTCACACAGAGCCTACTTCCATTGGAGCAGCGTGAGCCGCGCTAACTATTAGTACAGATTGCAACGGAAGTCGGAAAGGATTTGCGTGTTTCAAAAGAAGTACGAGTATGTAGTTTATGTTCGCGTGCATTCATGTGCAGGACAAAGTAAGTGGAGATGTCAGAGTCCAGAGTTATGTCGTGATGATGTCAAAATGATGTGTATAGAAATAACAATGTCATCTAGGCTGTCACTTTACTTAGCTGATACTATAATAGGTAGAGCTCTTAACAAAATATTTTCATGGTGGTTAAGGTGGGATTACCAACTGGAAAAAAACAAAAACTCATTATTTTTCATTTTTAAATAATCGTCAATGAAGCGTCATAGGATACCTTGTGATCCTTACATTTTTAGTATAGGATGTGTTCAGCAATATTACTTAGAACACTACGAGGAATATTTTTGTGGAACATTTTAATCCTGTAGATCCCCTATATAGGGGTCTTTTTGGTCTCTATTTGCAAAAGGGTAAAAAGAACCTCTTAAAGGGGGTTTATGATGAATCGTCATAGGACACCTTGTGATCCTTACATTTTATGTATTGGATGTGTTGAGCAATATTACTTGAAACACTGTGAGAAACATTTTTGCGGAACATTTTAATCCTCCAGCTCATCTATATAGGGGTCTTTTTGGTCTCTTTCTAAAAGAACCTCTTAAAGGGACTTTGTGAGGAATCGGCTAGGAAACCTTATGATCCTTACACATTTAGTATAGGATTTGTTCAGCGATATTACTAAGAAAATTGCGAGGAATATTTTTGTGGGACATTTTAATCTCCTAACTCATCAATAGAGTGGTCTTTTTGGCCCCCTTTTTAAAAAAGGATGAAATACCCTTAAGAAGGGGTTTAAGATGAATCGTCATAGGAAACCTTGTGATCCTTACATTTTAAGTATAGGATATGTTCAATAATATTACTTAGAACTTTACGAGGAACATTTTTGTGGCACATTTTAATCCTCTAGCTCCTCAACGAAGGGGTATTTTTGGCCCATTTTGTGCAAAAGAGTAAAGAACACTCCTAAAAAGGGGGTTTATAATGAATCGGCATAAGAAACCTTGTGATCCTTACACTTTTAGTATAAAATGTGTTCAGCAATATTACTTAGAACAAAACGAGGAACATTTATGTGGAAAATTTTAACCCTCTAGCTCCTCAACGAAGGGTTCTTTTTGGTCCCTTTTGCACAAAAGGGTAAATAACTCTCTTAAAAAGGGGATTTATGACGAATCGGCATAGGAAACCATGTGATCCTTACACTTTTAGTATAGGAAGTGTTCAGCAATATTACTTAGAATACTACGAGGAAAATTTTTTTGGAACATTTTAATCCTCTAGCTCCTCAACGAAGGGGTGTTTTTGGTCCGTTTTTAACAAAATGGTAAAAAAAAACTCTTAAAAGGGGTTTTATGATGAATCGGTATAGGAAACCTTGTGATCCTTACACTTTTAGTATAAGATGTTTTCAGCAATATTATTTACAACATTAAAAGAAAAATTTTTGTGGAACATTTTTACCCTCTAACTGCTCAATATATTGGTCTTTTTGGTCTAGTTCGTACAAAATGGTAAAAAACTCCTACAAGGGGGTTTATGATGAATCGTCATAGGAAACCTTGGGATCCTTACATTTTATGTATACAATGTGTAGAGCAATATTACTTAAAACACAATGAGGAACATTTTTGTGGAACAGTTTCTCTCTCTAGCTCCTCAATATAGGGGTCTTTTTGGTCTCTTTTTGCAAAAGGGTAAAAAACATTCCTAAAATGGGGTTTTATGAAGAATCGGCATAGGAAACATTGTGATCTTTACACTTTTAGTAAAGGATGTGTTCAGCAATATTACTTAGAACATAACGAGGAACATTTTTTTGGAACAGTCTAACCCTCTAGCTGCTCAATGAAGGGGTCTTTTTGGTCCCTTTTGTGGAAAAGAGTAAAAAACACCATTAAAACAAGAGTTCCACGAGTCAAAATGTTCTACAAAAATATTTGCCATAAAATTTTACTCGAAGTCTCTGAATACACCAAAACTCAAATGCTAACGTAAATGCCAGAAATAAGTCAAAACTTAAAATTAATTTTAGGGTGAATATTTCCCCCTTTTCTTATAATGATGAATCGGCATAGAAAACTTTGTGATCCTTATACTTTTAGTATAGAATGTGTTCAGCAATATTACTTAGAACATTACGAAGAACATTTTTGTAGAATATTTTAACCCGCTAGCTCCTCAATATGTGGGTCTCTTTGATCTCTTTTGTACAAAAGGAGAAAAACGCCTTTAAAACGGGGATTTAACGACTCTAAATGATCTACAAAAATATTTGCCATACAATTCTTCTGTGGACGTGCTTCGTCGTCAAGAACAGATACATACATTGCTTTCGAAATGATCAAGAAGGACCAGCGATGTAAATCGAAGGACCATATGTGCACATAATTTTTTTTAAGTCTATCCTTATTGAGGTTAGAATGAGAGGAGGACGACACAGATGCAGTCCATAACATCTATCGAAAGGATAACTTTTTGCCAGAGATTATTTTTATAATACCTAAAAGCTTATAATGATCTTAAGTCATATTTTTGTAGTACGGATATACCATAATTTATTTAAGTCTGAGATTTTTAAATCAAAATCTTCATCAAATAGGAAAATTCATAACTACATCTATATTTAATATTGTTGTAAATTCATACGACTGTTCATCTCTAATATTAACCTCTTTGGCACTCTTAACATTGGAGGTCATATCTGGCAGATATGCCAATTATTTCCACACAACACAATCCAGCTTACTTAGTAAGCCTAAAAAATGCTATCTATCCATAGCTTATGATATATGTGTTTGTGCAGATATGCCGCTACATATGTACGTCCCCGAAGGGTATGAATGTCTGAGCATTTGAGGCATTTTCATCAAATACCTCAACAACAACAAAAATTAATGCATGCCTCGAGTGAAGAGTAAACGAACGAGTGAATGGTGAATGAAGGGGAAAAAAACTAAAAAAGCAATAATATGCGCAAAATATTTCTATGTTGCATGATGAACTTTATAGCAAACAGCAGCAGCAGCAGTAGCACGAGTGAACTCGTTTCTGGCCATTCATCCCCTTTTGCAGCAAATCAAGGCACAGTGGTTGGGAAACTATAAGAAGAGTAAGGATAATTAGCTATATTTGTTTTAAGCTTATGTATAAAGGGATTCTAAACATGTTTAGAATTTTAAACCTTTTTGAAGGCTGAAGGAAGCGTTGGGCGCCAATTTTAAAATCCACAGAACAGGACCGATCCACATTTTTCTTAATCATAAATTCTGATTTTTATAGGAAGTCCTTCAACTATTCCCCTTAAGGAATGGAGACAAGGGACAGGTATCTTCGGGGAAAATGTTAAGGGGAGAAAGTTATTGGGGGGCCAGTCTTACATGTCCCTCCAATAGGGGCTACTGCGGGGCAGTTTTGGGCCTTTTATTCATAGAAAAAAAATTAAAAAAATAAAACAATGTATGGGGGCCACCTTAAGGGTTGAAGATAGAAGATAGCTTTGTTATGAGAAAATATTGGGGTTGAGAAAAAATATTGGGGGTCGGCCATATATTTGACTCCCTTAGGGGCCTCATGAGGGCAGTTAGAGCGGTGGGTGCAAATTTTATAAAAATATAGTTTTTGTATGGGAGCACCATTACGGAGTAGAGATAGAGGGCAGGTATGTTTGGGGAAAATGTTGGAGAGGGAAAATTAATAGGGGTCGGTCTTACATTTTACCCGGCTTGGAGTGATTCGGGGGCAGTTTTGGGGCTTTCATTCATAAAAAATTAAAAATTCGTATGGGGACCACCTTAAGGGTTGAAGATTGAGGTTAGGTATGTTCTGAGAATATATTGGGGTTAAAAAAATATTGGGGGTCGGTCGTACATTTGACATCTCTAGGGGCCTTCTTGGAGAAGTTAGAGCGATGGTAGCGAATTTTATAAAAATGTACTTTTTGTATGGAAGCACCCTTAAGGAAGGGAGATAGGGGACAGGTATGTTTGGGGAAAATGTTAGTGAGGGAAATTAAATGGGGGTCGGTCTTACATGTCACCCCTCTAGGGGTGATTGGGGGGAAGTTTTGGGCCTTTCAAAAAAATTATAAAAAATAAAAAATTCGTATGGGGACCACCTTAAGAGTTGAAGATAGAGGGTAGTTATGTTCTGAGAAAATATTGGGTTTGAAAAAATATTGGGGGTTGGTCATACATTTGACATCTCTAGGGGCCTTCTTGGGACAGTTAGAACGGTAGGAGTAAATTTTATAAAAAATTCAATTTTTGTATGGGAGTACCCTTAAGGAAGGGAGATATGGGACAGGTATGTTTGGGGAAAATGTTAGTGATGGAAATTAAATGGGGGTCGGACTTACATGTCACCCCTCTAGAGGTGATCCGGGGGAAGTGTTGGGCCTTTCATTCATAGAAAAAATTATAAAAAATAAAAAAATCGTATGGGGACCACCTTAAGGGTTGAAGATAGAGGGTAGTTATGTTCTGAGAAAATATTGGGTTTGAAGAAATATTGGGGGTTGGTCATACATTTCACCCCTTTAGGGGCCTTCTTGGGGCAGTTAGAACGGTAGGAGTAAATTTTATAAAAAATTTAATTTTTGTATGGGAGCACCCGTAAGGAGTGGAGATAGGGGAAGGGTATGTATGGGGAAAATGTTGAGGAGGGAAAAATAATGGGGGTCGGTCTTACATCTAACGCCATCTGGGGCGAGTCCTAATCTGTTTTGGGACTTTCTGCGTATTTTTACCAAATTTCTCTCAGCTTTGAGCCCGTTGAGCGCCCACTTGCACACATCCAACCACCCCAATTTTTTGGCCAATGAATTTGTTTTACGAACCTCACAAAATAGGGTGGTCTAGCGTAACCAAATTGCTAAAATGCCCATACAACACTATCCCATCCCTAATGGTCATGTAGCTAAGACTGGAGTGGCTGTTCCACAGAAAAGCTTTCTTTAAAGTCAAGTTGTCCGATTTGAAGCTATAATAAGTCTTTCCCAAGACATTTGGCCATATATGAGATTTTACAACCACTTCCTCTTCATCTGTAGCCACTGTGCACACATTCAAACAATACGCAGAACAATGCAAAGTGCCCAAAAGACCGCGACCGGAGGAGGGGAAATGGTATGGATGACAGTAATGAAAAATAGCAAAACGAGAGAAAAAAAAAAACACGAAAACAGAAATCCAACCAGATATAATCACATTATGGAATGGACGGACGGACAGATTAACAGACAGCGGAACAGAGGAAGAGGATGGGCAGAGTGAGTGCATGGACGGAAGGACGGCTTGGCGGAGGAACAGATAACTAGACAAAAAGATATAAGCAAATATAGACTGGGATAACCATACACATTCAAGCATGCCTACTTAGTAGACAGGGCTGAGGTTGAGGCCGACTGTTTGGCAGCCCAGCCAAACACCACAACAGCCCCGCGTGGCCTGGCCTGCTGGTGCTAGGCTCACTGGATGGGGGTATATCTTCTGGTCGAAGTACATAAACACAGACGTACTTGCAGCACATAGATTCATAACAAAGTCATAAACTAGCTGCCATATAGACAACAAAACTTGTGAGACACACAGCGAGAGAGACAGAGACAAAGAGAAACCAGAGACAAACGCGAGTAAACAAACAACAAACAAACAAATAGACAGACAGATGGACGGACGGACAAGTACAGACATAAATGATGAGTTGAATGCATCCATAATACAAGCAAACACAATGAATCTTCCTAAGATGGTCTGGATGGACTGGAGGAAAAAAAGAGTTCACCAATGCAATACTGCCATACGATTATAAGCAGGCTGATGGATGGGCGGCTGTTGGAAGGGCAAATAGACAGAGAGCGGAACGTACGGGTAGGGCCAGACAGACGGAAGGATGGATGAATGGACGGACTGCACCACCACACATTGCCACATGTTGGGGCTTGGTGGTGAGAGTACTACTCCGCGTATTTTCAATAATTCTTTTTAGGATCACTTTAATTTTATCTGAGTTGGCAGTGGAAGGAGAAATATTGTGGACAAAATTATTTTTTAAGCGTGCTATGTTATGAATCATGACAAAGGGTGTCATAGTTGAGTATGATACAAATTCTAATTAAATTAAATTATCTAATATTGATAGTTTAACGAAAAAATAAATAAAAGGAATGTTTGCCATATATTCAAGCTATTCTTCATATAACCTCAAACCAAGTCAAAAATTAACAAAAAAAACTGGATTCAAATTTGTATGCAAAGTTTCACAAAAATCAATTCCATTTCATATTTTCGTGTTGAGAATTACGTGAGTCTTTCTTAAGATTTAAAATATTTAGATATTCATAGAATTACATTTATGCCAAATTTGTTTGGAAAGCAGCAGTTGTGTTGGGCGCCAGAGTAGGCCAACTTCAAATTTCTGATTACTCAACTATCCCTACAATTTTGATTGGCGAATTAAAAGCTACTAAAATCAAAACACACTCACACAATTTTGATTTATGCCTGGCCCTTAACAGCTTTATGGACTTTTCCTCAAAAATGAGCGACGAAGGATCAAATGCCACGAATTTGTTCTAATAATTGGTCTATCTTCTTTCCTAGTATTTAAACTGGGGTTTTGGTAATTTTTGCAGCCTCGAAGGGCCATATTTAAATGTAACTGCCTCACATGAAATAAAAATTTAAAAATAGTCCAACAAGTTTTTGTATACCCTCTACCTCCAGGAGGTTAACACCTCCGTTTGTAACACCTTGAAATATCGACCGGAGACCCTATAAAGTATATATATTCTTGATCGTCATAAAATTCTAAGACGATCTAGCCATGTCCGTCCGTCCGTCTGTCCGTATGTTGAAAGCACGCTAGCATCTAAACGAAAGGAGCTAGAACGTTCAAATTTTCCATAAATGCGTCTTATAGTCGTAGATCGGTTGGGATTGAAACGGGGCGAAATCGGCCCAAAGGGGAAAAAATTTCCCTCAAAAGGACTAAAAATACCCATAATAATCCCTAATATTCTAGCGTATTTAAGCATGTTTTTTGAATATGCCTGTTTATATTTGCTTGATATTTGCTATGCGCATTTCCCTTATAGCAAAAACGTGCACCATAAAGTGATTCTTATTTGTAGGGGGTGAAATGGGGCAAAAAAGGGATAAAAATGTTACATATTAAACGACAACAGTTAGAAACACGAAATTCGGTGTGTACATTCCTCTAATTGAGTAGATACATAATATAAAAGTACTTTTTCCAAATTCGTACTTTTAAGGGGTGAAATGGGAATAGAGGGATAAAAATGGTACCAACCAAACAGCTGTACCTAGAATAATGAAATTCAGTGTATACATTCCTCTGATTGCATAGATAAGTAAAATACAGGGATTTTTCAAAATTCGTACTTTTTGGGGTTAAAATGAAAAAGGGGATAAAAATAGTATCAGTCAAATGACCTCAGCTAGAGCCATGCAATTCGGAGTATACATTCCCCTGATTGTGTAGACACGGAAAATAAACTGATTTTTCGAAATTCGTACTTTTTGGGGTCAAAATAGAAAAAGGGGATAAAAATAGTACCAACCAAATGACCGCAGCTAGAGTCATGAAATTCTGAGTATGCATTCCTTTGAGTACGTAGATATGAAAAATAAAAGGTTTTTTCCAAATTCGTACTTTAAAGGTATACAATAGGTACGGAGGGATAAAAATGGTACCAACCAAACGGCTACACCTGGAATAATGGTGTATACATTCCTCTGATTGCGTAGACACTTAAAATAAGCAGATTTTTCGAAATTCGTACTTTTTGGGGTTAAAATGGAAAAAGGGGGATAAAAATAGTACCAACCAAATGAACGCAGATAGAGTCATGCAGTTCGGAGTATACTTTCCTCTGACTGCGTAGACACGGAATATAAAAGGATTTTTCGAAATTCGTACTTTCAAGGGAAACAATGATACAGAGGGATAAAAATAGTACCAACTAGAATGATGAAATTCTAATTGTGTAGAAACGTCGAGGTGGTAAAAATGGTACCAACCAAATGTGCGCAGCTGGAATCATGGAATTCGGTGTATACATTCCTCTGACTGCATATACACACAAAATATAAAGTTTTTCCAAATTCGTACCTTTTCTTTTACGGCAAAAAATGGTTGAATCCTGAAGTTAGGTTATTTTGCACTACGTACGTCTGATAATGGATTTTCAAAATTTGTACTTTTGGAATTAAAATAGAATGGAAATACAACCAACTGTAGCACCCACTATTTACCAATATTTATGGTATTTAAGCTTTTTGAAAATATAGATATAAAAATATATATTGATTTGAAATAAATAATGGTTTGAAATAATTAAAATATTATATTTATTTATAGAATTATTTTTTTCAATATCTGTATTTGTTTTGGTTTGGCTATATTAAAAATTTATATTTTCCTGTAATAATACTGCACTTCTACGAAAACCGACAACCTCTGTGGAATGCAATCCATGGTGGAGGGTATATAAAGTTCGGCCCGGCCGAACTTAACGCCTTTGTTACTTGTTTATGTTATCTTATGATCACTGATCATGAATGTTTGTATTTATTCTAATCATCTGATGCAAAAATTCCAAAAAGAACTTATTGTAATAATTTAAAATGTTCTTTTTCGGTCATCTCGAAGGACCTAAAGTCCAAAGTTGTTTAAAGATTTATTTATTATTTTTTTACTTTAGAGCATCTCGAAGGACCATTTCAATACTTCTAGTTGTAATAAGTCTCTAATAAAATCATCGGGGTTTACTTTAAATCGAATATGTAGAAGTTTAAGAATATGTAGAAGATGACCTCATATTTATTAAGTATTCACTATTAAGCTTCTTTTTTAATACAATCATTAGAAGATTTTCATCATCTCGAAGGACCACTTTCTCTATATCTTAAGTAAGTTGAAAAAACGAGAATTGTCTCACTTATCTACTTCTAGAACCACATCTCACCCATTAAACCACGAGCCACAGATCCTTTGAAAGGCGCTCAAAATTGCAAACAAACCTGCAACACACAAATCTTACAGCACCATGTTGCACAGCAATCTAAAGTGCAATGTGCGAAGGCAGACAGACACACAGAACGAAGTGTGCGGTTACATTGTAGTTGCAACGCAGCCCCAGCCCCATCTCTGTTCGAAGCAAACAATGCGATATGGCGAAGTCTTTTACAAATTTCTTGTCAAACATTGAGGAGGGGTAAAATTCCAAGTAAATGTATGAGCAGATGTAGGCATATACAATAGGATGGATCGTCTATCTGTGTAAATATAAGATATATTTCTATTATTGAAAATAAAGGTTGTATTTTTTGGTAGCTTGACAAATGAATCAAATTTAGTGCCAAATGTTTTCATGATATCCAAATTGCATGTTCCACAATCCTCTTCAATTCACAATTTCTCTAGCGGCAAACCGACCTATCCTAATAAACAATAAGATGAGATATTATTATGAGATTTGCATGCCCAATTCCCGAAGTATTGCACGTTGTGCCCGATGCAATGAAATGGAAATAAATAAAACACATTTTTGCTGATATTCTGTGGAGGGGTGTGTGTGGGGGAAAGGGGAAAGATGACGATGCCCCCGGTATTGCGCACACAAAGAAGGCAGCACGCATCTCATCAATGCACCAATGACATGGTGTGGCGGCATGGCATGCACACAGATGTCGGCAGGCATTCGAATTTAAATTCAAATTTGAGTTTTTTTTGTGATGGTGGCCGCTGCTTCTGTTGTTGCATTTCATTCTCGCGTAGCATCCAAACAATTCAACTGAGCCATACTTCGAACGATGATGTCCGTCCGAGTTTAGATGACTGTCTGTCTGTCGGTATGAACCAACAACATTTGCTTATGGCAAACGCGAAATGATTATTGAATATTCAAATATCATCATCATCATTTCTTGAACTGTGAGTGTGCTGGATGGATAGCATGGATGAACGGCTAAAGAATGAAGTGTGTACTGAAGTGGAGTGGAGTAGTGTGGAGTGCTGTGGAGGGTTGCTCCGAACAAATATTGCATCTGCATGCAAATGCTATCAAACGAAAATGCGATATACAATTTATGATACATACATACATACTTGCGTATATATTATCAATATTCAAATGCATCTGTATGCGATTGGGAGGATGGATGTAGAAATATTTGTTGCATTTCATGGATAGCAACAACAACGAGGTGAGTATGATGGTTATGGCAACATCAAGAGCAGCAACAGAGAATTCCACAATTAAATGGTCCTTCGAGTAGGGTTTTCGTTCAAACTCAACTTCAGACTTGAGGCTGTCATTCTTTACAAGAATGTCTAATTTTCGAGCTCATTTTCAGCTGGATGGCTCCGTTATTTGTCACAATTTTTGCTGTTGGCATTCAGCACAAGAAAAAATAAATCCATAGTTATGACACTGGTTGATGATATATAGCCCCCATATAAATATCCTTCCCGATTTGACTTTTTCCCATTTGGAAACCAGAAAACTTAAACAATTACGTTCAAATTAGACACACGGCATTATGATTAATATAGAAACATCTGTATTAAATATGAACCACATCGGTACATGTTTTGATATAGCTCCCATACAAATATCGTACCCGTAGAAACCATACATTTCAGCCAATTTGGTTCAAATTCGGCAGTTCGTTTTATATTTCGCCTAAAACCATCTATGATGAATCTGAACCACATCAGACCATGTTTTCATATAAAAATGTCTTTCCCGATTTGAATTTTTACGCTGTAGAAACCACATATTTTACCTAATTTGCTTCAAATTTGGCACACCGCGTTGTGATTCATCTAGAAACATCTGCACTAAATCTGAACCACAAGGGTCCATGTTTTGATATAGCTTTCATACAAATGTTTTTCCCGACATGAGTTTTTCCGCTTTAGAAATCGCATATTTGAACTGATTATGCTCAAATTTGCCACAGCGAATAATTTTTCACCTACACACATCTCTAGTAAATCTGAACCATATTGGTCCAAGTTTTGATATAGCTCCCATACAAAATTCCTGCCAGATATCAATTTTACGGTAGAATCCAGTGCATTATATTTCAACTAGAAACATCTAAGGTATAACTGGACATCTGTCCATGTTTTGATATACAAATATACATACAAATTTCCTTCTCGGTTTGTTTTTCGGCCTGGACACCACATAATTTAGCCGATTTTGTACAAAATATGCGCAGGGCATTATATTTCAGCTAGAAACATTTATGTTGAAACTGAACCACATCGGTTCATATTATGATACAGCCTCCATACAAATGTCCTTCCCGATTTGATTTTTTCCGCTCTATAAATCACATATTTCAACCAATTTGGTTCGAATTTATCACAGGGCAGTACATTTCACCTACAAACATCATTGAGAAATCTGAACCAATTTTGGTCATGTTTTGATAAAGCCTCCATACAAATTTCTTTCCTAATTCGAATTTTTGGTTCAAATTTTGTTCAGCGCTTTACAATTAAACACAAATTATATATGGTGAATCTGAACCACATCGATCGATGTTTTGATAAAGCTCCTATGCAAATGTTCGTCCAGATTTAAGTTTTTTCCGCTGTAGAAATCACATATTTTAGCAAATTGTTTCAAATTTGGCTCAGCCCATTATATTTCAACTAGAATTATATATGGTGAATCTGAACCACATCGGTCGATGTTTTTTTTATATAGCTTCCACATTAATGTCCTGCCTTAATAGGATTTTCCACTGTAGAAAATACTTATTTTAACCAATTTGATTCAAATTTAGCACATTTCACCTGTTCATGTTTTGATATAGCCTTCATACAATTGTCCTTCCCGATTTGAATTTTTTCTCTATATAAATCAATTTGGTTCAAATTCATCACAGGGCAGTACATTTCACCTACAAACATCTATGTTGAATCTGAACCACATCGGCCCATGTTTTGATATAGCCTAGATACAATTTTTTTCCTAATTCGACTTATTGGTTCAAATTTGGCTCAGCGCATTACAAATTAACTAGAATTGTATATGGTGAATCTGAACCACATCGGTTGATATTTTGATATAGCCCCCATACAAATGTTCTTCCCGATTTAGGATTTTCCGCTCTAGAAACTGCATATTTTAACGAATTTGGTTCAAAATTGGCTCAGCTCTATATATTTCAACTAGAAATGTATATGGCCAACCTGGACCACATCGGTCGATTTTTTGATGTAGCACCCATACAAATGTCCTCTCAGATTTGTCTATTTCCCATCCAGAAACCACATATTTTAACCGATTATGTTCAAAATTGGCACAGCCCATTATATTTCACCTAGAAATATATATGGCAAATCTGAACCACATTGGTCCATGTGTTAATACAGACCTCATACAACTGTTCCTCACAGTATAACTTTTTCCACTCTATAAACTACTAAACTACCCATTCGGTACAAATTTAGCACAGGGCATTATATTACACCTTAAAACTTTTATTGTGAATCTGAACAACATCGGTTCACGTTTTGATATAGCTCTCATCCAAATGTTATTCCCAAATTAACTTATTCCTCTCACATATTTCAACTGATTTGGTTCAAATTTTAACCATCACGTCATATTTGACCTAGAAATATCTGTGTTGAATTTGGAACATATCGGTCCATTTTTTGCTATATTCCCCATACAAATATTCTTCCAAATTTTAGTTTTTCCGCCTTTGAAACCGCACATTTTAACCAATTTGGTTCAAATTTGGTCCACCAAGTTGTATTTCAACTGGAAACATCTATGGTGAATCTGAACCACAGCGATCCATGTTTTCATATAGCCCTCATACAAATATTTCGCTTGGCTTGATTTTTTCTCCTCTATAAACCACATATTTTAACGAATTTGGTCCAAATTTTAACCGATCATGATCAAATTTGGCAGAGCGCATTATATTTCACCAAGAAACATCTATGCAGAATCTGAACCACATCGGTCCATGCTATAATGTATATACAACATATTTTGATTCGGTTAAAATCCCAATTCATTTTTTTCCCCGACCTTGGACTTCCCTTACACAAGGTCTCATTTGCTCCTGCCTTCCATACTACCCTAGTAACTGTCATCGTTTCAAATGCATCTGCATTTGCTATTTAATTTCGAGCATGTCTGTATGCAAGTTCATACATGTGCGTGTGTGTATGTGTATTAAATCGCTCCTTAGGTTTTAATGTTTATGAATGAAATGTAAACAGTATTTTTCAGCATTCGTAATTTCGTTTTATTTTTTATTTTTCAATTTAAAATCGCTGTTTGTTGTTGATTCTCGATTGTTGCTGTCATCGCAGTCGTCGCCGGTAGTGAAACGTTCGCTTGAATTGATTTTCAAGATTTACAGCGTTCTTTGCCAAACGTTTTCATTTGTTAACAGCGGCAGCAGCAGTAGAAGAATAAATAAAATCCATCCATTGTCGTGGTAATAATGGCTTCCTTGAAAAAAGGTAATCGTTCTTCTTCTTTAGTTGCTTTTATTTTTGATGAAACACATTAATGACATCTGTGCTGCTGCTGCACTGATTTTTGGGAAAACTGGTTGTTATCGTTGTGTAGTAGCCCAAAAAATTAAGGGTTAAATGTGAACAAACCAGAAATGGAAAGCTGCCATTAATTGTACTGACGACGGCCGCTGTATCGAAGTAATTAAGGGTGACGGCCGTGGTGCTGATGGCGATGGTTTGGTTTGGTTACATTTAATGGGATATTAGCAAATGTTGAAAATGTGAGAGCTTTGCTCTTCTACAGTTTTCAACTTTGGCCATTTTGTTCGGTTGCGGTACACAAAACGCACGTTTTCCCTTATGATAGATGGTGGATAACTTTTTCATAAAAAAAATTCCCACATTTCCTAAGACGGAGAAAGCAAATCCAAAAAAAAATTGCGCACATGCTTCATGAACAAACAATTAAATTCGTTTGAACTATCCTGTTTTGTTTTACCTCATCAACCATTTTTCCCCCTAAAACGGGAAAAGAAAATACCAAAATTTTGATTTTTTAGAAAAATTGCCACAATTCATTCATTTCTATCACGATAAAAAATTATTATTATCAGCTTTGTATGTCCATGGATAATATTGCGGGGTATTTGTGTAATTGCTATTATTATCACCAAACATACAATAGAAAACACATATTTTAACTGATTATGCTCAAATTTGGCACAGCTCATTATATTCCACCTAGGAAATTTTTTGCTGAATCTGAACCACATCGGTCCATGTTTTGATATAGCTCCCACAAATCGTTCCCGATTTGTCGTTTTCCACCCTAGAGGCCAGAAATGTTAACCAATTTGGTTCATATTTGGCACAGAGCATTATATTTCACCTCGAAACATATATTGTAAAATTGAACCACATCCGTCCAAATTTGCATAATATTCTTCCCGATTTAGCTTTTGCCGCTCTAGAAACTATATATTTTAACCGATTATGCTCAAATTTGGCACAACCCATTATATTCCACTTAGGAACATTTTTGCTGAATCTGAACCACATCGGTACATGTTTTGATATAGCTCACACAAATCGTTCCCGATTTGTCATTTTCCCCCTTAGAGGCCAGAAATGTTAATCAATTTGGTTCATATTTGGCACAGAGCATTATATTTCACCTCGAACCATATATTGTAAAATTGAACCACATCCGTCCAAATTTGTATATACAAATATTCTTCCCGATTTGGCTTTTGCCGCTCTAGAAACCATATATTTTAACCGATTATGCTCAAATTTGGCACAGCCCATTATATTCCACCTAGGAACATTTTTGCTTAATCTGCACCACATCGGTCCATGTTTTGATATAGCTCCAATGCAAGTATCCTTCTCGATTATTCGCTTTGCCCTTTAGAAGCCAGAATTTTTAGAATTTAGTCCAGAATTGTTACCCAATTTGGTTCATATTTGGCACAGAGCATTATGTATCACTTTGAAAAATATATTGTAAAATTGAACCACATTGGTCCAATTTTGCATACAGTCTATATACGATTATTCTTCCCCATTTGGTTTTTGTCGCTCTAGAAACCACATATTTTAAACAAAATTGTTCAAATTTGGCACACTACATTATATTTCAACTAGAAACATCTATGGTGAAACTCAACCACATCGGTCAATGTTTTGATAAAGCTCTCATACAAATCCTTCCCGATTTTACTTTTTCCGCTTTAAAAACCACTTATTTTAACCGATTTTGTTAAAATTCGACTTTATATATTATATTTCGACTAGAAACATCTACGGTGAATCTGAACCACATCGGTTCATATTTTGATATAGCCAACATATAAATGTGCTTGCGTTTTTTAATTTTTCCTCTTCAGAGACCGCAAACGTTAACCAATTTGGTTCATATTTGGCACAGAGCATTATATTTTACCTCGAACATATATTGTAAAATTAAACCACATCGGTCCAAGTTTTTATATAGCCTCCATACAAATATTCTTCCCGATTTGGCTTTTGTCGGCCTAGAAACTACATGTTTAAACCGATTTTGTTCAAATTTGGCACAATGCATTAGATTTTAACTAGAAACATCTATGGTGAATCTGAAACACAACGGTTCATATTTTGATATAGCTCTCATACAAATTTTCTTCTTTAGAAACCAGAAATTTTGTACAAATTGGTTCAAATTTGGCAAACTATGTATTTAAGGACTTATCTCTTAAAATGGGGAAATATTGACCTACTCAAAAATGATCTCCAAACTCTCAAATCGTATATTCTTTTTTACCACAGAGCAATTATGAATCTGAAAAGTATATACTATACAAAAGTTATACATTTTTTAAGGGAATAACGTGAGCTTTAATAAAGAGTGATTTTTTTGAGGTTAGGATTTTCATGCATTAGTATTTGAAAGATCACGTGGGATTTCAGACATGGTGTCAAAGAGAAAGATGCTCAGTATGCTTTGACATTTCATCATGAATCGTCTTACAAACGAACAACGCTTGCAAATTATTGAATTTTATTATCAAAATGCGTGCTCTGTTAAGAAAGTTCATTGCGCGCTTCCATTTTATGGTCAGTTTAATCGACCCACTGAACCGGCTATTCGGGCTATTGTGACTAAATTTCGCACCAAATTTACATTGTTGGACATTAAACCACCAACACGCTTACGTAGAGTGCGAACTGAAGAAAATATCGCAGCTGTATCGGCCAGTGTTAATGATGACCACCAATTTTCGATTCGTCGCCGTTCGCACCAATTGGGTCTCTGTTACTCAAAAACGTGGAAATGCCAAAATTGGACTAAGCGGATGGACCACCTAAGACGCAGCCGCGGTCAACATTTAAATGAAATTATCTTCAAAAAGTAAATGTCATGGACCAATCTAACGTTTCAAATAAAGAACCGATGAGATTTTGCAAATTTTATGCGTTTTTTTTTTTTAAAAAGTTATCAAGCTCTTAAAAAATCACCCTTTAGTATGTTAAGGTCCAATAAAGACGAATTACTTTTTTTGTTTCCTTTCATGTAAAACTGGAAAATGTATACAATCGACACATATTGAGATAACATAAAGAATTAGGCAGAAAAGTTTTGGAATTATGAGGAAAAAAACGTCCCTTAACAACAATCTACCGAATTCTCAAAGTGAGGAAAATTTTGAAGTTTTGCTAAATTGGTCGATATGAATTGTGGTAATAGTTTTAATAAGAAGTCAACATATTGGGGTCATAAAATATAACAAACAATTTTTTCTTCATTTACAGTAACTTTTTAAGAAAAGTACAGCGTACAAATTAAAGTAATTGATATTTTTATTATATCAAAGTTTTGGAATTATTCAAAAAAAAAATGCAACAAAATAAATACTTTCCATTTATTTCCATTTTTAACTAAATTCTTCGCCAAGCTTTCATTTACCACAATATTCTAATATCATAGCGAAATTTTGGAATTATTAAAAAAACAATAATTAAAATACCCAAATTCCCAAAGAGGGGAATTTGGATATAGTACTAAAATCTTCCTCATGCTCTTATTTATGGGAATGTTTTGTATGTAAGAACTCAACATATGGTATTTAAAGTTTATAATTTTCTATTTGTTTCTATGCCGTTTTTAAATTATATCTATTATTTCTATTATCGATTTGGAAGACAAACCTATTTTTACAATTTGATATTCAAATTTATTTTTTCAACAATTCATTTCTCTCTTTCTAAATTATACGGTAAACTATGTAATATTGTTTAATAGAGCAATTTTACTTTGATATATTGCAATAAAATGAAATGAATGAATTCCAATTAAATGTGAAAAGTCCCAATTAGGGGCACGCTTGCACCCTGAGTTGAGAAATTGGCATTTGAACGGGAAAATAAATCAAGATGTCGAGGAAATGAATGCACTCCATTAAAAATTTTTTAATAGCTGACACTGAAACAAGAAAACGTTGAAATCAGGGTGGTCAGGTTGGTCAGGCTATCCGAAGGCATCAGCACTTTGCAAAAATTATGCCAGTTTGAAGTTTGAGTCCCTCAAGTAAAAATATATATTTTTTAAAAAGAAAATTAAATAAACAAAAAGTTCAACGATACATAAAGAAATCATCTTTTATTTTTCTAAAAAAAATCATTATTCACTCGCTCAATTTCAAGACATCCCGGTGTGTTTTCAGCAGATTGAATATATAATTGAGAGGGGAAAATTTACTGTTGCCATGGTAATTTTTTTTGAAGCAATATTTTATTTCGTTTTTATTGGAAAGATAAATGATTTAGATTTTTGACATTTTAAAATTTTCTGATTCGAATTTGTATAGTTCTAGGTAATTTTTGCCTTGAGGACACATAATTTCGACACCGGGCGTCTATTAGCGACGACCAGCGCCTGTTGAGAAATCGTAGTATGTACCAATGACGAAAAGATATGTGGACATATTCTTCACGCTCGCCGAAGGGCTCGCCAGCTATTCGGCAAGCTGATACAAGAGCACGGGTCCGATTTATAGGCTCCGGACAGACCTCGTAGGCGAAACTACTATAGTTGTGTGTCAGACCAACTATTTTCTAGCGGTAGTATCCAAATACGTAAATAAAACAAAACAAATATGTATGAAATTTTATTTTATCAAAATGTGTATTTCATATTCTTTTGTTATTTGCCATTGGAGAGCTTAAAAAATGTTTTTTAAAAAGTATAGTGAGTGTTCAGTGTTGAAGCTTTGAAGTTCTTGGCGTATTTGGCTGAAGCATTGGCGACAGATTTGTATGCCATACTCGCGGATGAAATCATAAATGTTAGAGCAGAAACTGCAGCATCTGGAAAATTCTCGATATTTATGAGTATGAAAGTACTAAATATACATTTTACTTAAAGACAATGGAGGAAAAGACTCAAATACACTGGACACAGTATGCTCAGAATTTTCATTAAAACTAAGAAATAAGATACGGGCCTAGCGAAGTCCAGGGAATATTAGAAATATTATTTCCCTAAAATTGCATATTTGTTGGCCTTTTTTCATCCGTTTTACAGATCTGTAGAAAGGCAGTGTAGTGATAGACATACTGAGATTAAGTGCCCCGATGTTTTTTAAATACAATTACAATTATTTTTCATATATATCGTATATAGGGCCAGTTTCTGTAACTTATTCTCGTTTTTTTACGGCGAACCATCAGAAATCATTCAACTATTACTTGAATTCTAGATTCTAGATAAGAAATATTTTAGCTACGAGCTTTTTACATGCTTTTCTGTATGCACAACGTTCTATAGATTCCTGTGGCTTATAGTTTTCCGCAATAATTGTGTGATTTTGATTCGTTCGATGTAGGCCAACAAAAATAAGTTACAGAAATAGACCCATAGTCTCTACATTTTACATATTTAATTGAAGAAATCGTGCATAAATCAGCAATAAATCTCTTTTCGGCATCTGTCTAGCTGCTATCGAAAGTATTTGTGCATGTTTGCAATGCGATGCTATTCCAAAAGTCTATTTCTCGATGGAGAATGCCAAGATTTGACCCCTTCACTGCACATCGCTGTAATTAAGTTGTGCACCTAGAGTAGCTACTGAATATTAGATCCCTTTTCTGCACCTCGCTCTAATTTAAGTTCTACATCGTATCCTACAGTAGCTGCTGTAATTCACATAGAGGCTTCTTCCACCCACTTTATACTTTCCTGAAAAACAATGTAAACAATATCTTAAAGCTATTCTCATTCATAATTTCATAAAATAATAAATACTATGACACAGCACTTACCTTATAAACATCGCCATACGTTCCCGAACCTATTTTCTGTATCAGCTCGTATTCATCCTGTGGATTGCGACGTGATATATCCGAACTTAGAAGATTTGCATTATGATGAGCCGCCATCTTTTAAGAATTTTGATGGCCGAGGATGACCACGGGTGTACTACAAGCACACTCACACACACACGGAGGGGCAGACACCTCTTCGAGATGGGGGGATTTCAAAGTGTAGACCGGACAACAAAGAACACACACAAAACAGAAGAAGTTCTTCAACAAAGGGGTTTTTTAACTTGGTGGCAGCAAATGTTGAAATTTTTGGTGTTGTTTGTCCTGTCCTTTGTTGGAAGTGCAGACAATTGCAAATGGAATTTCGTATTTTTTGTTTTCTTTAATTAATTATTTTAATTTTGCTTTATTTTTTGTTGTCGTTGTTATAATTTATATGAATAATATTCAGTTTGTTTTTGTGATTTGTATTTTTATCGTATGTTTACATCATTTCTGGCCATTTTTATCTTAATAATTGCATAATTTTGTTGTTGTTGTTGTTATTGTTGCTGTCACCATAGAAGAGAATACCTGTTCAAAGCAAGTGAAAAATTTTTAATTCCGTTTTATTTATTTAATTTTTTTGTTATTTTATTAATTTATGGCTGGTTGTTATTATTGTACGGCTTTTTTTTGCGCTGCTGTCAAGAGAATACAACGCACACACATAAACACACACACTCAGAGACACAAAATAAGAACAAATACAACGGGGAAAAAGAGACGTCAGTTTCATTCACATCACAGCAAAGAGAGGGGGGAGGCCACACAAACAACAACTTGTCCACTGGCCACTGTACACAGCAGCAGCGTTAACGTAGACGTCGTTGTGTTTGTCATATGTTTTCTCTCTCCACTCTGCACACTTCTCGTCTTCGTCGTCGTCCACAACCCAAGTCTCATACAAGTGGTTGCGGAATTGTGTTTATTTTTGGCCAAATTGTTAAACACACATTCTATTTGTTGTTGTTTTTTATCTGTTCTTTTGTTTAAGGCGTCAACTTATAATCATCACAAAGCGAAACGACGCCCGAAAGCACAAATACGCACACACACACACGGGGCCACACAACAGGGCAGTTAGCGAATATTGTGTGTAAGGAAAAAGGCAATCAAAGATTTTCTTTTTAACGTCTTTTTTTTTTGGTTTATTCACATTTCACGTTATTTTTGTTGCTTAATCACACTTTTGCGCACACAAACACACATCAGCACACACGAAAAAAAAAAATCTGGCAAAAACAAGTGGTCTTGCTGCTTGCCGTGGATTCCAATTTGACACTTGGGCAGAGACTAGGCAGAATGAACAAACACGATTTTTCTCCAAAAACAGCAGATGATGACTGACACTACAGACGTCAACAGAGAGCGTCGTCGTCGTCGTCGGTGACAAACACCTTTTCTTTCGTAAATCGAGAGTTGGCTGGTGTTGTTGTTGTTGTTTTTAGTGCTTCTCTTTGTAATGATGACAAAGTGGTGATAGTTTTGGTTGGTTTTGCCTTGACACTTCTCAGCAACAGAGATGGTTTTTCACAATTTTCACTTTGCTTTGTTTTTTAGTGGATGATAATCCAACAAGAATCAATATAAATTTCTTTATTTCTAAATTTGTAGGGATTTTTGTCTCGTTTTGATTGTACATAAAACGAAATCCGTATTTATTTTAATTCTTGACACAATGTTACAAAAGGGGGTTAACAATGGGGCGTGCGTGTCTTAAATACACATTCAAGCAAAACGCACACAAAAAAAATGTGGACAGGCCAACACGCACACACACTCGCACAGAGAACACAATTTAAAAAACGTTTTGCTGTCGCTGCTGCTGTTGTTGTTGTGATTTTTGTTATTCTTTCTCTACACGAATTCTTGTGGATTTTTTTGTTAACAATTTCATAACATTTTCGTAATATTTTTGGTTGTTTGGTGCTTCCAAATAAATTCTTGTTTAATTCTTCTTTGCTGCTGCTGCTGCTAAACAACAAACATTTCACTTCTCTTTTTCATTCTTTCGATCAACTCAACTTATGATGATTGCTGGCTGGCTGGCTGCATTGTAGGAAGACACTTCAAACACGATGGCCAACAACAACAACAAACAATAAGAATAAAACACAGCACAGCACAGCAAAGACAGAAAAACTACACGAAAGCAGCGAAAAAACAAGGGCGACGTCAAATCAAAAAAAAAATATGAACACAAACACACAATCAACGCACACACACACACTACACAGCGACTCTGACTTTGTTTCGCTGCTGCCTCCCATAAAACAACTCTCTTTAGTAAAAACTTCTTGTTTGATTTATTATTTTTTTAATAATTTAATAATTTTATTAATATTTCTGGCATAAAAGCCTATTGGCGTACTACGACGTTTTGCGTTTTGCTTTCTATTCTATTTAATTTATTGCCGTACCACAACGCTTGTGTTTTGTCGTCGTGCGCGACGCGACGTCTCGAAATTTTGACAACTTGTAAATTATTTCATGCACCACACAAAACTGTTACACTGTAATTCATGCCGACCGAAAAAATATATAAACAATGTTATTTTCGAGTGTGTGGTTTATATATTTTATATATAAAAGGTTTATTGTTAAAGAAACGTTTTGCGCAGACCGACCGCAACCATGCTCACTGAAATCTCAAAAAAACTACTATAAAAAATGAGTTTATTGGAGAACAGTGTTACCGTTGTGGCACTAAAGTGGCAATTTTGCCACTTTTTTCGAGCCGAGATACTTTTGTGCCACTTTTTCATTGAGGTACTAAATGTGCTACTTTTTGCTTTTTTGTGCCACTTTTGTCATTCCTCGTATCCTGGGAAATTCGTACGGGAATTCAGTAGAAATCGAATATTTTTTTCCATCAAGCACCTTCTAGTACCTCCCAACTATAACCTATAACTGCTAGAAGGGCTGAATACGCCATTCAAGCCATCATAAAGACCACTTACCCCCCAGGCCAAGATTGAGAGTGGGCTTTGATCCTGGCAGCAGTCGTTTGGTCTTCATGTCGACACAATCTGGGGTGATATGATGACCACAGACTCGGTCGGACGTATTTAATGGTCTGGAGATTCCTATAATCTCCTTCCATATCGCCTTGTTCGCTAAGGTGAATCTGTACATAGGTACTCCATCACCTCGTCGAACTTTGCAGCCTTTCACTGCACACTTTTCTTTGTACATACTTGTGTATAATAATTATTAATTATTTAATTTATAAAATATAAATCACATTTAACGGGCGCGGGCTTTGGGCGCTTTACGTGGAAGGAGTTGCGAGTTGCTAAAAAAAGGAGTAGAAGCAGAGCGCAGAGTTGAGTATAGGGGAGTATTGAATGGAATTTAAGAATAAGAATGAGAATAAGAATGAGCATAAAGGGCAGAACAATAGTGGTGAGTTTGCTGATTTCACCACAGGAGAGCACAGAGTGTGGAGAGATAAGCGAGAGGATGCCAACCAACCAGTGTTACCGTTGTGCCACTAAAGTGGCAATTTTAAACTAGATTTCGCATGCAGTGTGGCAGTCTTATCCAGTCTTAAAGAAAAACAGCCTTAGTGTTTTATTTGACGAGGCAAGCAAAGGAAATGAGAAATAAAGTAATAGCCTTTACAGACTGCATGCGAAATCAATCGATTTCAGTCTTTAATGACATAAGCTCGATTTTCAAATGTCAGGTGCGTACCAGTTTTAAAAATGAAATGGTCAAACGCCTAGCTGAAAGTTATCGAGCTTTTTCGACAAACAGAATTGTACATATGTAAACATCTCTATAATAAATGATAAAATTAATTAAATTCTAAATTTTCTGATTTTCCATACTTGTTTATAAAACATACAGAACGTGTAAATATGCTACATCAAAGATGTACAAGAATAGTTTTTCTAATTGGGAGCACAAAGTTCCAGAGTTGCACGGAATTAAGTCCATTCTGACACGATTTTTACAGGATCCGATAGAAGTAGATTTTGCTCTAAATCCCAATAAGTGAATTTTGGCCCATATCCGCATTCAGATATGAGTCCAAAATCCACATTGACCGGATTTCAACTGTCAAACTCCATATAAAGCGCTGTTCACACAGCTTTATTATGCAACTTTTAATACGATTCTAGTTCTGTGAAGGCTTTTCAGCCTTAACCCTTAATATCCTACTGGCTTCGAAAGGAACCAATCAAAAAATCTGTGAAAATAGTCGTAGAACAAAAGTTGTTCAGAATGTCGACTTGAACAAGATAATTTTTTCATCTCAAAAAATCTGGATATTAAGGGCTAAGATACAAATAGAACTAATATTTCTTCGAAAAATGATAAGTTTCCTCATAAACTAAATTCAAATTGGACAATATAACTTTTCAGACTGCATGTGAAATCGAGCAGAATTGACATAAGGTCGATTTACAAATGTCAGATCTCATACTAATTTGACGATTGTAAAATTGTAATAGTCTGAAAATACTATTATAGTGTAAAAAGCGCGTTATTAAAAAAAAAACAAAAATTCAGGAAAATGCATGAAATCTTTATTTGAATCGATAGTACGGTCCATATAATTTAATGTTTGAAGATCATTTCATGCAAATGGTCCATCCGCTTAGTCCAAGTTTGGCATTTCCACGTTTTTGAGTAACAGAGGCCCAATTACTGCGAACGGCGACGAATCGATAATTGATGGTCATCATTAACACTAGCCGATACAGCTGCGATATTTTCTTCAGTTCGAACTCTACGTAAGCGTGTTGGTGGTTTAATGTCCAACAATGTAAATTTGGTGCGAAATTTAGTCACAATAGCCCGAATAGCCGCTTCAGTGGGTCGATTAAACTGACCATAAAATGGAAGCGCGCGATGAACTTTCTTAACAGCTGCGATATTTTCTTCAGTTCGCACTCTACGTAAGCATGTTGGCGGTTTAATGTCCAGCAATGTAAATTTGGTGCGAAATTTAATCACAATAGCCCGAATAGCCGCTTCAGTGGTTCGATTAAACTGACAATAAAATGGAAGCGCGCGATGAACTTTCTTAACAGAGCACGCATTTTGATAATAAAATTCAATAATTTGCAAGCGTTATTCGCTTGTAAGACTCATGGTTAAATTATAGACCAAACTGAAGATGTTTGACAGTGAAACAAAACACGGAGCGTGCGTCAGCTGTTTAAACCAGTGTTGCCAAAAAGATAATAGCTAAAAAATCACCCTTTATAATGCTAAGATCAGGTATACAACTTAAATCCACTTTTCGAATTTCGATTTTTTTCATATGGAGTTTGACTGACAAAATCTGGAAAACGTGGATTTTGAGTGAATATCCGAACACAGCATTACAAAAGCTTAGGTTTTGGAAATCTAACTATTACAGCCTTTGCGGACGACGACATCGAGCTTGACTCGATTTGAACTGTCAAATTTGTAGCGGATCTGATATTTGTAATCGATTTTAGTTCGATTTCAACTCGTTCTCATTGAAATTATTTGGCTACAGTTCATTTTTCGTTTTGCTTTGCTTGTAGATGTAAAGTAGTATAAAGTACTGTACAGTACATGTCAAAAATCCGAAAGTTGGCAGGACTGTTGGGCTCAGTTGTTTGTTGTGGTTTGTGGCCGGACTATGTAAAAACATTGAGTATACATGAATGAGTGAGATGTATACCAATTATAGGCAGCACTGGCAGAAGTAGATCTGAATTTTGCGTATTTTTGAGAGTTTGTAGAGAGTATTTGGGTACTTTTGGTATTGGTAGACTTTTCAAGTGTAGTGCAATTAATATCTCCAAATTGGTATTGGCAGTGTAATTAACCCATTCGTTCCCACTGTACTCGCTGGGGTACAGAAAAACGGCCAAAACAACCGAACCACAATTTTCTTTGGGCGTTAATGGGTTAATAGGCCTGTTCGATTGGGCTTACTAGCTTAATTTTCGTATGGAATTTACTCGTTTAACAAGAAAGTAGCTTACTACTCTCTTAGCATTGCTGCCAGATTTTTCTTGTTAATTCATTTAAGAAAAACCAATGGGTAACAATGTTGCCACCATATAAAGTATCTTAATCATAAGCTAGTACATCTTTATTAATAGCCTCTACAATAGGGTGGAGTGGATAATAATAATATGTCCGTGTTTCTATCTTTGTGTTGCAAATATTCTCCTACTAAACAAAAGTTTGTTTGAACGGGCTTCGTAAACGGCACATACAAAGCTACTACTTCTGCCACTGCTGAAGAATTCACATTTTTGAAGTTGTTACAGTTTTACAGTATTTACGGGGTTACTTACAGTTTTACTATTTCTTTTTCACCTTATTCCTGGCCACGAAGAATAAAACATGCTTGAAGACTTTCTGTTTTTATTGTAAATCACCTTTACATTTATTCTTTATTGTTTACATAATTTACTTTTGATTCTTTTATTGCAAAAAAATTAAACAAAATTACTGTTAAGAGTTAATTACGAATATCAACAATTCCATCTTATAAAAAACACTTTATACGACAATAATTAACTTTAAATAAGTATTACAAGAAAATATATGTATGAGATTACAATTTGTCGACATAAAACTTAAAAAAAAAACATAAAAAATTACACAAAAATACATCGAAAAAGTAAAATAAAATTAAATTATTATTGCAATTGGTTGATGTTGTGGTGGTGTTTCAAAGACGACGACACAAATTAAAAATAATACAAAAAATACGTATGTATGTATGTAAATTACTAAATATTTAATAACACAAATTTGATCTTAAGTGTTGCTTTGCTTGGACTCTCGAATACAAAACATAGAATTCTAGAAAATCGAAAAAAAAACTATTTGGAAATTAGTCAATTATGTATTTAATTATATATTCGTTTCACTTGGTTTGCTGGTTATCCGGTTCTTCTATTTTTTAATGCAAATGTGCGATTATTATTTTATCTTCTTTTTGGATTGTTTTAAATTATTTTTCTTTATTTTAGTTGATTTTTTTTTAGAGGGGGAGGGCGAGTTCTCTTTATTAATTTGTTTAATCATTTACCTAGTTTTTGTTTTGTTTCATTTAATTTATTTAGTTTTATTTATTTATTATTTCTCTTAATAGGTAGAAAAAGGATTGAGGGTAGACGTAGACGTAGATAGAGAGTGACTGTAGTTATAGTTAGAGAGAACTGTATGGTTTGATTCGTTAGTTTTATTTCCGTTTTTGATTTGCTCATAATTTCCTAATGCTACGATCTGCTGCTGCTGAATTAAGTTTTGATCTGTAAGAAGAACAAGAGATGCCAAATATTAATACGAAAATTTATGGTTATATGTTAAATAGTTTGCTTGGTTGAACAAAGCCAGCAGCGGGAATTGTTGAATTGAGTGTTAACAAAGCAGCCAAAAGTGGGAAAAGAGGGCAAAACAAAAGGTTATCGTTATATTTGTACAAAAAAACACGGATTATTTTCCTTGGGTAAAGAGTTCCTGCCGAATATCAGGCATACATGCCTTGACATTATATCTCAGCATAAAAGTCATAACCTGTCTTGATTTTAGGTCAGTTCGTTGTGTATGGAATTTACTCGCTTAACAAGAAAGTTTCTTGCTACTCTCTCAGCTAACTAGTAAGGTGCTGCCAAATTTTTCTTCCTAATCCATTTAAGAAAATCCAATGTATGAAAATGTCCTATAAAGTCTGTAGTAAGCTTTGTCAAGTCTGTAGTAATTCCAATGGAACAGACATTTTATATATCCAAAAAAGATTATTTTAAAGGTGAAAAATGTGAACGAAAAAATATATAAAGTAATCGCCCTTATAGCCTTTTCAATGGATTTCAGCTTGAAATGACATATGACCGATTTTACAAATCTTAAATTTGAATGGGATCTGTCATTTGTAAAATTACAAATGTTAAATTTATATGAGATCTCACATTTGTAAATCGACCTTGAAGAAAAATCGCTTGATTTCGCAGGCGGTCTGAAAAGGCTATACGTTAAATAATAGCCTTTTCAGACTGCATGCGAAATCCATCGATTTCAACTCAAGGTCGATTTACAAATGTCAGATCTCATACAAATTTGACATTTGTAAATCGAACTTGAATTGAGTCGCTTGATTTCGCATGCAGTCTGAAAAAGGCTACAATAGCATGCGAAATCGAGCTTTGCTCGATTGTCAGTGTCATATTTGTATGCGATCTGATAATTGTAAATCGACCTTGCTCGATTCCAGTCTAAAAAGGTTCCAGTTCGAAATCTAGCTGAAAGTTCGATTTACAAATGTCAGATCCCATACAAATTTGACATTTGTAAATTGACCTTATAGCCTTGTCATACTGCATTCGAAATCGATTTTCAAATGTCAAATTTGTATGGGGTCTGACATTTGTAAATCGATTTTATAGCCTTGTCACACTGCATACTAAATCTAGCTGAAATGACATAAGGTCGTTATTCAAATGTAAATCGACCTTTCAGCTAGATTTCGAATGCAGTGTGACAAAGCTATTATTACTAAAAAGTATGAAAAATCTAATAGTGTGAATGGGACTTTATGGGGTGTTTACACGTGAAGATTTATTGTACCATTTGGAATCTGATTATACTTCAGTGAGGACTTTTCAGAGGAAAAAATTGGCTGCATTTAGTAGATATAAGTGCTGAGCTACTGAAAAGATTTATTTTCATCGAAAAACTCTCACACATTTTAGTTTTCGACATAATTTACTATCACATAGAACAATAAACCTTCACGTGTAAACATCCCCTATCTCACTACCTTTTGATGGTAAATAAAAAGATAATCTACAACCCCGTCCGACATTATTATTATTATTACACTTGAACCGGATGATATACGTCTGAAACTATGGGCAAAATTGAGTTAATTGTTGACCCTTCACATGTCTACGAAGTTCTAAAGGATAACATTTTTCAATTTATTTTTTAATATTATTTTAAATATTTATTCGCACCTCATGATATCGGTTTATGTGTCAAATTAAGGAGTAGAATATCTATTAAAATACTTAAAATTGCATGCTTCTAACTGTATTAGTTTAGCATAAACAACCATAGCAAGTTTGCCCTCTTAGAAATATAAAACAGTTGTCAATGAAATTTTTACGATTGAGATACTTGATAAGGTTTTACTTAAATGGATAACAGAAAAAATCTGGCAACATAACTAAGAGAGTCGTAAGCAACTTTCTTGTTAACCGAGTAAATTCCATACAAAAATTAAACTAGTAAGCCCAACCGAACAGGGCTTATAAGTAATTAAAATAATTTTTGAAAAATAGTATCCTTTGGAATTTTGTGGTTCTCTGAAGCGACAACGTGATGAACACCTAAAAACGCCAATAAACTCCATTTGGCATATAGCTTTAGACGTCTATAATCCGGTTCAAGAGTAACGACGAAACCCAGTTGAACTCGAAATCTTTACAGAGTAGGTATTACAATTTGGGGAGGGATTTTCAATCCCAGTGTTAATTGGGATTAATGAGGTTAAAAAGTTAAATATTAAAAAACATATTAACATTAAAGAAAGCTGAAGGAATTGTTAGGCATTAAACTTTAACAAGAATAAAATACAAATATCCGGATTCGATAAACTCACAGATAAATTGAAAGATCAAACATTTCTTTTTCATAATTTACATTATTAGAATTTAAAATTATTAGAAAAAGGAGAAGAAAAAACACATAACAGCGGTAAAAGTGTCAAACAAAAATACAAAGTGTGGCATAAAAATATTTAAACAAAATTTGGGGAGTAGTCTTGAAAAAAACAAACAAAATTTTAATACTCCGAAATTTAGGATAAAATTAAATTTTTAATTTTAAAGTAGGTTTAAAGAATGTTCATATTTACATGGTTTTTAGTTTGAAAGTGGTTTAACACAAAAACATAACCAATTACCAACCATCGTAATCATTTCGCAAAGTAAATCCTTTTTTATATTAATATCGGAATTTCACAAAACATCACAATTTTTTTTAACCTTTTTTAATTGTTATAAATGTGAAAATATTTATAAATACATACTCTTTAAATGAATACAACTGTAAGTCGGAATTTTTTATGGCCCTACAATTTACTCGCATAACAAGAAAGTGACAACTCGCTTAGAAAAACCAAAGGGCAAACAATGCTGCCAACTTTACATGTTTCCTAATTGTATACTAAATAGTAAGTCCAATCGAACAGTGCTACAAGGGCTGTTTTTTAAAGCCGAGATAACTAATCTGCGATGACAAAACCGTTGATAAAAACTATTTTTTTACTCAAAATCAAAAATGTTTTTTATATCACATTGTCGCCAATTATAGGGTCCGCCATCTAACGTTTTTTTTTTCAACTATTCAACCGTTGGACTATTATTTGTGGGGTGCCCTCAGCAGCCATTTTAATAAAATTATTTTCCATTATTAACCGGAAAAAGAAATTTGAGAAAATATTCAGTATTTTTTTATAGCATTTTCAAAAAAAAAGTTATTTGGCGGATCAAAATTTTTTGAAAAAAAATAATTTTATATTAAAATTTTTCGACTTTCTCTGGATAAATATGCAGTATAAGTGAAATTTATGACTATCGAGGCTTAACGAGAAATATGATTTTTGATATAATTTTTATCATTTTTAAATTATATTTTTGATAGTATTTTCTTTAAATTATTTCTTTTGATTGTGTGGGATCTTAGTAATTAGTAAAAGTTATGGACACAATTCTAACCTTTTCGGCAATGACACTTACATTGGTCCACGGCACTATTCCTTACAGAATATAGTCAGAACTGTAATGAATCCTTTGTATCCTTTTTTGAATCTGAACAAGACTATATAAACGTGAAAGTAGACGTCATACATAGGAGAACTGTGTACTCAGCTTTCCATTTGATGGTATTTTTCCTTTTTACAGGACTTTTTATTTACGAAGGATATAGATGTTTTAATAATTTATTTTCGTATTTTTCGAAGTCATACAAAACCGAAATGGCTATCAAATGAAAGATAATAATATCTGCTAAAAATACTTCCGAAGTCATACTTTTGTCAGTATAACTTTAGCATTGACAATCGTTTCAAGTTTCCTCTTTAAAAATAAAAATAAATAAATATTAACTTTTTAAAGGGGAAAACTTGAAATATCTGTCAATGCTTAACTAATACAGATATATTCATGAAATTCGAAGTATTTTTAACCGATATTTTTCACTTTTATTTGATACCCATACGACCTTTGTATGACTTTCAAAAGTATGAAAATAAATTATTAAAACTTATATGTATATCCTATGACAATTAAGAGTCTTGTTAGAAGGAGAAACGATCACCAAAATGGAAAATTGAGTACACAGCTTCTCTAGTTTCATATGTATATGGTTTTGTTCAGCTCCAATGAAATAATGTAAATGTAAAAATATCGTTACCAAAATATAAAAAAGACTCAACTAAAATTTTTTGCAAAACCAGATTTTTGGTTATTTTAATAAAACACAACAACTTCTGTCACAATAAATCAAAATATCGATTTGCAAAAAAATGTTAGTTGAGTCTTTTTATATTTTCGTAACGATATGCTGCGTTCGGATACGCACCCAAAATCCAATGTGGAGACATAAATAAATAAGGGTGCTTTTTATTCTGATTGAAGGGAAATATGACAAATTTCAATTTTGTCTTCTAGGTGCTTATCTGGCGATATCCCATTTTTAGATTTCTTCCGGATGATAATCTGACAATAGTGAGTCTTTAACCCAACCTTTAAGAAATTTACGTGGGAAAATTTCGAGAAAAGGTCGGCCTTCAGTTCAGCCTTCATTAAGCTCATTTTCATCTCGGTGGCTATGTCAGTAAGCAAAATTGCCGCATATGGGGTTCCGAGAACCCACATGTGACTATGAGAAGCCAATGCATCCACAACGAGTCACTGTTGTCAATGAAAAATTGGGTTGATCGGATGAGTTATTGCGGAGCCAGCCGTGGCCAGTTCATTATTAAATGACAAAGCTCAACCTTTCCAATAAAACCAGAAATTTGCAAAAATAATCAGTACTTTCTTATAGCCGATTTTAATTTTAAATGGCCCACCCTATACAACAAAAGTGTGAACAGCATATTATAAAATATTTTTTAAAGCTAAATATAAAAAAATCTTTATAATGGCAAAAGATCAAAAATATATTTTTTTGGATTATTTTTAAAAAAAATGTTATTTTCTTTAGGGGTTATATTAACAACATTAGAAATTTACATTTTTAGATGAGTGTGAACAATTTGGATTTCAATTTTTTTTTCAAATTTAAAATATTTGCATAGAAGATTTCCTTAAAAAGCAAAGAGAAGACTCAAGACTCTTATAGCATTTTCAGGCTGCAAGCGAAATCAAACGATTACAGGTCAAGGTCGATTTACAAATGGCAGATCGCGTACTAAATTTGACATTTGAAAATCGATTTTTTGTGAAATCGAATGATTTCGCATGCAGTCTGAAAAGGCTATTAATCAATTCATTTTAATATGGAATACAGAGTTGCATAGAAAAACGATGTGTGGTATGAGTAATATTAATTCAAAATTGAATTAAAATTACTCATACCTCACACAGTACTTCATAGAATAATGTGCCACCCATAAACCACGGACATTTTAAATGAATACCCGAATTGATTTCGAAAATATCCTAAATTCGGATGTTTAATAGTTATTCCTACTTCCAAAATATAAAGGATTTTCTCATGTGTGCAGCCAAAAATATGTAATTTTGTCAGATGGCGAGGTTGGTCCTCATTAATTCAATCATGCTGTTAATTTACGGACATAGAAAAAACGAACGAACGAACGAAGGAAAGAAACGAGGAGTAATGCAACACGTTGACTCTTTCAAAAAAAGGAAACATGCAATAGAAACACCGCTTACCCAGTTTATAGAAATTATCTTAACCATGTTAGGACAATACAGAAAGGACGCTGATCGTTTCACACGAAAAAAGCCACGGCGCTCAATTGAATTGCTTTCGAAATACACATTGATTTGTCGATACTCGTACATACGCGTATATAAGTATGTATGTGGGTAATTAAATTACATATGAATTTCACAAAAAATAAATTACAAAAGTGTAGGTATGCTAAAAAGTTAAAAGCTTTCTGAAAAAATGTTTAAGCTTAACATAGTTTAAAAAGTGTTAACATTACGTATTTCACTAGATTACTCCTGTGCCCAATCATCCTGTTGAAATTGAGATTAAAGAATTTGGAAAAACACAATTACCAGGGAAGATAAAGAAACAGAGACACAAACAAGAAAATGTATAGCTTATTATTCGGAGCTTTGTAAGATTATGTTGAAATCAAAGTTTTTTTGAAGCAACAAATGCCAAGCTTTATATGTACAAAGGCAAAACGACTTCAAAGTGTAATGTGGGGGAGGAGAGAAAAGTGAGCCAAGAAGGAAAGCCTGACGAGCTTCGTGAAGCTTTAAATGATACACAAAATAAAGTTTATAAGAAGAAAAAAGGCAAATTAAAGGGCAAAAGCTTTCATACTGTCATAAAGAGTAAGTCGAATAATATTTGAAGATGGAAAATAAAATTTTTCGAATGAAGAAAATAATATCCAGCAACAAGCTTATAATAAAACTAACAAGAGCTTTCTTTAAAATTTTATGAGGCCATGAAAAACCTTTAAAATCGATCATATTAATGAATTTTAATTACATGACGTAATGAGGTGCCATTGTTGAAGTTCAGGAATATATACGTATTAGCTCGGATCATTACCTTATTACGTTCGAGAAATATCACTCAGAGATGTATGTTTATTTAAAATTGAAATGAAATATTTGTGGTTATATTGTCATCACAAAACTGGGAAAAGAGCTTTCAAAACTTAAAATTGGTGAAAAAAGTGATTTACGATTCCATAAAAGCTTATCAGATGAACGTAAGCTTAGGTGAAAGCCTTACCACTAAAAGCTTTTTACAACTTTTCTTTCATAAAGCTTTTTTATTGTGTTGAAAAAACTGGTATACTTTAAAGGCTTTCAGGACTCGATTGAATTAAGCTTTAAAGATGATAAACAGAAAATCTGTGAAATAAATTTTGATTTGTGCACGAAAAATAGCTTTTCAAAATTTTCAAAAGGTTACTTCGAAATGGAGTGAAATTCTAACTTAAAAGCTCTTAAAAGATAAATGTAAAAAAGCTTCAATATATTTTCCAAAACTTTTCTTTGTATTAAACTTATTTAGAAAGCTTTCAGAACGAGCATGGTATGTACATTCGAAAAGATTGTAAGCTTCTGTATAATATTATATCTTAAAAGTTTTCCGATCATTGAAATACTTTTTTAAGCTTTAAGATGATAAACAGAAAATTGGTGAAGCAAATTTTGATTTGTGGACGAAAAGTAGCTTTTCAAATTTTTCAAAAGTTTACACCGAATTGGAGTGAAATTATAACTTAAAAGCTCTTGAAAGGTAAATGTAAAAAGCTTCAATATATTTTCCAAAACTTTCCTCTGTATTAAACTTATTTAGAAAGCTTTCAGAACGAACATGTTATGTACATTCGAAATGAATATATTTCCAAGCTTTTAATTACGTTGGAATAATATTATATCTTAAAAGCTCTCGTCAAATCAGGGGTATGCTGAAATCCTTTATTATAAAAGCGCATATATTCAAGAATCGAAAACATATGTAAAAGCTCGTCAAAAGCTTTTAGTAGCTTAATGATTTCCATTATATATCCTTCTTAACGCTTCTGTAATTTAATTCAATTCAAAGAATATAGGAACTTTGTCAATTAATAACAGTATTTATTTCTTTTGACACTTTTGCGTTATATTCATGTAAGTAAAGCTTTTGTATATAAAGGAACCCATGGAGAGAGTGTATTGAAAATAACTAGTAGCTTTTAAGTTTCATATATTTTCAATGGATTTCTCAAGATAAATTATAAATTTTTGTCTTAGACAATACAATCATGAAAGCTTTCAGTGTATCCTTAAAGACAATACAATCAACTAAGACATTTTTACATTCAATTTGAGATGCTTTTCCATATCCTAACATATTTGCCATGATAATAAAAAACCGAAAGTTGTGCTGAAGAAGCAAGCTGTTTTAAGAAAATTTGTAATTATTCTTTTTACGAAATTCATAATGCAAAGCAAAAACTATTTTCATAATACTTAGAAAAAAGTTATATGTATGTTTATAAATATTAAAATATTTCTAAGTTCATATTCATATTGATCAGTTACCAGAAGAAACAAAAAACTAAAGCTTTTTAAGTCATTTTGTTGTTGTAAACTAAAATGTGTGTTATGTACGAAATATTGGTGTAGTGGTGGTGGTGGTAGAGTAATTTAAATGAATACAAATCAAGATTTAACTGAATTATTTATTTGGATAAATTAACTAAATGTAAATCATTTTCTGTGAGTACCGGAAACGAGGCCCTTTTTTTGTTTGGAATTATAAAAATATACGAGTTGATAATAAATAGTTTTGGTTGTTTTAAAAATAAAAAAAGAAAATAAAGAAAACATTTCAAGTATATTAGAGTTTTGGTATATAAGAAGTTGATTGAGATGTACCATGTAGGACATGGGGAGGGGATACTTACAATTCCATAGAGAGTACAGTTGGATTGGGACAGGCTTGTGGGGCACGGATATGACATTGTTTGTGACAGATCAATTGGCAGTCACGACACTCATATCCCTGTTTGCCAGGTCGTCGAGGTATCGATTTCATACATATCGAACATTGCAAGCCACCGCTGTAAGGGTAAAAGTGAGAAAGTTTGATAATTAGTTTGTTTTTCATATCAGTTAAATTTAACAAATAAATATATAGATAAAAGCTTTTTACCAAGATTGTGTCATCATCGCACAAAATACAACGAAAACTTGAACTATAATAACCTATATAATTATTTTTCAATAAGAAACATCAAATAAGCTTTCATTATTTCTAATAAAAACCTAAGATTACCCACGATTTTGCAAAACTCAAAGCAAAAGCTCTCCTTATTTTCTATGTAATTTTTTGTGTTACAACAACAAAATACACAGATGAATTAGGTGAACTTTTGCAGTATATTTTACAAAATGAGGGACTATTGTGACGATTTGTGTTTTTTTGTCATAAAACGTATTTCACCATGTCAGTAGCAAACGGTTTTATTGATATGCTTTGAAGTTTTAACAACGTGAGCTTTCGCTTTGAGTTTAGGATTATTAAGATCAGGTGTTTTTATTAAGCTTTTAAAAGCTTTTTTATCATAAAATCGTATTTTGTCATTGCAATGAGAACAAGGGACAAAATTGGGACAAATTGCGTACTAGTAAAGTTTAATTAAAGATAGTTACATAGAAAGCTGTGTGAGCTTTCAGGTTGCGTTTTACAAATTATGATGATTGTTGTTTCTTTTTGTAAACTTTTTAAAAAGCTATTAATTTTGTATCACAAAAGATTTTAATAGCTTTTTATCACAAAAAATGTTAATAGCTTTTTATCAGAATATCCTTTAAGAGCTTTTTTATCACAAAAGCTTTTAATAGTTTTTATTAGAAAACCCTTTAAGAGTTTTTATCATGAAAGCTTTCAAGAGCTTTTTGTTATCAAACTCCGTTTAAGACTTTTTTTATCACAAAAACGTATTAAGATCAAAATACATGGAGCAAAATACTAGTGAAGTATTGTAATTTTAGTAAAGTATTGAAAGTTAAGTTTTTTGGAACATTGCAAGTCAAATCAAATTGTATACTTGTATTGAAATGCTTTAAAGCTTTTTTAAGGATTATTCACCTTAGGAGAGTTATGACTCAATAATGAACAAGAAATCTTATCTTATTTGACTTTTGTGCAATTTTATACTATCACAAAGCTTTTAGGAGTTTTTTTTATCACAAAAGCTTTTAAGATATTTTTTGTACCACAAAAGCTTTTTATATCTTTTTTGTCACAAAAGCTTTTAAGAGTTTTTTTTTGTCACAAAAGCTTCTAAGAACTTTTTATCACAGAAGCTTATTTGATCATTGTGCAATATGGTAACGTATTGAACGTTTACATAGAAAACAAAGGGAGCTTTCAAACGAATTTTAAGAGCTTTTCATCATAAAAGAGTATCTGATTATTGCAAATCATATCATATTGTACACATGTATTGAAATGCTTTAAATCTTTTCTTGAAGATCATTGATCTTAAGATAGTTGACTTAATAATGAACAAGAAAGCTTGTCTTATATATATATATGTATATATATATATATATATATATATATATATATATATATATATATATATATATATATATATATATATGTTGTAATACTGTATCTAGGAAATACTTGCTGAATAGTTATGTATAGAATTAAGAATGCTTTGATTTTAATACTTGTATTTTTCATAAATATTTCCTGGATATTGACAGTTTGTGAAAAACCTTTAAACTGAATACATATTAAATAAACTTATCTCTTATACAAAAACCAAATCGGCCTCAAATTACATTAGGTTATGGGTCCCTCGGATAAGAATGGTATTGTGCAATTTTGTGGAACCAATTTTGAGAATTGGAAATTCCGTGTTGAAAAACATTTGGCTGCAGCAGGATGCCTTGAAGCTGTAAAAACGACAACTCAAGAAGGTTCTGGTGCAGAAATGTTCCGGAAAGAAGATACGAAAGCACAAGATATCATCACAAGTTTAATCCATGATGATTATTTGGAGTACATAAGAGATAAAGCAACAGCCAAGCAAATGTGGGATGGTTTAAACGAGTCTTTTTCATGTAAGTCAGCTCAAAATCAAACCATTATACGCAAGGAACTAGCCAACTTAAGATTGAGGGAAGGCGAATGTCTCAGCCAGCATTTTTTGAAATTTGATTCCCTCGTAAGACAACTTAAAAGTTCCGGTGCAAAGCCAGAAGAGGCTGATCTTGTATCTCAATTGTTCTTGACGTTGCCGGAGTCGTTCGATCCAATTGTTACGGCATTGGAAAACCTTAGTATTGGCGATCTAACATTGGCAGTGGTGAAACCGAGATTTTTGGCTGAAGAATCTAAGAAAAAGAATCGAAATGAGGATGAATGTGCTCAAAAGGTAACAGCTTTCCAGTCCAAGAATAAAACAAAATTCAGATTTAATGGAAAATGTCATCGATGTGGAAAGTATGGCCACATGAAAAAGGACTGCAGAAGTAAAGAAGCGAAGATTGCCACTAATAATGAGAACGGGGTGAGTTTTATGGCAGATGCAAACACATTGGCATCGGCATACATCGCTGAAAACGTACTTGTTTTTGCGTTGGACTCTGGTGCGACGGACCATTTTGTCAACAATAAAAATGTCTTCAAAACCTTAAAGAAGTTGTCAGTCGCTAAATACATAAAAATTGCTAAAGACAAGGAGGAAATTTGTGTTTCAATGGTTGGCGAAATTGATTTGGTCAGCGATACTGGGATTGATGTGCAGTTGAAAAACGTGCTTTATAGCCCAGAATTCCGGGAGAATTTATTGTCTGTAAGCAAAATCGTGGAAGCGGGTTTAAAGGTCGAATTCCAAAGACGAGATGCTGTTATTATGCGAAATAATGAAGTTGTTGCAAGAGCTAAACGTTGTGGGAATTTATTTGAAGTTAGGATGAGGTGTGAACTTGCGTCAGCGGCAAATTTGAGCAAAGCTGAAGAAAGTAAACTTTGGCATAAACGTTTGGGTCACATCAGCAGTCAAAGTCACAATGAATTAGTCTGCAAAGATATGGTTTCTGGATTACCAAAGGCAATTAAAAATGATTTTTGTGAAATTTGCGTTCAAAGTAAGCACTGTCGAGAACCATTCAATGGAACGCGAAACAAGTCAACTAGACCTCTTGAACATATTCATTCCGATGTATGTGGTCCCATAAGTCCTACTGCTTGGGATGGTTCCAGATACTTTCTAACATTCATTGACGATTACACACATTTCGTAATGGTGTATCTAATAAAGAAGAAATCAGAAGTATTCGAGAAATTCAAGGAGTATGAAGCTGTTGCCACATCAAAGTTTAATACTAAAATAAGTCAACTTACTATTGATCAAGGAAGAGAATACAAATCAGAAGGTATGTTATCATTTTGTAGAAAGAAAGGAATTCAGATTTGTGAAACCATTGCTTACACTCCGCAACAAAATGGAGTTGCTGAAAGGCTTAATCGTACGATTGTTGAACGTGTTAGAGCTTTGTTAATGGAAGCTGGTGATCCAAAATTCCTGTGGTGTGAAGCGGTATATACTAGTGTTTATCTTATTAATAGAAGTCCGTCTAGAGCAATAGCTACTATGAAAACACCTGCGGAATTGTGGTTCAATCAAAAACCAGATTTATCGAAATTGAGAATTTTCGGATGTCATGCATATGCTTGGGTGCCTGATCAAAAACGTTATAAGTTAGACGCTAAAAGCAAGTCCTACATGATGATTGGTTATTGTCCTAATGGTTATCGTTTATGGGACACAGAAAAGCGTAAAGTGGTCTTAGCTAGAGATGTAAAGTTTGACGAAACTTCATTTCCGTTTAAAAATAAACCGCATTTTAATAATGATAACTTGGTTGTAGTAAGAAACAATCAAGAGGGGGAAGAATATGATGATGTTTCAAATACTGAAGAACGTGATGATTACGATGTTGTATCGGTTTCCACGGAAAATGAACAGCAAGATAGAACAGAAATAAATGAAAATACAAATGACGTGGAAGTTTTTCATTATCAAGAGCCTAGTGATGTGAATGAAGTGTCTCAAGTGGAAGAGCAAGTCGCCGAAAAACCTAGACGAAGTGAAAGAATTCGGAAACCAAGTTCCAAGTTTTCCGAATACTACTTATCTCTGTTCGAGGCTGTAACTACAGAATCAAGAATACCAACTACGTATTCTGAAATTGAGAAATGTCATGATCGGTTACAGTGGCTATCTGCTGTTGAAGAGGAACTTAAATCGATGGACAGAAACAAAGTGTGGAGGTCAGTCAAATGTCCACCTAATTTAACACCCCTAAAATCCAAATGGGTGTTTACAATAAAGAAAGATGCGGATGGAAATCCAATACGGTACAAGGCTAGACTTGTAGCTAAAGGCTACTCACAAAAATTTGGTGTAGATTACGAGGATATCTACTCTCCAGTAGCAAAATTGTCAACAATAAGAATTGCTTTGGCGGTTGGTGTAAAGTACAATTTATACTTTCACCAATTGGATATAAAAACGGCGTTCCTACATGGTGAACTTAAGGAAGATATTTATATAAATGTTCCAGAAGGAATGAAAAACGAACCTGGCACAATTTTAAAATTGGAGAAATCATTATATGGTTTGAAACAAGCACCAAGGTGCTGGAATGAAAAAATCAATATCAACCTGGAAAATTTGGGATTCAAACGTTCTCAACATGACTACTGTTTATACACACGTCACAAATGCAATGGCATGTTGTTTCTATTGCTATATGTGGATGATCTGTTAATGATCGGAAGTAGTGAAGAAGAAATCGAAGAAGTGAAAACTAAATTGTCTGTAAATTTCGAGATATCCGATTGCGGGAAATTAAATCATTATCTCGGCATCAAATTCGATTATAACAAGAAAGATGGTATAATGATGTTGTCCCAAGGATCCATAATAAACAACGTACTGGAAAAATTTGGAATGACACAATGCAATGCAGCTCGAACTCCAATGGAGAAAGGTCTTCATTTGCCAATTATAGTTGATGAGGAATGTAATCAACCCTATCGTGAGTTATTGGGCAGTCTTATGTATGTTATGCTAAGTGTTCGCCCCGACATTTGTTATTCAGTTGGCTATATGGGAAGATTTCAACAAAATCCTGCTGAAATACACTGGACAGCATTAAAAAGAATTTTACGGTATATTAAAGGAACTAAAGAAGCTAAATTGATCTACCAAAGGAATCAAAATGATGAAGCTTTAATCGGGTTCGCAGATGCTGATTGGGCATCAGATTTGCAAGACCGAAAATCTACAAGTGGATTTGTATTTTATATTTTCGGTAATCCAGTATCGTGGTCAAGCAAGAAACAAGCAACTGTGGCTACGTCATCAAGTGAGGCAGAGTATGTGGCTCTCAGTCATGGTGCGTCCGAAGGGTTGTGGATACGTGGAATCCTACAGGATCTTAATGTCGTTGATGAAAATTATCCGGTTACCATATTTGAAGACAATGCGGGTTGTATTGCAATGGCTAAAAATATTGAATGTAAGCGGTCAAAACACATTGATATTCGACACCACTTTATAAGGGATCATATTATGAAAGGAAATTTGGTCATAAAGCCTGTATCAACGAAAAATCAAATTGCTGACATTTTTACAAAATCATTGGATGCAACTAGTTTTATTACAATTAGAAATTTGCTTAAATTGTCGAATTGAGAGGGGGTGTTGTAATACTGTATCTAGGAAATACTTGCTGAATAGTTATGTATAGAATTAAGAATGCTTTGATTTTAATACTTGTATTTTTCATAAATATTTCCTGGATATTGACAGTTTGTGAAAAACCTTTAAACTGAATACATATTAAATAAACTTATCTCTTATACAAAAACCAAATCGGCCTCAAATTACATTAATATATATTATTAAAAAAGCTTTTAGGTGTTTTTATCACAAAAGCTTTTAAGAGCTTTTTATTACAAAAGCTTTAAAGAGCTTTTTAGAGTATTGTGCATTATTTATACTTATAATGATTTAATTGTGGTAATGCTTTAATGATCCGTGTACATAGAAAACAAAGGAAGTTTTTAAACGAATTTTTAGAGATTTTTAATTTTTAAAAGATTATCCGACCATTGGAAGCCAAATCAAATTGTATACTTGTATGGAAATGCTCTTAAGTTTTTTTGAAAATTGTTAATGTGAGCTTTCGCGTTGTAATTTTTTTGTAACAACAATAAAATGTACAGGAAAAAAGAGAGCTTTCGCTTTGTGTATTAGAAAATTATAGTTTACTGTCAAACAACGCGAGCTTTTATTTATATATTTATTTTCCCTTATGTTTCATTATTCATTTCTGCAGCTTTCAACTTACCCGCTTAAATGCTTGGCAATAAAGGTGTGATCATTGTATATGTGCAATTTTGTGCCTTTACGGCGCCATCTGGGACGTTGTGCAATATTCAGAGGCACAATGAAGTGTCTAGAAAAGTATGAAAAAATGTATAGTTAATTTATGTTTTCAATCAAATAAAAATCTAAAAATATAAAACAAAATAAATTTTACCTAAAGCTCTAAGAGAGAAAGAAAAACTTCGAGCTTAACTAAACATTTAATTAAAACTCTTCAAAAATCATGATATACAATTTTTGTTGAAGCTTTCATGAATGAAAAGTGAAAAAATTCAAAGAGAAGTATCACCAAATATAAATATATTCAATTGTCTTTGTTTTACAATTCATGGAAAACTTTAAATTCGAATTTTATATCAATAAATTCATCCACTTAACCTTTGAAAGCTTTTGGTTCATTATCTTACCTCTTAATGCCATTTTCAATGGTCTCCAGCACCAGTGTGGATGCTTCGTGGACATAGGTTTTTGTGCTGGCTGAAGAGAAACCTGAGATTGCTGAGGACTCTGAAATTGAAGAGCGTCTTGAGTGATCTAATGTGGGTGACATGCCCGAGCGAGGTCCTATACAGTTCCCCAACCCCACACACACACATAGATTATAATTTTTTTGTTCCAAATTTTCAAAACCAATTTTGAACGCATCGTTTTAGCAACATATTTTTACCACAAAGAAAGGATTACAGAAAAAGAGAAATGCGTGCGTGCATTGATTTTGAAAAAGAAAAAATCGAAAAGAAAAAATAAATAAATAATTTGTTCGAGGATAAATACAAAAACAAAACAAAAAAATATTAAATAATAAATAACCATAACACCAGTTATATACAAAACCATAAATGTTGTTTGTTGTCGTTGTTGGTGGTGGTTTAGAGGTCGGGGTTATGTCAAAATTTGAGTAGAGTTGAGTTGGGAGTCGAATAGTGTTGAATTTCAAACCAAAAATCAAAAATTAGCGCCGAGTGTGTGAGACCAAACCAAAGAGACGCAAATGAAACAAATGTTCGTTCGATTGTTTTTTTAGTTTAAAATATGAAATGAGAAAAAATAAATAAAATAAATTGAAATTAATAAATTTTGTTTGAAACGAAGATATAATCGGCATATTGATATAAAAGCAAAATCAAAAAACGTTTTTCCAAAATAATTTTGAAGGTGTTCAAAAATTTTGTATGTTTTTTGTGTTGTGTTGTGTGTATGAATGTGTTGTGTGTTGCAGTGCGTGCGTGTGGTGACCGTGAGTGCGTGAAGGAAGACGTGTGTGCACGTGAGTGAGTGTTTTTGTTTGTTATACATACAGTTGTTCAGTTTGTTTTAGATTTTATTTGTTATACAGACAAACATTTAGTTCAACATTTTAGTGTTCATTTTGTTTTTTAGATGTTGAATTTTTTGAATTGATATATATATTTTTTGTTCGGTTGTTGTTGTTGTTGAAGAGAAAGACATAGATTTATTTTTGTTTTGGTAGAAAATAAGAAAAGAAACGAAAAAGGATACAAATTAAAATTACACACAGGAGAGGGAAATGAAAAATGACTCGATATAGGAAACTGAAATAAAAGGAGAGAGTGAGAGCGAGAGAACGCTAAACTACTGATCTACTCGAATTGATAATGATGGAGAAACTACGGGTTCCACTACAATACGGCAGGGATGTTGAATGAAGGACTCTTCTAAACCAGTTGGCACATGAATCTACATCGTTTTCTAACTACAGAGTATGCATGTAAACATCCCGCCTCACAATTATCATTATCTAACAATAATCTTCTAAATAAAAACCTTATTGCACAAAACACAATGCGAAAAATAGTTATCTTTTGCAACAAAGACTATTTGTGTTCAATTTTCTATTCAATTATAGAGAAAGTACATTACAAAGCTCTAACGACAAAAGCTCTAAAATACAAATATGGTTTCCTAAATAAAGATATACACATTAAATGTCTTAAATTTAGTTGATATGACATAATTTTAGATAAAAAGATAAAAATCAGGGGTTTTGTAAAATGTGAGCTTTCGCTTTGCAGGAAGAAAAGATTTGCTTTGTAAATTTTTATAATTTGATTGTCAGAAAAAATATTTATAATATTTATAATAAATATAATAAATAAATTTAATAATAAATAAAAAATATTTCCTAATTTTAATATTCAAGCTTTTGGATTATTCCCTATTAAATTTTAGGAAATAAATTTCCACTTAAGAAACTTTTTAATCGTGCAGACATTTTTCAAAAGTTTTCCTATTTACAACTTTTGTTATAATTTGAAAGCTTTCGCCTTTAATTACCACAACATATGTATGACTAGATAACTTTCTATGAGAATCTTTTACTTTTGCTTTAATTAATCCTTATGAATCTTAAAAAATGGCTAACTGAACATTTACAAATTTGGAAGCTTTTGAAAGCTAAAAAATTATTATTTGTGATAACCCAGAAATACCATAAAAATCCAAAATATTAAATCGGCCATAACTTCTTAAAAAATTTAATTTTTTTTTCAAAATGTTAAATCGGCATTAATTTCTGAAATAGAACCCCTGGAGATAAGAACGGATTATTTGTGATCACCCAACAATTTTCAAAATGTTAAATCGGTCATAATTTCTTAAATAGGGCCCATGGAGCTAAAATAAGGATAATTTGTGATCACACAAAAATTCGAAAATTTTTCAAAATGTTAAATCGGCCATAACTTTGTAAATAGACCTCCTGGAGCTAAAATATGTTTCAACCAAAACATTCCAAAAAATTTCAAAATATTAAATCGGCCATAATTTCTTAAATAGAGCTACTGGAGCTAAAAGAAGGATATTTTTTGAGATCATCCAAAAGTTCAAAAAAAAAATCAAAATACTTAACCGGCCATAACATAAATTCCAAATTTTTTCAAAATGTTAAATCGCCAATAAAATCTTAAATAGAGCCTCTGGAGAAAAATTCCAAAAAAAAAATCAAAATCTTAGATCGGCCATAACTTCTTAAATAGGAGCCAAAAGAAGCATGAAACCTAAACTATAGAGATAATAAGAAAGCTTTGATAAAAGCTCCAGGAGATTTCAATATAAAAATTAGAGCTTTTTCTTAAACCCTTATAATCGGAGTCTTCAATTAATTCTTCTTCATGTTCTACATAAAATATAGAGCTTTTTTGATTGAACTTTTCTAATCTTTGCATTTATTCTCAACAATTCTTCTCTCTATCAGTCATAATCTGAGGTAGAAAACCTAAATTATAAAGCTTTGATAAAAGCTCCAAGAGATTTCTATGTACATTTTAGAGCTTTTCATTTAATATCCCTTATAATATTATTTAATATCCTTTATAATCGAAGGATTCAATTTATTTATTTATTCTGCATTTTCTAATCAGAAGTTTGAATTTATTTATTTAATTTTCCTCTCTATCAATTGTAATCTGAGGTAAAAACCTATATTATAGAAAAAATAAAAAGCTTTGATAAAAGCTCTAGGAGCCTTCTAATTAAAATATAGAGCTTTTTTAAACCTCTATAATCGAAGGATTCAATTTACTCTACTTTATGTTGTATGTGCAATTTAGAGCTTTTTTTATTGAACTGGGAGAATTCAGTTTACTCTACTTCATGTTGTATATGCAATTTAGAGCTTTTTTTATTGAACTTTTCTATATAAATTTCAGAGCTTTTTCGGAGGGTTCAACTTATTTATTTATTCTTCATTTTCTATATACAATATAGAGCTTTTTATTGATCTTTTCTAATCTGAGGTTTGTATTTATTCTCTCTAATTCTTCTCTCTATATCAACCGTAATCTGAGGTAGAAAACCTAAATTATACAAATAATAAAAAGCTTTGATAACAGCTCTAGGAGCTTTCTATATAAATAGAGCTTTTTATTAAAACTTTATAATCGGAGGATTTAATTTATTCTCTCGATGTTCTATATGAAATTTAGAGCTTTTTATTGAACTTTTCTAATCTGAGATTTATTCTCCACAATTCTTCTCTTTAGCTTAGCCACTCATATTGTAAAACGCAATGCGAACGCTATAAGTATTTTCTATGTAAATTATTTTTCAAGCCAAGCTTTTACATTTTACAAAAGCTTCCGGAATTACCTAAAAAAATCGCTGTTCAGAGTTATTTCTAGGAAAGCTTTTGTATTTTACAAAATGAGAGGTATAGCTACCGGAATTACCTAATAAACGATATTCAGAGCTTTTGGCCATTTCGCGTATCATGAAATCTTTCAAAACAGCCCTTGCAATATACTTTTGAAAGCTAACATTCTATTTCTTCCGTAATATATAAAAGCTCTCATTATCATAGTGTGTAAATATATTAGATTGTCTTTAGAAATAAAACTTTTTTTAAATTCTAGTCTTGCACGTGAGCACTGTAATATGAAAGCTCTCTATAGATGGCGTAAGAAAATCATATATTTGGTTATTTCTGGTATCATGAGGCCTTTCCAAGCATCCCGTGGAAAATACTTTTGAAAGCTATCATTCTAGTTCTTCCGAATTATATAAAAAAGCTTACATTCTCATTGGATGCCTATATATTAGATTGCCTTTACAAATTTTTAAGTTCTAGCCTTGTACGTGAACACTTAATATGAAAGCTCCCCATAGATGGCGTAAGCAAATCGTCGTACTTGCATACAAATGAGTGATATTTTTCATCAGTGTACATCTTTTGGAAAATCTCAGCAATTACGAGATGCAACGAATCCTGAAATATCCTTCATGTAAAAGTTGCTAAAATTATCCATATTTCTGAAAAATATTTTCGAGTACTTCTTAGGAGGACGGCCTAAACTTTTCCCATAGTTAAACTATTTTCCATCTATCTTTTCGAGTTCCCTTCCCTAAATCCTTCCTAGAACACACACACAAAATATAGAGAAGACAGTTCAAAAAGAAATTTGGAAAACAGAGAAATCTTAAAACTAGTGACAGTCGTGGTGGATAGTGATGGTGATGGTCGGTGAAATAGAAAATAATGGTGGCGCATTTTTTTGGGGTGTTTGGATGGATGGATGGGGTGGAACTTAGGTAATTACCAAGTGAATTGCTTTTAGACAATACAGCACGATCGACAGATAATGAACGTGAATCACCGTTAAGTGTTCCTGTTGGGGTTGTAAGATTATGTTGTTGTGACGCCAAAGCGCCACGATCGGCCGAATGGGTGCGTGTCTTGGAACGGCTTAAACGTTTTTTCAATGTACCAAAGAAGGTGCGTTTCTTACTCCTGCCACGGTCGTCCAGATCTTCGGCCATGTGTGCGGGCGGCGCCAATGGTTGTTGGCTCATAACACCACCGTTGCGAGGTAAACTGTTGGTCGAATAGCCATTGTTCGGATAGGAGGTGCTATTGTGGCCGTTGGCCGATGGATAGCCCGATGAGTTGCCATTCAGTTGATAGTTGTTATGACCATTGGGTGAAGAGGCAGCATTCGGTTGACCGTACTAAAGTTGGAGGAGCGGGGTGGGGGTAGAAGAAATTGACACAGTTCAATAAACATTGGCAAATATAAAGCTGGGCGGAAAGTAAACTTATGTAAAGCTTTCAAAACTAACATGCTTTCAACTGGGTTGTTTTTAGTAAAAAGAACGGCAACAAGTTTTGAGCTTTTTGTGGGCTTTTTTTAGTTCTTGGCACTTACCTCTGTGGTGGACTCGCCCAAAGCACTATCGTTACCTGTGTTGTCGGGGGACGGGTTTTCGTTTAGGCACTCGGTTTGCGGATACGAATCAGTCGGACTCGCCGTTATGTCTGTAGTCACTGATGTATCCTGTGTGATTTGTTCTATGTTTTCTATGCTATCGAGGGGCAGAGTAGCGTCGTTCGCCTCCAGGCGTGTGCTCTCTAAAGCTTTCGACACGGCGGCATTTAGAACATCTTGAGATTCTTTAACTTCGATTTGGCCATCTTTATTGACTTCGACCTTTTGGTATTGGCATTTTGATTGATTGTTTGTTTAAGCGGGGGGTTAATAGAAGCGCAGAGTTTGCGGAAACGTAACATATTTGTGTTTCCACGCACACACACACAAAATAAAGTAAAAAATTCAATGAAAAGAAAATATTTCGGTTAGCATTTCAAACTGTTTCCAGACTAAGTCAAAAATATAATCTATGGAGTTATTTACAAAGTCTACGGCTCTTGACTCTGAGATAAGTGAATGCAACTTAAATTTAATTCCAAAAGAAAACGAAACTTAAACTTGTGTTAAAATTCAGAAGAAAAAAATTAAAAATAATTAAAATAAAATAAAACAAACTCAAACTCGAAACTTTAAAGGTAAAATGTTATGAGCGCTATTATGACTACTGAATAATAGAATTTACCTTAAATGCATTGGGATTGCTGGAATTCTGTTCGGATGATGGTGGTGGTGGTGCGGATGTGGGATAGAGAGAGTTTTCAAAATGATGTGGTTTTTGATTCGATTGCAAATGTGAACGACAGCGAGTGCGCGATACGAAACCATGAAAATAAATATGAGAAAATATCGATAGTAAATCAAATCCAAATTAAAAATTTACATACAGCAAAACCAACAGTCCACCGTGGAAAAAAGAAGCTGCAAATGAATGATTCAAATACGAGAAGATCGACAAAATGTTGAAGTCTTAACCTAGTTTGACACATTTGTTCGATTAATCGAACTGTAGAAATGTCATTAATGTATTAAAAAGACCTGGCCTTGCCTAAAGGAATCACTAGTTTTTGCCAGTGCCTTTATAAAGTAAGCTTTTGTGTAATTCAATATTTTAGCTCAAAGATCTGAGCAAAAGAAAATGAGGGAGATAATGTCAATATTAACCAAAACGAATTCAATAATGTTCAGAAGCTTTATTATGCGTTCAAAAATGTTAAAGACAATTTAAAAAAGCTTTTTAAAAAGGCTTTAATTTAAATTAAAAAATTTAGTTAAAAAGTTTTTCTAAATTAAAAAAAGCTTTTATAAAATGTTTTTTTTTACAATTTTAATAAAGCTTTTACAAAATGACGGAGATGGAATTCAGAAGCTCCATTATATGTTAAACAATTTTATAGGTCAAATTAAAAAAGCTTTAATTAAAATTTCTTTTAAGATTGTTACAAAGGCTTTTTACATTTTAAAAAGGTTTTAATTAAAAGCTTTTTAAAAAGCCTATAATTAAAATTGAAAGAAGCTTTAATTAAAATTGCTGTTAACTTTTTAAAAAGCTTTTTAAATTTTAGAAAGTTTTTTTAATTGAAAATAAATTTTAATTAAAGCTACTTTCAATTTTAATTATAGCTTTTTTAATTTTACAAAGCTTTTTTAAAATGTAAAAAACTTTTTGAACTATTTTAAAAGAAATTTTAATAAAAGCTATTTAAAATTTTTACTTTAAATGCTCCAAATTTAAAAACAAGCTTTTTAAATTTTAAAGAGGTTTTAATTGAAATGTTTTTAAATATTACAAAAAGTTTCATTTAAAAGCTTTTTTGGAATGAAACTAATGAAAAGCTTTAAAAGTTTTCATAATGTTTCGGCCACTGAACTCAAATTAAAGTTTTTTTAATTTTCTTTCATGTTGCAAATCGGGAGAATATTAAACAAAAAGAAAATAAAAAAGTTGCTATTAAAAGCTTTTAACTGCATTTTGGCATTTTCGAAGAAATAACTGAGTTTTTGGAGATTATTGTAATGAAAAAGCTTGGAAAGATTTCATTTCATATTTATGCACTTAAACTTTAAATCTTTTTAATTTTCGTTAATAATCCGTTCATGTTCATCAAAAGAAAATTAAGCAAAGATTAAAAAAAAAGCTTTTAATTGCATTATAACATTCTCGAAGAAATAACATAGTTTTTGGAGATGATTGTAATGAAAAGCTTTGAAAGTTTTTATAATGTTTCGGCCACTGAACTCTAATTAAAGATTTTAATTGTAGCTTCTTTAATTATCTTTGATAATCCACACGTGTTGCAAACCAAAGGAATAGGAATCAAAAAATTAAAAAGTTTCAATTAAAATCTTTATAACACAATGACGAAGAAATAACTAAGCTTTTGCAGATTATTGTAATGGAAAGCTTGGAAAGTTTTAAAAATGTTTCTGAAACTGAACTTTAATAAAAGCTTTTTAAATTATCTTCGATAATAATAATCAAAAGATTATCAAAAAAAAAAAAACAATTAAAAGCTTTTAACATTTTCGAAAATATCAAATATTGATTGCAGACCAAAATAATACAAACGAAAAAAAACTAAATTTTTCAAAAAATAACAGAGCTTTTGAAGATTATTGTAATGAAAAGCAATGAACTCTAATTAAAGATTTTTTAATAATCTTTAAATTAAAAAAATAAAAAAGTTTCAATGCAAATAAAAAAAAAATTAAATTAAAAATTTTAATTAAATGCTTTTAATTTTTTTAATAAACATTTTCGAAGAAATAAGAGAGCTTTTGGAAATTTGTGTAATAAAAAGCTTTTCATAATGTATCTGCAAATAAACTCTATAGAAAATCTAATCCCTCGTTGTATAAAGCTCAAAGCGAAAGCTTCCATTTTCCTGTGTATTTTTTCATTATAAAATTTTGGATGAGAATCAAATCAAAAGAATATTAAATAAAAATAAAAAACCATTATAGCATTCCATTAATTCAATTATAAAATTTTCGAAGAAATAATAGAGCTTTCGGAGATTATTTTAATGAAAAACTTTATAATGTTTCGACAACTAAACCTTACCCATCATCTTGTAAATTACAAAGCGAAAGCTTGCTCACTTCCTATGTCTTTTTTTTCCTTTTTCTGGATTTAGTACCTATTGATTTCATTTTTGTTTTATTTTATACTTTTCCTCCCATTTTCTTCAACATTTTATCGATCTCTTCCTACAGTAGTTACCCCTTTAAAACCCCACCACAACTTCGAGATTCACCACATTACCACTTACCCTCTGGACACTGTGTATGATCAATGTACTCTTGCTGGGCTGGCCATTGGTGTTAAGGGCACCCTCTTGTAAGGCACGCACGGCAGCGTCGGCCAAATTTGAACCATTCTTCATGTGTTCATTTATGCTCGGCGTACTAATGTGCAAAGCTTCCTTAAGTTTATACGGTCTAGGGCCGGCAGGTATTTCGGCACCCTCGATAAACACAAAGTCGACGGTGATGGAACCGAATACCGTTTGTGTTTCATAGGGGCGCGGTTGCAAGGCCAAAACTTGAGTTGAGGCTGGACCGACGGCCAGCTCGTCAATGCCTACCAAACCCAGGCCCAAAAACTTGGGAGATCCCGAGGCATCGGCGGGGCGATCATAAACTTCGAAGAGGATTTCGGCTGATTGTTGGGACAAGTCGCTAAACGAAATTAAGGAAATATTTTTATTATTTTGTGGGAAAGGGGGAATTTAATTGTACTTACAATAAGAAATGTTCATCCCAGTAGGGTTGGTTGCCCTGCCTGGCTCCGGTTTGATTCTTTTGCGGGGGCTCATCCATTTCCACCACCACGAAGGGATCGCGGGCATCCTTCAGACCCTCTCCCTTGACGATCTTCACCAGCAAACGTCGGCCCGATATCATGGGTGTGGCGCCGTGCGAGCCCATGCCAAAGTCCATGTTGTTCTAAGTGGTGTCAGAGTGTTTTGGGGGGAAATGTAAAGAATAGTTGAAAATGAATAAAAAATGTTGAACTAATGCCCAGGCGGGGATTTTATTTTAACAGAAAAGCAAAACTCTAAAATAAGCCTGAGAGGGGGGTGAGTTTTTCTTGGATTTTATTCGATTCGATTCAAAAGGGGAACTATTGACAAACTCAGTAGGGTGGGGGGTTAAATTAACAATTTTTTTAAATGAAAAATTTAGTAATTGTAATAATATTGAAAGTGTCCCTGGAAATAAGAGAATAAAAACAAAAGAAATGGGAAATTAAGAAATTAAATTCATAGAATTTGAAAGTTGAATTTAGTCGGAAGGAAATTAAATTTTTTTGGGAGTTTTTGAAAAAATCAAAAAATTTCAAATACCAGAAATAAAAGTTGGGGAGGAAAAGGAATTTTAAAATATTAATAATTAATAAAATTAATTGAGCTTATTGGGAACTAATAGTGTTAGAATTAGGACCAATGGCAATATAATTGAATATAATAGAATTTTTGAATATTATTTGGATATTGAAGAGTGAGAAAAATTTATGAATCTTTACAAAAATGGCACAAAAAGTCTTTAAAAAATACAAAAATTTCTAAACCTCGCGAGAGGCTCTTCTACACCGACATGCGCGCCTTTGATGTTTAAATCAATTTGGTGTGAATGAGTCTCTCACTGCTTCATTAGAAAGCTCTGCTCTCGTATTGTAGACAAAAGCCCTACAATATGAGAGATGCCTTTTCAGACTGCATGCCAAATCAATCGATTTCAGCTTGAAATGACATAAGGTCGATTTACAAATGTCAAATTAGTATGGGATTTGACTTTTGTAAAAGTCAAAAGTGACAGCTGACAAAACTGACAGCTCCTCATGACAGCTCCACATGACAGCTGTCAAAAGTGACAGCTCACAAATCAAAGGCTTATTTTAGAACTCAGCAATAAAAAATGTTACAAATGATTAATTTTTAAAAGGAAATGGATTTTCTTTCTTTTTTAAGAGGGTTAAGGGTAAAGAACATAGAGAAGTGTTGGTTCCAAAAAAATAACACAGTATGTTTTGCAAAATAACACAAAATCAAAAACTGTCGCACCACCCTGTGATGATTAAGATTAACATAGCACATGTAAATTGTTCTGTAAAGTGTAAAAAGAGGGGGAAATCAGTTCCAGATTTTAAAGGAGGTAAAAAATCAAAAAAACAACCATGATCATCATGCTCGAATACATGAAGACATGAATATGGACAGTATACATAGAGTGAAGTATGTATGTGTGCATGTATGTGTTTGGTTGACAAAAATATCCTCTTCTCAATGTTCTTACGCTCACCGCCACTGTTTCATATGGCATTGGATAAATTACAGGCAAATCGAGGGGTTCAATTTCAGCCCGGGGACAGGTCGTATAGATGGAGAAATCAACGGGGTAGACGGTCTCGCGCAGAGCACGTGTCAGCATTTCCGTGATGACCGCCTGCACTTGGGTCTCCTCCTGGTCCATGGGTTTAATGGCGCCCACACTGTTCATGGCAATGCGAATCTGTAACGAAGGAAAAGAAGTGAGAATTATTTTTCAGTTAATACTTGCGCAAAATGCAAAAGGTTGTAATTAAGGGGCGTTTACACTTTAAAATTTATTATAAAACTTGGAATCCAATTATAGAAAGCAGTTTACCTGCATCAAAAGAACTACGATTGAAAAAAATACGTAAAATGATGTTAAAAAAAATAAAAACAAAAAAAATAAAAATTTTACTTTTCTTTTGAACTGGGATATTGTCCTGGCTCAAGACCATTTTGCTTCTATATTTAATAGAATGCAAATTTATTTACAAATGGCATGGTGACATTTATTACTTGGCTGCAGTCTACCACGATCATGATTTCGACCATGTCAAAAGTCTTTTCAAGTGGCTTCGCAGCGTCTTTTCAACATCAAAGGCGGCCTCTATAAGGAGATGATTCTCACAAACGAACGAGAAGCACAACTCACTTGCCGAATTTGCGTTTAAAAAATCGCACCAAGTAATAAAGCACACATGCCATCTTACAAGCATCTCATTGAGTTGCATATGTAAGTATGTGTATATGCAGGTATAGTTACCCAGCAATACTTCTGCCGTGCCAACGCTCATTTGTTTTATTTTTTTTCGTTTGCATTTTTTGGTCTGTAATCAATATTTGATTTGAACTGGGATATTGTCCTGGCTCAAGACCATTTTGCTTCTATATTTAATAGAATGAATTTTAAATCGAGAAATGCGAAAAGTTTCAATATTAATATCTCAAAATTAACCTTGGGTCCTTGTTTAATTTAAATTTTTTTACAGAACTGAAAAATGTTTACTACAGCAAAAATTATTTATTTTCTGCTGATGGAATTGTGAACCACTGAATATATATATTGAAGAAGACTTTGTCAGAATCGTATAGACGTAAAAAGTTCATAAACTTTTTACTCAACCGAGAAGATTACTTTTAATGTCCCGTGCCTTCCTCTATAAATCGGTCATAGACTTCATTGAAATCGGCTAATCATCCAACTTTTAATATTGATTAAAAAAGTGAACTATACGAACATATAACTACCATCAGTTTCCAATAGCCTCAATGATTCCAGAAAATTTTTAAGTAAAGTTGACAAGTTAGCGAACATGATCGCTTATGTAAAAGTATGCTATGAATATATAGATTTTCTCTTTCTTGACCACTGTGGCGTATGATTGATATTAATAAAATTTAATTTTATATTTTTGCTCATTTGAGAACAATATACTCGATAGATAGCTTCTTATATTACGACCAATTATGTAAAAATGTAAAAGTATCCTATGAATATATAGATTTTTTCTTTATGGACTACTGTGGCGTATGATTGATATTAATAAAATTTTATTTTAATACTTTTCTTCATTGTCCTTAAATTACTTAAGGGATTGAATAACTCTGACTGAGAGAGTTTTTTCCTACTTAATTATTTTTATTTTAAAGCATTTTGTTATCACTTTGGGTATTCATAATTCGAGATATTATCAAAATAGTTAAGCTACTTTCCGAAAAATAACAAACAATTCGAGATTAGCTAAATAAACTCAGTTATTTAACGATGAAAGCATATAAATTGTTTCTAAATCGAGGGATAATAAAAAATAGTCTAACAATTTTTAAAATAATAATTCCAAAAAATATTTTCAATCTAATTCCGTATTGAATAGAATTTTATCAAAGTCGTATAAACGTAAAAACGTACCTAAACTTTTTATTCAATATTCCTATATCTCACCAAAAGTCACTTTTCTGGCAGACGAACTTCTCATTTATTAATCGGTTATACATTTCATTGAAATCGTCTAAGTAGATCATACAAGTTTTTAATATTGATTAAAATATGAACATGTGACTACCATCAGTTTCCAATAGGCTTAATGACTGCAGAACATTTTTAGGTGGAACGTTTGCGAACAATATAATCCTTGGATAGCTTCTCGTATTATGGCCGCTTGGTGCTACTGTGGCGTATGATTGATATTAATAGAATTTTATTTTAATATTTTTGCTCATTTGAGAACAAGATACTCAAACGATAGTTTCTCATATTATGACCACTTATGTAAAAGTATCCTATGAATATAAAGATTTTCTCTTTTTGGACTAATGTTGCGTATGATTGATATTAATACAATTTTATTTTAATATTTTTGTTCATTGTCCTTAAAATACTTAAGTGATTGAAGAACTCTGACTGAGAGAGTTTTTTCAACTTAATAATCTTTATTTTAAAACATTTTATGATCACTTTGTGTATTCCTAATTAAAGATATTATCAAAATAGTGAAGCTACTGTCCGAAAAATAACAAATAATTCGAGATTAGCTATAGAAACTCAATTATTTAACAAAGAAAATTTGTACTGGATACCTTACGTTTAGCTTATAAATTGTTTCTAAATCGAGGGATAATAAAAAATATTCTATGAATTGTTAGTGGTATGTATGGTTGACCTTTTGATGTGTTGCGTTTTGTCTTTTGTTCGGCTTGAGGTCGTTTTTTTCAAATAATAAAACAAAAATTACTATATTATTATTTTCTTGTTTTTTATTTCCCAATATTTCGAACAACTCCGTTGGTCATCTTCAGGGGTATTTTTAAAAAAGTTTTTCACAATAGAAAATTCTCCTGCCACTCTCTGCAAGCTTTTGTTAACTACTTCTATGAATTTGTAAAGTATAAACGTAAAAATGTAGCTAAACTGCTTACTCAATTGAGGAGATTGCTTTTATTGTCCTGTATTTCACCCAAAAGTCATTCTGGCTGCGAACTTCTCTATAAATCGGTCATATATTTCATTGAAATTTGCTAATCAGTTTCTGAGATCATACAACTTTTTAATTTTGATTAAGTTTCCAGAAAAATTTTAGGTGGATTTGGAACGTTTTCGAACAAGATACTCGATCGATAGATACCCGTATAATGGCCACTTATGTCTGAGTATGCTATGAATATATAGATTTTCTCTTTGTGGGCTACTGTGGATTATGATTGATGTCAATAGAATTTTTTTTTAATATTTTTGCTCATTTGTGAACAGGATACTCGATCGATAGATACCCATATTATGGCCACTTATGCCTAATTATGCTATTAATATATAGATTTTCTCTTTGTGGGCTACTGTGGCGTATGCTTGATATTAATACAATTTTATTTTAATATTTTTGCTCATTGTACTTAAACTACTTAACCAATTGAGTAACAAGGGCAGAAATAGTTGTTACTAAAATGGCTGTCTTCATTTTGAATAATTTTGTGATTACTTCGTATGTTTCTAACTCCAAATATTATCTATGCGAAATAAATTCTCAGTAGTTTGTATGTGAATGTCACGATTTTCTAACGTCATATACGAAGAGATTTCATATTATGTAAAAGTATCCTATGAATATATAGATTTTCTCTTTGTGGGCCACTGTGACGTATGATTGATATTAATATAATTTTATATTAATATATTTGCTCATTGTACTTAAACTATCCAACCAAGTGAGTAACAAGGACAGAAATAGTTGTTCCTAACATAACTGCCATTATTTTGAATCATTTTGTGATCACTTCGGAGGTTTCTAACTCGAAATATAACTCGAATCTGAAGTAAATTCTCAGTCGTTCCTATGTGAGTGCCACGATGTTCTAACGTCATATACGGGTAACTTTTAAGTTACGTTTTTTACGATGTCTGTATTAGATTCTATAGTCTTTGAGACAAGAAAATACAGCTTAATATAGGCAATGTAAGTCGGTCTTGATGATGTCTGCAAATCGACGCTGTGGGCTACAAACGACTAAGAAATTGCTTCAGTCTCCATCTTTCGGGAAATGTTTGCATATACTTGAGACTATATTAAATTGTATTGTTTTCAGTGAGTAGTAGGTGATTTATTTTATTTCCATCGAAAAAATCTAGAATTTGCAAGTTATTATATAAATATTTAAGTGTAAACTCCCCTTTAGACAATCAAAGTATTTAAGCAAAAACAATGCTACAATTTTTAACTATTTGTCTGCCAAATTGTAAGCGTTTGCCTTCCCCGTTGTACTATAAATATTTAAATGCAAACTCCCCTTTATAGGCATATCCCCAACTATCAAATATATTATAGTGGTTGTAGACACTCAAAATATTTGGGCAAAACAAAGCTACAATTTGTAAGTGTTTGCTTTCCAAGTTGTACTATAAATAATTTAAGTGTAAACTATCCTTTATATGGAGATTTCCTTCCTATCAAATATATTATTATCGGTTTAGACACTCAAAATATTTGGATACAAACGAAATGTGAGCAACCTTTTGCATAAATATGTTTTCCAAAAAGGACTTCAGAGTAGAATTTACACTAAACGATTTTTATCCAAATATTTGGTGTGTCTAAACGCTCCATTAGGTACTTACATCGGGAAAACCTTCCACACGCATATCACCCTTCAAGGTATTATAGTTCATGGCATTGGCAATGCGTGCCCGGAATCTGGATACGGTCAGCTTGTAGTGAGAGGCTTCTACTTTGCCCGATTTCTGGCGGAAAGCTTTCACCTGCAACACAGGCATGGCATCGCAATCGAAAGTAATAAGCTGCGAGAAGAGAAGATCAATATAAAATTAGTATAAATAAAAAATTGATGTGGACAAAAAATTTACCATATCAGCAGGATTGGCTTCATCGGCGTTACAGAAGATGTTACTCAAACCGGGTGGAGGACTGTCGGGCAGCACACGTACGATTTCAACGGCTACACCCTGCTGCAAAGGAGAAAAAGAAGAATTGTTAGATTTGATTTGGAAATGTGTCCTCGAAATGATGGTTGTATGTAGATATAGTAGACTTTTATATGTTTATGGTAGGTAATTAGATAAATTATAATTAAATATTAATAATTCCGAGTGAATAGATCTATTCAAAACAGACTGCATGCGAAATCTAGCTGAAATGGCATATAGATCTTACAAATATCAGATCCACTACGAAATTGACATTTGAAAATCGACCTTATGTCAAGCCAAAATTGATTGATTTTGCATGTAGTGTGAAAAGGCCATAACACAACTAAACAATCAGACATGCATATTAGGGTGAAGAGATTTTTCAAATTTTTGCAGGATTCCCAATTTCATCCACACAGAAAAAATATATATAGTCAAGCTATTGCCCAATAAATAACAAAAAATTTCATTAAAAGTATTTTATTGGATTTTCGAGATATAATTCAATTAGTCTATTTCTAAAATAATTATATTATGGTCAATTATGTAAAAGTATGCTTAGAATATATAGATTTTCTCTTTGTGAACTACTGTGGCGTATGATTGATATTAATACAGTTTTATTTTAATATTTATGGCCATTATACTTAAAATCCTTAACCAATTGACTAACACTGTGAGAGAGATTTCTTGTCGACTTGATTATCTTTATTTTAGATCATTTTGTGATCACTTTTGGTGTTTCTAACTCGAGATATTATCAAAATAGTCAAGCTGAAGAAATTCAGCTAATATACCATATTGAACTGGGATCCTTACGTTTACCACATAGGTTGTTCTTAAAATTATTTAAAATAATATTTTTTTTCAAATTCTTGCAGGATTTCCAATTTTATTCCCACAGCGTCTTATGGACAATTATGTTGTTCCTAAAATTATTTAATTTATTTTAATTTAATTATTTCTTTTCCAACATTAATCCACAATAACTCCTAATCAATATTCCAGCTTACTTCCCAGATGAGGTCATCTACCGATGATAGAAACATGACATTATCCACAATTTTCATGTTAATGAACAACAAAAAGTATGGGTCGACAGAAATCACACCCAAACGTTAGAGACAAAAGTAAATACGTCAATCATCAGCGGACGGCATTCAATTAATAATATCTTTTTGGTGAATAATTAAAACAAACAAAAGGCGCAGACAACTTTATTGTATTTATAAAAAAGAAGGTTTTTACGATGTGTATCAAATTTTCAAAGAAATTACATAACCCGTTTTGAGATATGTAATTTAGCGCATAATTTATGATGGTTTATTAATATGTTTTTTATTTTGTTTTAAATTCAATATTTACATAAAGTGTTTTTGTATATAGCCCTTATCACAAAGACGACATTTTGAGTTTCTGTCGGCAGCATAATTATAGTTAGAGGGGGAAGCTGAGTGAACGCGGAAATAAAGTCTTAGGGCATGTATCTCTTACTCAATGTCAAAAGCGACATCAAACTTTATAGGAAAATCAAGTAATTCAAGTATTGTTGAATATAAATCTCTTTCGATACACTTAACTTGGTATATAAGGAGGCAACAATAACTTATCAATAATTCTACTTGGAAAATGAATCATGTGTTTCCCTCAAAATAGACATTTTTCAAATCAGCACGAAAATTACATCGAAATGTAAAAAAATTGTTTATATGAGGAATCAGCACAAGAAATATTTTTGAACATATTACCTTCAGTTGACTCCATAAAATTATTTCTATTTTAATTTATGTGGAGTTATGCATCTGCAAACAAGATAGATAAATACTCATTATGGACAATTACATAAAAGTATGCTAGATTTTCACTTTGGAGCCGCTGTGGCGTATGATTGATAATAATAAAATTTTATTTTAATATTTTTGTTCATTGTCCTTAATCTACTTAAGCGATTGAAGAACAATGACTGGAATAATCGCTCCAAACATGATTATCTTTATTTTGAATGACTTTTTGAAGAACTCCGTATAGAAAGATTTTGTTTAAAATGTTAAAAGTTTTTATACAACCGACATTTTTATTATCCTTTATCGTACTAAACCCAATTTTCTGGCAGCCGAACTCTTTCTCTATAAATCGACCATATATTTAATTTAAATCGTCTACGTAGTTTCTGAGATCATTCTTTTTAATGTGGATTAAAAAATGAAATATACGAACACCTTTAATGACTCCAGGAAATTAAATCAAATTTTTAATTGGAGTTTACGCGTCGATAGATAAATGTCTTTATTATGGCCAATTATCCAAAAATATACTATGAATATATCTTCTCTTAGAAGCTACTGTGGCGTATGATTGTTATTAATAAAATTTTATTTTAATATTTTTGTTCATTGTCCTTAAACTACTTAACCAACTGACTAACAATGTCTGTAATAGTTGCTCCTAATATGATTGTCCTTATTTTAAAATATGTTGTGACCACTTAGGGCGTTCCATACTCAAGATATTATGTAAATAGTCAAGAAATTTCAAAAAAAAAATTAAAAATTCGAGAATAGCTGCATAAATTCAGTTATTTAACGATGACAAATTGAACTGGGATTCTTACGCTTACCACATAGGTAATAGTCAAGCTATTGTCGGAAAAATACGAAATAATTCGAGAAGAAATTCTGTTATTTGACGACGAACTGGTATCCTTACCACAGAGGTTTTTCTTAAATTGAGCGACAATTCACATAGCCTAACAATTTTCAAAATAATAATTCCATATAAAATGTTAAAGGAACTTTTAAAGTTCTCACATTTTGTATTCAACCGAGGTGATTACTTTTATTGCCTTGTATCTCAGCAAATGTCAATCTTGCGAACTCATCCGCTATTGATCGGCCATACATTTCATTGAAATCGGCTAATCAGTTTCCAATAGGCTAAATGATTTAAAAAAGGTGTAGTTGGAACGTTTGGGAAGCAGATACTCGTTCGATAAATACTCACATTATGACCAATTATGTAAAAGTGTCCTTAGAATATATAGATTTTCTCTTTGTGGACTACTGTGGCGTATGATTGATATTAATACAATTTTATTTTACTATTTTTGCTTATTGTACTTAAACTATTTAACGGATTGACTAAGAATAACAGGAATAGTTGTTCTTAACATGATTATCATTATTTTAAAACATTTCGTGATCAAACCAGACGGCTCTAACTCGAGATATTATCAAAGTAGTCAACCTATTGCCACAAAAAGTAAGAAATAATTTCAATAAATATATTTTATTTTTGAGATTAGCTGAAGAAATGACTGAATTTCTTTAGATTGACGATGAAAAATACTTTAAATGTGAGCACGACGAAAAGTGAACTGGGATCCTAAATCGAGAGATAATCCAAATAGCCTAATAGAGAGTTCGGATATGTAACCAAAGTACACTTTTACCGGCTTTGGACTGTCAAACTCCATATAAAAAATTGTAAAATCTAAATAAATTTCGGGTATGCACAAAGCTAAGAACATTTCTGCAACAAAACATGGGTCTAATATGAATTCCTAACCCTCGGAAATCGACTTAAAATTTGAGTCAGACAGATGAAAATGGATAGATCAACTTAGAATTTGAAATCGATTTCCGAGCGCTAGGAATTTTAAGCTACTTTCGAGATTGACTGAGAAAATGTGTGCGCTGTGGGAATCAATTTAGTCACCTTATGTTCAACAATCGTCCCCTCTAGCCACATGGGCAACAGTCGACGTGTACAGAATGAAGCTCAATTTGAAGATACACTCGGAATCCTATTAATAATAATAATTTCATATCGAATTAATTTATTAATTATAAATGGTTGTTTCTTTTGAAATCTTTTGTAGAATAAAGCATTGGTTACGCCGAAGCGTCCGTCTTGATGTAGACGCGTAGAATTCATAAATTTCATAGAATTTCTTGACGCTCCGATGTGAAGGCTGTCATATGCACACGTGTGCATCATTTTTTGATGCCGGCGTCAGACGTAAATGACGTCGTGAACTTAATTGAACTTCGATTTGTTTTTTAATTTTATTATAATTAATCATGACAACTTCGCCCCGATTTTCGAGATGGTAGGTTGTGGATTCGATTACCACCGGAAACTACCTACAATCTTTGCCTCCCGCCTCTGTCACTGGATAAAAAACTAGAATATAAATCGATTTTGTATTGTAATTAATCAAAAGAACTAAATATATTTTTTATATTTTTTTTTTCGTTGTAATTTTTAGTTTGTTTTTGGTTTCTCTGAAGGCCTAACAAAACGACTCACAATATTACACACAAACTCCCTTCCTGCTATGATGTTGGGCTTACTTCCCCTGCTTTGACAAATGTCAGCTCACACAGCCGAAAATTAATTCATTCGTTCTCATCTTTTCGTTTTCAATACTAAGGCCAAGGTCGGAATTTGACCGAACGATAAACACATGCAAAGACTATGAAACGTGAAGAGTGGCCAGTGCGCTCACCAGCAGGCAAAAATTATAGCTGAGAGATGTCGCCACAATATGTTTTCTTAATTGCGGAAATCTGAACAAGAAAATCAGATTAAAAATTTTTTATGGACAGTTTTTTATAATTTTTATTAATTTTTTTTACTTTCAGGTGAGGAAAGAAAGATCCGGAAAAGAAAACAAAATAGCCAATGATAATAATTTAAAGCAGACGCCTGAAATTTGTCCTGTTGAGACAATAAGATGAAAGCTCTTCAAAGATGGCGCTAGTTAATTGAATCTTACGAAGTCATTGGATAGAGTTTTTTTTTTATAATTTTTATTAAATTTCACTTTCATGTGAGGTAAGACAGCTCCGGGAAAGAAAACAAAGTAGCCAATGACAATAATATAAAGTAGTCGCCTGAAATTTGGCCAGTTAAGACAATAAGATGAAAGCTCTTTTTCAATCCCTCTTTTCAAAAAACGACTAAGTGAGAGAGCTGTCACCTCTTTACATTTTCATGCCCTTTGAACGCATGTGCCTCCATGTTGATGTCTCATAAATATTTCGGCAATAAAAACGACGCATTTTATTGATACTTACATATGCGTATTGAACCCGTTTCTTATGATTTCAATACGGCTCGTATCGGAAGACAAAAAAAAAAAACAAATGACAAAAGACAAAACAAAGCCTAAATAATGATTACGTAATGTTTCTTCTTATTTTGTGGATATTGAAATGACCGATCGTATGAATCATTTTTGTTATTGTTTTCTTTTCTTTATTTGTTATTTGGGATTCGTATTATAATTGTTATTTTTTATTTGGTTTATTAATTACAAAATGTAAACAATTTGGATAATTTGCATTTTAATCACCAAACGTGGTCTGAGTTTTGAATGCTTTTTTAAATTTGAAATTTGTGGTAGAGGGAGAGAAACGTTACAATAGAACAAAACAAACAATGTATAACCACAATATAGAGAGAGTTAGTGGTAGTGGTTGGGGTATAGGAGTATAATTATAATTTTTATTTCAAAGAAACTGGATTTTAAAGAAAGTGCTGAATTATTTAATCACCAGCTGATATTTATAGGTATTGTTGCGGTTGCTGGCTGGTTAATAAATACAATAGTTAGACAAATAAAGGCAAATTACACTGGTCTACAAACGGTCAAGCCTGGGTTCATAATGCCTAGAAATTGAAAAATGAATGAATTTGAAATGAATCACTTTTCGTTTTAATAAACAAATATTTGTTACTATTTGTAAATATGTTTATACCTTCTACAGGGTATTAAGTCGTTATTCTTTTGTTTGTAATCCTCATAAGGAAATGAGATAGACTCAGTTTCGGAATTCCCTTTAATTATGTCAACCTATCCGTCCGTCCGAAACGAGATAGACTCAGTTCCAGTTTCAATTCAGTTTCCAAATTCATTTACTTATATCAATCTGTCCGTCAGTCAGTTTTCCTTTGAATTGTCAATAAATTATGTGGTGTTTGCGATAAATAACTTTCGATAAATAACAATATTATGACCAATTATATTAAAGGAATAATATGAATATCTAGATTTTTCCCTTTGTAGCCACAGTGTCGTATGATTGATATTAATAAAATTTTATTGCAATAGTTTTGTTCTTTGTCCTTAAACTACTTAGCCGATTGAAGAACACTGACTGAGGGAGTTCTTGTGAACTTCATTATCTTTATTTCAAAATATTCTGTGAATACTTTGGGCGTTGCTAACTCGAGATATCATGTAAATAGTCAAGCTATTGCCAAAAATTATTTAATTAAACGTATTTTATTGGATTTTAGATATATAATTCAAATAGCCTATATCTAAAATAAATACAATGTACATGTAATGATTAATTGTATAAAAGTATGCTGTGAATATTTAGATAGATCTCTTTGTAGCCACTGTGTCGTATGATTGATATTAATATAATTTTATTTTAATATTTTTGCTCATTGCCCTTAAACTACTTAAGCGATTGACTAACAAGGACTAGAATACATGTTCCTTACATGATTATCTTTATTTCGAATCATTTTGTGTTCATTTCGTATATCTCTAACTCGAGATATTATATAAATAGTCAAGTAATTGCCCAAAAATAATTAGTAATTTGAGATTATCTGTAGAAAATAAGTTATTTGACAACGACTAATCTAATCCTTACGTCTGTCACGTAGGTTGTTCCTAAATCGTGAGATAATTCCGTAAAAAATATCTAAGGAATTTATTAATACGAGGAATTCCGTAAAAAAATAAACTATCAAAATCTTATAAAACTTCCGAAATTGTTTACTCAACCGAGTAGATTACTTATATTGCCCTGCATCTCCGCCAAATCAATCTGGCTGCAAACTCCATTAATTTATTACATTCGTTCAATGCACTTAATATACTTAATTGAAGAACACTGATAGACCTCTTTAAATCGTTTAAATATTTCATATAAATATAGAAATATAGAATAGATCTGAGATTAACAAATATTTTTAAAATGAATACATATATATCATCATCAGTACATTAGTTTCCAATATGCTTATTGACTCCAGGAAATTAATTCTAATTTTAGATGGAGTTGGAACGTTTGCGAAGAAAATACTCGATCGATAGTTTCCCATATTATCACCACTTATGTAAAAATATGCTATTCATAGATTTTCTCTTTGGAACTACTGTGGCGTATGATTGATATTAATAGAATTTCATTTTGATATTTTTGTTCATTGCCCTTAAACTACTTAATTGATTGACTAACAATGACTGGAGCAGTTGTTCCTAACGTGATTATCTTTATTTTGAATCATTTTAAGATCACTTCGAATGTTCCTAACTCTAGATATTATTTAAGTAGTCAGGAGGTTGAGATACGAATGCAATGAGGAAAATAGGATCATTTTTAGATTGAATTCAAATATAAATGACACTCCTTATATATGATTATATTAACAAAACATCAAAATTTGGGCTTCAGAAAATCCATTCGAACCGTTTCCCTATGAAAATGAGATTGATTTATTGATTTCACGCCAATTTTGTGCTTATGAGTTCTTGATGACTTCTTACCGCTCTAAAAGTCAAATATTGCAACATGGATGGTCAGGGCTTAAAAAGTCAAATGACTTAAAAGTCGTGATAAGAATTTGATTCAAACAAACCGTCTATCTTAAGATACTCCACGTTTTTTGTCCAAATTAAACCAATTTGTTTCTTGATTACAATCTAATAAACCAAAAACTGAGGCTAGTCCCATTTTAAACCGCTTTGTGCAGTCCAGATTACACCTAGAGGATTGTACCGCCGAAACTAAGCTCTCTAATACTTCCACTTTCTCTGTGTTAAAAGTCTTCAAGATCTGTCGAGCCGTTAAAATGTGTCATATGTAGTTCTTTTCCACACAACTTCAATTTTGGCAACGCGATAAAGAAAGATTGTTCCGAGGTACCCCACTTATTTCCGAGGCACTCTAAGTTAGATCCCACTGTTCAGCTCCTCTTACACCTAAGATCTTCAACGGCCGAAGTTAAGCTCACCAACAGTTCTACTACGTTTGAGCTAAATTTCATCAACATTCGTCAAGCCGTTTAGAAGAACCATATTTATTTCTGAGACAAATTGAATTTAGGAAAAACGATGAAGAAAGTTATGTCCGGGGCAACGCACTTTAGTGGGTGCAAAGTGTCTCCGTTAGAGGGTTCTACTGCCTAGCTTAGGTTCGTCTACACTTTCACAATAGTTGTGTGAATAGTTTCATCAAGATCTGTAGAGTAGTCTGTGATGATGGCCATAGTTATTTTCCTTATAAATTAAATATTTGAATTATTTTTCTAAGACACCCTATTTTAGACCCCCACTGTTCAGCTCCTATTACACGTAAGATCTTCTACGAGCGAACTTCAGCTCATCGACACTTCCACTATGTTTGTGTGAAATTTCATCAACTTCGGTCGAGCCGTTTGGAAGAGCCATAATTATTTCCCAGAGAAATTCAAAGGAAAGGAAGGACAAAGGAAGTTTATTCCAATGTACTTTGGATACTGTACAATGTCCCTATAGAGGGTTTTATCGCCAAACGAGAACTCCTCAATTCTCCCACAATATCTCTATCTGTCGAGCCGTTAATGAGGGCCATAATTACTTTCCGCACAAATTAAATCTCCGAAATTTTTTTCGAGGCACCTCAGATTAGGTCCCTACTGTGAAGCCCTGATTTCAAGTAAAGGCTTGGACCTTTGCACTTAGACTCGTCAACACTTCATCTTTATTGTTGTGAAATTTCATCAACAACGGCCGAAACGTTTAAAGGTGACAGAATTCTTTTCCTCACAAATTCAATTTTGGCAACTCAATAAAGAAAGATTATTCCAAGACATTCCAATTTATTCCAAAGCACTTCCACAATATTCAGCTCTTATTACACCTAGAGACTTCTTAAGTTCATCATCACTTGCACTATGTTTATGTGAAATTTCATCAACATTAGTCGAGGCGTTTAGGAGAGCCATAATTATTTCCAGAACAAAGTCCATGTTGGCAACACGTTAAAGGAAGTTATTTCCGAGGCACCCAACCTTAAGGTCTGCACAGTACCGCTATTACACTTAGCGGTTTCTACCACCGAATGTAAGCTTCTCAATACTCCCACTATATATGTGTGAAGTTTCATCAATATCGGTTGAGTGGTTTAGGAGAGCCACAATTATTTCCTGGTGAAACTCCATTTTGAAATTATTTCCGAGTCACCCCATTTTAAGGTCTCCACATTACCGCTAGAGGGTTCTACCACCGAACTTAAGCTCATCAATACTTCCACTATATCTGTGTGAAGTTTCATCCATATCTGTCAAGTCGTTTATGGGGGTCATGGTTATTTTCCGTAGAAATTCAATTTTAAGATCGGATGGTCGAAATCACACTCTTTGAAATTTGATCCGAGCTGAAACTTGTGAATGCATACAAGTGTTTTAAAACATGCGTGCCGCAAGTTTGAATTTATGATGAATTCATTCCTTTGCAACGCTGCCTTCATAAACCATAAATAATAGGGGTCAGGTTGCGAGCTGAGAACTAAAACACAATTGACCCCATTATGAACTCATAATACACCCATAAAGTAATTAACAAGTGTCAATGCAACCAGACAAACAAAAGCCACCGCAACAGGCGGACAGACAGACAGACAGACAGTCGGGCAGACAACACAAATGGTGGAAAGTAAAAACAGAAACGTCATGTCATGAATGTAATCGAATCGAATAGAATAGAATGAATGCAAAACTTTCACTAGCATTGACATCATTAGAGGAGCCAACGGGCGACTGTCACTGTGCCACCGTGCCACACTGTGACACAATCGATACGCTGCGCTCTTCTAACAATGGAAACAATGACAAGACACAGCTCGAGCAACAGCAACAGCGACCACAATAGTAGCAGTTAGTCTGTCTGTCTGTCTCCCTGCCTATTGCTACAAATTGATAACGCCAACCAACCGTGGTGCAATTGAAGCGAAGCGCAAAGAAACAATACGTTAAACTGTGAATACCATCACATCGCATGTGACATCAGAATGCATACATATATGAATGCACAGTGGTATAGAAGGTATTGCAAGAACAATTAAAAAAGAGAAAAAAAAATTCCAAAAGTTCAACAAACAAATAAAGAAATAATCCCAAAATATTCCCGAACAATCAATCCTTACTACACGTGAAGGCTTGTACCTTTGAATTAAAGCTCATCAGCACTTCCACTATGTTGTGTGTGAAATTTCATCAACTATGTTGTGTGTGAAATTTCATCAACATCGGTCGAGCCGTTTAGAAGAGCCGCGATTATTTCCGAGGCATATTGATTTTCCACACTGAATCAATTTTGGGAACATTATTTTATATCCCCACTGTTCAACTCCTATTGCACCTAGGGGCTGTTACGACCGAACTTAAGCTCCCAGACACTTCCGCTATGTTTGTATGAAACTTCATCAAAATCGAGTCGTTTAAAAGAACATTAATTAGTTCCCAGAGGAATCCAATTTAGGATACACGATGAATAAAGTTATGTTCGAGGCACCGAACTTTAGGGGCTGCTCAGTGCCCCTATTACACCTAGAGGGTTCTGCTGCCTAAATTAAGCTCCTCAATTCTTCCACAATATATGTGTGAAGTTGCATAAAGATCTGTTGAGCGGTTTTTGAGAGGCACAATTATTTCCCGGACAAATTCATTTTTGGCAAACACAATAAAGAAAGCTTATTACGAGGCACCCTACTTTAAACTCCCACTGTTCAGCTCCTATTACACATAGAGTCTTCTACTGCCGAACTTAAGCTCATTAACACTTCTACTATGTTTTGTGTGAAATTTCATCATCATTGGTCGAGCCGTCAACGAGAGAGCCATAATTATTTCCCGGACGAATTCAATGTTGGCAGCACGACAAATAAATTTATTTCCTAGGCACTCCCACCTTCAGGGCTCCACAGTACCGCTATTACACCTAGAGGGTTATACCGCCGAACTTAAGTTCTTCAACACTTCCGCAATACCTGTGTGAAGTTGCATCAAGATCTGCCGAACCGTTTATGAGGGCCATAATTTTTTTCCGAACAAATTCATTTTTGGCAAACACCATTATTATGAGGTTCCTCGTTTGAGACCCCCACTGTTCAGCTCCTATTAAACTTAGAGTCTAATCTACCACCAAACTTAAGCTCATCAACACCAGCACTATGGTTGTGTGAAATTTCATCAACATCGGTCGATCTGTTTATGAGAGTCACGATTATTTTCCGAACAAACTAATTTTTTGGCTAACTCCATAAAGAAAGATTATTACGAGACACTCCAATTTAGACCCCCACTGTTCAGCTCCTAGTATACTTAGAGGCTTCTACTACCGAACTTAAGCTCACCAACACCTGCACTATGATTGTGTGATATTGCATCAACTTTGGTTGAGCCGTTTGGAGAGCCACGATTATTTCCGAAACAAATTCAATTTGGATAAAATAAGTTGTTTCCGAGGCACCGTACTTTAGGAGCTGCACAGTACCGCTGTTACATCTAGAAGGCTCTACTGCCGAAATTAAGTTCGTCAATACTTTCACAGTATCTGTGTGAAGTATTGGTAAGATCTGCCGAGCCGTTTAAATGTGACATAAGAAAAGATTCCACACAAAATAAAATTTGGGAACATCACATTAGACCTCCACTATTCAGCTCCTATTATACTTAAAGGCTTCTACTGCCGAACTTAAGCTCACCAACACCTGTACTATGATTGTGTGAAATTGCATCAACATTAGTTGAGCCGTTTAGGAGAGAGACATAATAATTTCCCGGACAATTTCCATGAAGGCAATACGATAATGATATTTCCAAGGCACCCAACCTTTTGGGCTTCACAGTACCGCTATTATAGGCGATATAATTTTTTCATCACTGAAAGGAACCTATTTAAAGCCAGCTGCAAAAGTTTAATGGATTCCTTAGAGGAGCTTCACAAGACTTCACTTTTCACGAATGTGAGTGAAAAGTCTGGACATGGAGTAAGGGTATGCTTTGTCTCGGCGATACATTCGAATGCCATCCAATTCGATAAAGTTTATCGGAGGATTTTTTTTGGTAATGGAAAGGAAGATAACCGCACTTTGTTCATATACGTATCCTGTGTGGGGATAACCCATCAGTGGACCTTCTACATAAAATATAAAAACATATATTTCAAGTTAATCTTCTTACGGCGGCAATTTTGTTTTTGTTTGGTAATGGAAAGGAGAAGAACCACACTCAATTATACACATTTTGACAATACACGTATCCTGTGTGGGGATAACCCATCAGTGGACCTTTTGTATAAACTATATAAATATATATTTCAAGTTTTTCTTCTTACGAAGGCATTTTTGTGGTAATGGAAAGGGAGGAGAACCATATTCAACTATATACCCTTTAGGCATATACGTATCCTGTGTGGGGATAACTCATCGGTGAACCTTCTGTATTAACTACATAAAGATATATTTTCAGTTTTTCTTCTTCAATTTTGTTGTTCTTTTGGTAATGGAAAGGAAGAGAACCACATTTAATTATATACACTTTGGTCATATATGTATCCTGTGTGGGGATAACCCATCAGTGGACCTTCAACATAAAATAAAAAAATATATATTTCAAGTTATTCTTCTTACGAAGGCACTTTTGATTTTTTGGTAATGGAAACTATCTGCACTTTGGCCATATATGTACGTATCCTGTTTGGGGATAACCCATCAGTGGATCTTCTGTATAAACTATATAAATATATATTTTAAGTTTTTCTTCTTACGAAGGAAATTTTGTTTTTTTTTTTTTTGGTAATGGAAAGGGAGGAGAACCACATTCAACTATATACCCTTTAGGCATATACGTATCCTGTGTGGGGATAACTCATCAGGGGACCTTCTGTATTAACTATATAAATATATATTTTAAGTTTTTCTTCTTTAATTTGTTTTTTTTTTTTTTTTGTAATGGAAAGGAAGAGAACCACATTCAATTATCTACACTTTATATTTTAAGTTTTTCTTCTTTAATTTGTTTGTTTTTTTTTTTTGTAATGGAAAGGAAGAGAACCACATTCAATTATCTACACTTTGGTCATATATGTATCCTGTGTGGGGATAACCCATAAGTGGATGAATATATATTATAAAATCAATAAAGTGGCCTTAGAAAATTAGCAATTTATGGAACTCGAGGAGTTATTATATATGTATGAAATATTTTCATAAGAACGCACGATTTTCATAAATTCCATGAAGAAGGAAATACTCTACCTAAACGTTGCGTTGCCAATCATAATAATTCATCTCTAACCTCTAATTCCTTCCTTCCTTGATACTTTTTCTTTATTTATATTATTTTTATTTATTTTTATGAAATATTTTCATAAGATCAAAGCAAGATTTTCATAAATTCGATGAAGGAAAAAAATACACTACCTAAATGCTGCGTTGCCAATCATAATAATTCATTTTCAAACTCGAATCCTTCCATCTTTCTTTCTTTATTTATATTATTTTTATTTATTTATATTTTTATGATATATTTTCATAAGATCAAAGCAAGATTTTTATAAATTCCATGAAGAAAAAATACTCAAAAATTGCCAACCATATTAGTTCATCTTCATTCTTAAATCCTTCCTTCAGAACTTTTTATTTTTTTCTTTATTTATTTTTATACAAGATTTTTATAAATTCCATGAAGAAAAAATAATCTTTTCAAATTCTGCGTTGCCAATCATAATAATTCATCTTCAAGCTGTAATCCTTCCTTCAGAATATTTTTATTTCTTTTGTCTTTAATTTTATTAGCTTTTATTTTTATAAAATATTTCCGTAAGACTAAAGCAAGATGTTTATAATTCGGCGAAGGAAAAAAATACACTATCTAAATGCTGCATTGCCAATCATTATAATTCATTTTCAAACTCTAATCTTTCCCTCAGAATTTTTTATTTATTTATATTATTTTTATTTATTTATATTTTTATGATATATTTTCATAAGATCAAAGCAAGATTTTCATAAATTCCATGAAGAAAAATACTCATCTAAATGATGCGTTGTCAACCATAATAGTTCATCTTCATTCTTAAATCCTTCCCTCAGAACTTTTTATTTTTTTTCTTTATTTATTTTTATACAAGATTTTTATAAATTCCATGAAGAAAAAATAATCCTTCCAAATTCTGCGTTGCCAATCATAATAATTCATCTTCAAGCTGTAATCCTTCCTTCATAATTTTTTTATTTTATTTGTTTTTAATTTTCTTTAATTTTATTATTTTTTATTTTTATTTATTTATATTTTTATAAAATATTTTCATAAGATCAAAGCAAGGTTTTTATAATTCAGCGAAGGAAAAAAATACACTATCTATATGCTGCATTGCCAATCATTTTCAAACTCTAATCTTTCCCTCAGAATTTTTTGTTTATTTATATTAGTTTTATTTATTTATATTCATAACTTTTTATTTTTTTCTTTATTTATTTATATTTTTATAAAACATTTTCAAAGCAAGATTTTCATGAATTCCATGAAGAAAAAATAATCTTTTCAAATTTTGCGTTGCCAATCATAATAATTCATCTTCATCCTGTAATCCTTTCTTTAGAATATTTAATTTTTTTCGTTTTTCTTTATTTTTACTATTTTTTTGTTTTTATTTATTTATATTTTTATGAAATATTTTCATAAGATCAAAGCAAGATTTTTATTTAATTCGGCGAAGGAAAAAATACACTAACTAAATGGTACATTGCCAATCATTATAATTCATTTTCAAACTCTAATCCTTCCCTCAGAATTTTTATTTTTTCTTTATTTATTTATTTATATTATTTTGATTTATTTATATTTTTATGAAATATTTTCATAAGAACAAAGCAAGATTTTCATAAATTCCATGAAGAAAAAATACTCATCAAAACGCTGCGCTGTCAACCATAATAATTCATCTTCATTCTTAAATCCTTCCTTCAGAACTTTTTATTTTTTCTTTATTTATTTTTTATTTATTCTTATTTATTTATATTTTTATGAAATCATAAGATCAAAGCAAGATTTTTATAAAATCCATGAAGAAAAAATAATCTATCCAAATTCAGCGTTGCCAATCATAATAATTCATCTTCAACTTGTAATCCTTCTTTCAGAATTTTTTATTTCTTTTTTATTCTTATTATTTTTTATTTTTATTTATTTATATTTTTATGAAATATTTTCATAAGATCAAAGCAAGATTTTCATAAATTCCATGAAAAAAAAATCTTTCCAAATTCTGCATTGCCAACCATAATAATTCATCTTCGTTCTTAAATCCTTCCTTCAGAATCTTTTATTTTTTTATTTATTTATTACTTATATTATTTTTTATTTTTATTTATTTATGTTTTTATAAAATATTTTCATAAAATCAACTGAAATTTTTTATAAATTCCATGAAGAAACAACTCTTTCTAAATTCTGTGTTGCCAACCATAATAGTTAATCTTCATTCTTAAATCCTTCCTTCAGAATTTTATTTGTTTTTTTTTTGTCTGCTCATTTAACCACTGTGCTCTGTGCATTGTGAATGAATCAAGGGAGCTAGCTGCCTATGCGAACAAAATATGATTGAATCTCATTTGTTTGCTATATGCACTCGTAAATATTTTACATATTCACCGAATGAAAGCAACAACAAAAATTAATAGCAATGATTTAATTGTTTATTATAAATGTATAAAAAACAATAACAATAACGACCATAAAAACAACTGGTAATGGTCTTGAGAGGGAGAGAGAGAGGGTGAGGGGAGACCAAATGAGGACGATCTGAATGATGACAGCGGGCCCATGAATGATGTTAATTAAGATTGGGTTCGTACAAAGCTCAGACAATGTTGTGTTGATGACGACGCCGATGATGATGATCCCTCCAGCCCCAACTTCGATGACATCATTTCCAAGTGGGTTGGGGTGAAGCAAACAAAAAATCTCGGTATTCAAACACTTTGGCCTTTTTTGTGGGGACGGGGGTGGGGGAGATTTAAAGCCGAGTAAAGCAACATTGTGTCGCTCGCCCCCCCTCTCTTAAACAGGTGATGTCACAGTTATGGCGTTTATGGAGTTAATAAAGTTTTGACTTGTTTGAATTGTTAATGATGTCATTAACATTTGTGTTGTTTTCTTTCTGTTTTTTTTGGTTCTACAACAACTATATAATTTTATAACAAAACGAGTCTGAATGGCTGGCTATATGGTGTTATGATTAAGAATGCCATAAATATGGCAGGTCTGAACGCATGAACGATTTGATTGTGAGCAGCAGAGTGTAAAGAAAAAAGTTGGCCGGGGAATTTAGAATCACAGCTATAAATGTGACATGAGGGTGTGGATAATGACTTCCTTTGTCTAACTATGGCAACTGAATGTGAAAGTGTTGACAGCAGTGGAGGACTACCGGTGGGAATGTTTGCTCCAGCAAAGTTTGCTGCTATTACAGCAAATTTTCTGTCATAGCAACAGACTTCGTGAAGAGTATCTTCAGCATACAAGCCGCTAAAAATTAGCAGTTTGGTAAAATATTATAAAGCATCAAAAAATAAAAATAAAAATAAAAATAAAAATAAAAATAAAAATAAAAATAAAAATAAAAATAAAAATAAAAATAAAAATAAAAATAAAAATAAAAATAAAAATAAAAATAAAAATAAAAATAAAAATAAAAATAAAAATAAAAATAAAAATAAAAATAAAAATAAAAATAAAAATAAAAATAAAAATAAAAATAAAAATAAAAATAAAAATAAAAATAAAAATAAAAATAAAAATAAAAATAAAAATAAAAATAAAAATAAAAATAAAAATAAAAATAAAAATAAAAATAAAAATAAAAATAAAAATAAAAATAAAAATAAAAATAAAAATAAAAATAAAAATAAAAATAAAAATAAAAATAAAAATAAAAATAAAAATAAAAATAAAAATAAAAATAAAAATAAAAATAAAAATAAAAATAAAAATAAAAATAAAAATAAAAATAAAAATAAAAATAAAAATAAAAATAAAAATAAAAATAAAAATAAAAATAAAAATAAAAATAAAAATAAAAATAAAAATAAAAATAAAAATAAAAATAAAAATAAAAATAAAAATAAAAATAAAAATAAAAATAAAAATAAAAATAAAAATAAAAATAAAAATAAAAATAAAAATAAAAATAAAAATAAAAATAAAAATAAAAATAAAAATAAAAATAAAAATAAAAATAAAAATAAAAATAAAAATAAAAATAAAAATAAAAATAAAAATAAAAATAAAAATAAAAATAAAAATAAAAATAAAAATAAAAATAAAAATAAAAATAAAAATAAAAATAAAAATAAAAATAAAAATAAAAATAAAAATAAAAATAAAAATAAAAATAAAAATAAAAATAAAAATAAAAATAAAAATAAAAATAAAAATAAAAAAAAAATAAAAATAAAAATAAAATAAACATAAAAATATTTTTCGGGCATTTGGGTATTTTCATATTCATAAAATCAAATTATTTGTGTTTTTTTTTATTATTTTATTTTTACTAAAGCCTTTAATAGCCTTTAATATTTTTTACTTTCATTTTTTTAAATAAAAGCCCGATTACAGCCTCTTATTTGTTAAATTAAAGGAACTTATGATGGCTAGAAATGTTGCCTTATATTTTCAATTAAAGGTACTTCAAATGGCTACAAATGTTTAAAATTCCACTTTCACATAGAAATAGTGGCTTAGGAGCACCATCTAAAGAATTGTGAAAAAAATATTTTTTTTTTTGAAAAAAAAATTTTTTGCTGCTATGAAAAAAAATCAATAAAAATTAGAAAAAAATTGGAAAAAAATATTTTGTATTATTTTTCAGTAGCTAACATTCCAACGTAGAAAACTATGTCTATATGTAAAAGATCCACAGATAAATGTAGAAGTTATCACCCTTTTTGTAGATTTAAATCATGTGTAAACAATACATTATTATAAAGGGAGGTACCTTCAATATTTGTACACTCATTTGGGAAATAAAAGTCCGATAATACACGCATATATTTTCAATTAAAGGTGCTTAAAATGGCTACAAATGTTGCGAATTTCACTTTCACATACAAACAGTGCTTTAGGAACAGTCTCAAAAGAACTGACAAAAAAATTTTTTTTTTTTTCAAAAAAAAAAAAACGAAAAATCCATAAACAATAGAAACAAAATTGGAAAAAAATATTTTGTTTTATTTTCTATTAACATTCCTACGAAGAAAACAAAGTCTTTAAAGAATTGAGAAAAAATTGATTTCTTTCTTTCGAAAAAATCTTTGAAAAAATCTTTTTTGCTGCTACGAAAAAATCAATTAAAATAGAAAAAAATGGGAAAAAATATTTTGTTTTATTTTTTAATAGATAACATTATAACGAACGAAACAATGTTTATATGTAAAAGCTCCACCGATAAACGTAGAAGTTATGACCCTTTTCGTACATTTAAATCATGTGTAAGCAAGACATTATTATAATATATATATATATATATATATATATATATATATTATATATATAATATATATTATATTAATATCAATATTTTGGAAATAAAAGTCCGATAACGCCCGCTTGTATTTTCAATTAAAGGTACTTAGGATGGCTACGAATGTTGCGAATATCACTTTCACACACAAATAGTGGTTTAGGAACAGTCTCCAATAAATTGAGAAAAAAATTATTTTTTCGAAATTTTTTTTACTTTTTTTTTGCTTCGAAAAAATCCCATAAAAACAGAAAAAAGTGGGGAAATAATTGGAAATAAATATTTTGCTTCTTAGCTGAGAAAAAATATTTTTTTTTCGAAAAAACCCATAAAAAATCAAAAAAATTGTGAAAACATATTTCGCATTATTTTCTAATACCTAACATTCTTACGAACGAAATAATGTCTATATGTAAAAGATCCACAGATAAATGTAGAAGTTATGAGCCTCTTTGTAGACGCAAAACTGTATAAATCATGTGCAAGCAAGACATTATTATAAAGAGAGGTATGTACCTTCAATATTTGCACTCTCATTTTGGAAATAAAAGTCCGATAACACCAGCTTTTATTTTCAATTAATGGTACTTATAATGGCTACAATGCTTGCCATATTCACTTTCACATAGAAACAGTGGTTTATAAGCAGTCGCCAATGAATTGGGGAAAAATAGATTTTTTCTTTTTCAAAAAATAAAAGAAAAAATCCATAAAAAATAGAAACAAAATTGGAAAAAAATATTTTGTTCTATTTTTTAATAGCTAAAATTATAACAAAGAAAATAATGTCTACAAAGAATTGAGAAAAAAATTTTGGATTTTTTTTTTGAAAAAAAAAAATCTTTTTTTCTGCATCGAAAAAATTTCATAAAAATTAAAAAAAAATATTTTGTTGTATTTTTAATAGCTAACATTCTAACGATGAAAACAATCTTTATATGTTAAAGATCCAAAGATAAATGTAGAAGTTATGACCCTTCTTGTAGATTTAAATCATGTGTAAGCAATACCTTATTATAAAGAGATTAAATAAATTAAAAAAAAACTTACCTCATCTCCAGTTTTACGCAGCGTATCATTCAAAGCGATAACCCAGGCCATTAGCAATTCATTGACGATGACCAAATCACTGTACAGCCAGCGGAAAACTTGACTAGTCCAAGTGACGGAAGTCTACAAATCAAACAAACACGAACACGAAAAAAGAAAAGAAACGTAAAAAACAAAGTAAATATTTGCATAAAACCACAATAATAAATTTTGGATCAAAATCTAAATAACAACAACAAGAACAACAACTCACTGTTTCTGGTCCAACAACATTTGATGGTGGCGGCACATAACGCTTCTTACGATTTTCCGGTCCTGTCGAACTCTGACGCACCACACGCCGGCGGGGCCCAGCACCGCCCAAGGCCATGCCAGCTCCACCAGCACCGCCGGCACCAATTCCGCCGGGTCCGGGTGTACGGCCACGTCCGCCAGCCGATGGCTTGCCGCTTAGCAAATCCTTAATATCACTCTTGGTGGCCAAGATGTCGCGCGGTTCCGATAAACGCTTTTCAGTTTTGGTCGCAGCGCCGGGCGCCACACTGCTCTGTCGACTGTTGCTGGCGCTGGCCGGTTTCTCTTGGCTGACCATATATTTCTGGTATAAAAATTTGCACAGCCATACCAGGAAGAGAGCCAATACGGCCCATATAAATATGAACATAGCTAATGAATCCATTGTTATATCACCGAGACCTTCAAATGTACAAATATAATCATCGATTTGATCGGCTAAATCCATAATAAGTTATGCGGCAATTAGGAGGTGTGATGGTGGTGCATCATAGCTGGAAAGGAGAGAAAAAAGAAAAGGGGTTTAATTAAAAAAATAAAATTCAATAAAATTTTCTATATAATAAAACGAAAGTTAAATACAGTTGGGTCAGTCAGTCAATTATTGAGAAATTCTTACAAGTGAGCGAATGACGTGCCACAATGCGTTAAGCGTTTTAAATAAATTATTATGTTTCATTGGAAAAGTAGTGGCAGAATATAATTGTTTTAATGTCTTTGAATTCAGATTCAATCTTTCTTTAAGATGCATGAAAAACATCCACTGTTTTGGACAAACTTTTTCCTAATTTTGGCTTAATGGCTTAGTCAGTAAGAAAATAGCCTTATTTAGGCAGAATATCAATAGTGATTTCAACTGAAGTATAGACGATCAGACTTACAGACAGCAGCACGAACCAAGTAACTGACGTGCCTAGATCGTCTTGAAATTCAGATCCAAGTTTTTATCCTTTAAGATGTTTAAAAAATGTATTAATTTTCACAATAATTTCCTCAATTTGGCTTAATGACTTCGTCAAGAAGCAAAATTGCCGTATATGGGCTGAAGAACAAACCGAAGATTTAGTTTGTTTGTGTTAAATACAGAAAACAGGCGAATTTTCGAATAAATATAAAACTTCGACGAAATTTCTTATAAATACAAAATTTCCGATAAATATAAAATTTCAACGAAATTTCCGATAAATATAAAAATTCGATGAAATGTTCTACAAAAACAAAATTTCGACGAAAATATCTAAAAATACAAAATTTCGACGAGATTTTATATAAATACATAATTTCGCCGAATTTTTTATAAATATAAGATATCGATAAAATTTCCGATAAATGTAAAATTTCGATAAAATTTCCGATAAATGTAAAATTTCGATGAAATTTCCAATAAATGTAAAATTTCGTAGGAATTTCCAATAAATATAAAATTTCTACGAAATTTCCGATAAATATAAAATTTCGACGAAATTTCCTATAAATATAAAATTTCGACGAAATTTCCTATAAATATAAAATTTCGACGAAATTTCCTATAAATATAAAATTTCGACGAAATTTCCTATAAATATAAAATTTCGACGAAATTTCCTATAAATATAAAATTTCGACGAAATTTCCTATAAATATAAAATTTCGACGAAATTTCCTATAAATATAAAATTTCGACGAAATTTCCTATAAATATAAAATTTCGACGAAATTTCCTATAAATATAAAATTTCGACGAAATTTCCTATAAATATAAAATTTCGACGAAATTTCCTATAAATATAAAATTTCGACGAAATTTCCTATAAATATAAAATTTCGACGAAATTTCCTATAAATATAAAATTTCGACGAAATTTCCTATAAATATAAAATTTCGACGAAATTTCCTATAAATATAAAATTTCGACGAAATTTCCTATAAATATAAAATTTCGACGAAATTTCCTATAAATATAAAATTTCGACGAAATTTCCTATAAATATAAAATTTCGACGAAATTTCCTATAAATATAAAATTTCGACGAAATTTCCTATAAATATAAAATTTCGACGAAATTTCCTATAAATATAAAATTTCGACGAAATTTCCTATAAATATAAAATTTCGACGAAATTTCCTATAAATATAAAATTTCGACGAAATTTCCTATAAATATAAAATTTCGACGAAATTTCCTATAAATATAAAATTTCGACGAAATTTCCTATAAATATAAAATTTCGACGAAATTTCCTATAAATATAAAATTTCGACGAAATTTCCTATAAATATAAAATTTCGACGAAATTTCCTATAAATATAAAATTTCGACGAAATTTCCTATAAATATAAAATTTCGACGAAATTTCCTATAAATATAAAATTTCGACGAAATTTCCTATAAATATAAAATTTCGACGAAATTTCCTATAAATATAAAATTTCGACGAAATTTCCTATAAATATAAAATTTCGACGAAATTTCCTATAAATATAAAATTTCGACGAAATTTCCTATAAATATAAAATTTCGACGAAATTTCCTATAAATATAAAATTTCGACGAAATTTCCTATAAATATAAAATTTCGACGAAATTTCCTATAAATATAAAATTTCGACGAAATTTCCTATAAATATAAAATTTCGACGAAATTTTCTATAAATACCAAATTTCGACGAAATTTTCTATAAATAACAAATTTTGACGAAATTTTCTATAAATACCAAATTTCGATGAAATTTTCTATAAATATAAAATTTTGACGAAATTTCCTATAAATATAAAATTTCGACGAAATTCCCGATAAATATAAAATTTCGACGAAATTTCTTATAAATATAAAATTTCGACGAAATTTCCGATAAATATAAAATTTCGAAGAAATTTCCGATAAATATAAAATTTCGATAAAATTTCCTATAAATATAAAATTTGGACGAAATTTCCTATAAATATAAAATTTCGACGATATTTCCGATAAACGGAAAATTTCGACGATATTTCCTATGAATTTCAAATTTCGAAGAAATTTTCTATAAATATAAAATTTCGACGAAATTTCCTATAAATATAAAATTTCGACGAAATTTCCTATAAATATAAAATTTCGACGAAGTTTCCTATAAATATAAAATTTCGACGAAATTTACTATAAATATAAAATTTCGACGAAATTTCCTATAAATATAAAATTTCGACGAAATTTCCGATAAATATAATATTTCAATAAAATTTCTGATAAATATAAAATTTCGACGAAATTTCCGATAAATATAATTTCCTATAAATATAAAATTTCGACGAAATTTCCGATAAATATAATATTTCAATAAAATTTCTGATAAATATAAAATTTCGACGAAATTTCCGATAAATATAAAATTTCGACGAAATTTCCGATAAATATAAAATTTCGACAAAATTTCCTATAAATATAAAATTTCGACAAAATTTCCTATAAATATAAAATTTCGACGAAATTTCCGATAAATATAAAATTTCGACGAAATTTCCGATAAATATAAAATTTCTACGAAATTTCCTATAAATATAAAATTTCGACGAAATTTCCCATAAATATAAAATTTCGACGAAATTTCCGATAAATATAAAATTTCGACGAAATTTCCGATAAATATAAAATTTCTACGAAATTTCCTATAAATATAAAATTTCGACGAAATTTCCCATAAATATAAAATTTTGACGAAATTTCCGATAAATATAAAATTTCGACGAAATTTCCGATAAACATAAAATTTCGACGAAATTTCCAATAAATATAAAATTTCGACGAAATTTCCTATAAATATAAAATTTCGATGAAATTTCCGATAAACATAAAATTTTGACGAAATTTCCGATAAATATAATATTTCAATAAAATTTCTGATAAATATAAAATTTCGACGAAATTTCCGATAAATATAAAATTTCGACGAAATTTCCGATAAATATAAAATTTCGACAAAATTTCCTATAAATATAAAATTTCCGATAAATATAAAATTTCGACGAAATTTCCGATAAATATAAAATTTCGACGAAATTTCCTATAAATATAAAATTTCGACGAAATTTCCTATAAATATAAAATTTCGACGAAATTTCCTATAAATATAAAATTTCGACGAAATTTCCTATAAATATAAAATTTCGACGAAATTTCCTATAAATATAAAATTTCGACGAAATTTCCTATAAATATAAAATTTCGACGAAATTTCCTATAAATATAAAATTTCGACGAAATTTCCGATAAACATAAAATTTCGACGAAATTTCCGATAAATATAAAATTTCGACGAAATTTCCGATAAATATAAAATTTCGACGAAATTTCCGATAAATATAAAATTTCGTCGAAATTTCCTATAAATATAAAATTTCGACGAAATTTCCTATAAATATAAAATTTCGACGAAATTTCCTATAAATATAAAATTTTGACGAAATTTCCTATAAATATAAAATTTCGACGAAATTTCCTATAAATATAAAATTTCGACGAAATTTCCTATAAATATAAAATTTCGACGAAATTTCCTATAAATATAAAATATCGACGAAATTTCCGATAAATATAATATTTCAATAAAATTTCTGATAAATATAAAATTTCGACGAAATTTCCGATAAATATAATATTTCAATAAAATTTCTGATAAATATAAAATGTCGACGAAATTTCCTATAAATACAAAATGTCGACGAAATTTCCTATAAATACAAAATGTCGACGAAATTTCCTATAAATACCAAATTTCGACGAAATTTCCTATAAATACCAAATTTCGACGAAATTTCCTATAAATACCAAATTTCGACGAAATTTCCTATAAATACCAAATTTCGACGAAATTTCCTATAAATACCAAATTTCGACGAAATTTCCTATAAATATAAAATTTCGACGAAATTCCCGATAAATATAAAATTTCGACGAAATTTCTTATAAATATAAAATTTCGACGAAATTTCCGATAAATATAAAATTTCGAAGAAATTTCCGATAAATATAAAATTTCGATAAAATTTCCTATAAATATAAAATTTGGACGAAATTTCCTATAAATATAAAATTTCGACGATATTTCCGATAAACGGAAAATTTCGACGATATTTCCTATGAATTTCAAATTTCGAAGAAATTTTCTATAAATATAAAATTTCGACGAAATTTCCTATAAATATAAAATTTCGACGAAATTTCCTATAAATATAAAATTTCGACGAAATTTCCCATAAATATAAAATTTCGACGAAATTTCCGATAAATATAAAATTTCGACGAAATTTCCGATAAATATAAAATTTCGACAAAATTTCCTATAAATATAAAATTTCGACGAAATTTCCTATAAATATAAAATTTCGACGAAATTTCCGATAAATATAAAATTTCGACGAAATTTCCGATAAATATAAAATTTCTACGAAATTTCCTATAAATATAAAATTTCGACGAAATTTCCCATAAATATAAAATTTTGACGAAATTTCCGATAAATATAAAATTTCGACGAAATTTCCGATAAATATAAAATTTCGACGAAATTTCCCATAAATATAAAATTTTGACGAAATTTCCGATAAATATAAAATTTTGACGAAATTTCCGATAAATATAAAATTTCGACGAAATTTCCGATAAACATAAAATTTCGACGAAATTTCCGATAAATATAAAATTTCGACGAAATTTCCTATAAATATAAAATTTCGACGAAATTTCCGATAAACATAAAATTTTGACGAAATTTCCGATAAATATAATATTTCAATAAAATTTCTGATAAATATAAAATTTCGACGAAATTTCCGATAAATATAAAATTTCGACGAAATTTCCGATAAATATAAAATTTCGACAAAATTTCCTATAAATATAAAATTTCCGATAAATATAAAATTTCGACGAAATTTCCGATAAATATAAAATTTCGACGAAATTTCCTATAAATATAAAATTTCGACGAAATTTCCTATAAATATAAAATTTTGACGAAATTTCCTATAAATATAAAATTTCGACGAAATTTCCGATAAATATAAAATTTCGTCGAAATTTCCTATAAATATAAAATTTCGACGAAATTTCCTATAAATATAAAATTTCGACGAAATTTCCTATAAATATAAAATTTCGACGAAATTTCCTATAAATATAAAATTTCGACGAAATTTCCTATAAATATAAAATTTCGACGAAATTTCCTATAAATATAAAATATCGACGAAATTTCCGATAAATATAATATTTCAATAAAATTTCTGATAAATATAAAATTTCGACGAAATTTCCGATAAATATAATATTTCAATAAAATTTCTGATAAATATAAAATGTCGACGAAATTTCCTATAAATACAAAATGTCGACGAAATTTCCTATAAATACAAAATGTCGACGAAATTTCCTATAAATACCAAATTTCGACGAAATTTCCTATAAATACCAAATTTCGACGAAATTTCCTATAAATACCAAATTTCGACGAAATTTCCTATAAATACCAAATTTCGACGAAATTTCCTATAAATACCAAATTTCGACGAAATTTCCTATAAATACCAAATTTCGACGAAATTTCCTATAAATACCAAATTTCGACGAAATTTCCTATAAATACCAAATTTCGACGAAATTTCCTATAAATACCAAATTTCGACGAAATTTCCTATAAATACCAAATTTCGACGAAATTTCCTATAAATACCAAATTTCGACGAAATTTTCTATAAATACCAAATTTCGACGAAATTTCCAATAAATACCAAATTTCGACGAAATTTCCTATAAATATCAAATTTCGACGAAATTTCCTATAAATATTAAATTTTGACGAAATATTATTATTATTATATAGGAAATATTAAATTTCGAAGAAATTTTCTTCAAACACAAAATATAAATATAAAAACGGCCTCGGCTTCGCTGTCGTTTTAAATTACAAATTAGGTCATATGCGTGAGTAGAAACTCGCTGAGTCCCTCAGGCCTCCGTGGTGAATTTACACGTTCTCATAAGATTTAATACAAAATTTCGACGACATTTTCTATAAATAAAAAGTGTTATCGTCAACACTATAAATACAAAATTTCCACGTAATTTCTGATAAATGTAAAATTTCGACGAAGATTCCGATAAATAAACAATTTTGCCGACATTTTCGATAAATATATACAAGTTTCGGCAATAAATTTAAAATTTTCAAAAAATCAAAATTTCGACGAAATGTTTGATAAATATAAAATTTCGATGAAATTTTCGATAATTATAAAATTTCCGATAAATATACAATTTCGAAGCAGATTCCGACGTTGCGTTTTTTTTTAACTTTTGATTTGTTTAGCTTTTTAAGAAAAACTCAGTATTACCATTAAAGAACTTTGGTGTGCGCGAGCCTTTAATTCTTCAATCTTCAACAAATATATATACTATTTGTATATTAATGGTAAGTAGAATATTCTTATACCAAAAAAATGATTTTGTTATTTTTTATTATTGATAAATGAACCTACAAGTTATTCAATTTCAAGGTATGAACACAATCAACCCTTTACATTAGTTTATCGCTCGTCATATGAGGAAGCGCACATAAGTCCTATTTACACTATGACTCTTTTGGTTGACTTTTTTCAATTCTACTTTTAAGTTGCTACGTAAAGTCACGTGAAAACAATATAAATTTGAAAATACAACAAGAGAAAGAGGGTTTTTTTTGACACCCCTCAAATTTCCATTTCGTGACTTTTTCTACCCCGGAAGCTTCCCTACGTCGTTCGCCATATAATGTCAATATAAACAATTTTGAAAATGTGTCAACAGTTTGTTCACTTTTTCGAGGTTATGATAGGCATTTAATCCGAAGAGTGATTCCCAAGATGAAGAAATAAAGCGAAAAACTGATTGGCTTTAAGGCATCATTCTGAATGTAATTGTACCAACCGAAATAGAATATTTATTTTTGTAATTGTTTTTTTTTTGCTTCTCAAAAAATATTTATGTTCTTACAGCTGCCTACAAAGAAAGGAATTGAAATAGGTCATTTAATCAATTTCAAAATGTTTCCGTTTATTGTAAACAATTGTCTATTTCAACAAATGTAAACATTTTCAATTTATTTCCCTCACATATTTATCACCTTTCAAAATAAACCAAACAAGCATAAAACGAAGGATTGATTCCACGAAATTTAGTAAATTGAGGTGGGAAATCCTATAAATTTTTTGCATTTAAGTGATGATAGCAATAACAAAACGAAAACTTTGTAATACTTTTTTTTTTTTGCAAAAAAATCACCGCACAGAAATCAACAATGAAGGAATTTGTTTTCTTATTTGTGTTTTTGCAAATATTTTTCAACACAAAATCGGGCGATCGTACATCTGGGATCTTGAATTATTTTTCTTTTTGTGTATATGTTCTTCTGTTCAGTGTTGAGAGCAAATGAAAACAACTAGGCAAAACGATTTTATTTTCTTTTTGTTTGAAAAATATACAATTATTTTTCATGATTTTAAAAATACACAAAAAGATGAAAATGAATGAACAAGGGAAAATACAACCAAAAAACGGGAAAAAGCTCTAACGCGCACTGACTGACATTCTGTTTGATTTTTGTTCGTTTTTCATTTTGAATTTTTCATTTTTCGCTTTTCGTTTTTATTTGTTTTTTTGGTGGGTTTACAAATCAACAACAAATATCTACACAAAATGTTCTACTAAATTTTTTTTAAGTTATTTATAGAAACAATATTTAAAATACGAACGACGAATATAAGTATGTCTGTCATATGTATGAAATTTTCACAGTTCCGTTTTTCACTTCAATTCAATATTTTCACTTGGCTTTCATGGCTGCTACCAAACTCACTTGTTTCGTGGACTTTCGAAAATTAAATTACACAAAAATTATAGATTTTTGGAAAATAAATTAAAAAAAACTAATAATAATAATATTTTTATATATTAAATCGAAATCGCTAAACCGAAAGGAAGGAAGAAGAAGGACAGAAAACGAAAAATAAAGAACTGAAGCGCGTTTATCGGAAAATGAAAAATTTTGCTTTCAAAACCCAAAAGAAAACTGAATTATGCTGTCGAAAAATGGTCAGGTCTTGGGTGGAAAAAGAGAAAAAACACCTCAGCGAGACTGGCGCTGAGATCGACGGTGCGCAGAAGAGCCAAGAGAAATGTTGTGCAGAGTTCAGAGGCGCGAAGGCAAAGAGCAACGCGATCATTTTTTGGTGTTTAAAGATTTTACCACCGTTTGACCTTAAAAAATTTTCGTCGAAATTTTATATTTATCGGAAATTTCGTCGAAGTTTTATATTTATCGGAAATTTTGTATTTTTCCGAAATTTTATATTTATCGGAAATTTCATCGAAATTTTTTATTTATAGGAAATTTCATCGAAATTTTTTATTTATAGGAAATTTCGTCGAAATTTTGTATTTATTTGGAAATTTCGTCGAAATTTTATATTTATAGGAAATTTCGTCGAAATTTTATATTTATAGGAAATTTCGTCGAAATTTTATATTTATAGGAAATTTCGTCGAAATTTTATATTTATAGGAAATTTCGTCGAAATTTTATATTTATAGGAAATTTCGTCGAAATTTTATATTTATAGGAAATTTTGTCGAAATTTTATAGTTGTAGGAAATTTCGTCAAAATTTTGTATTTATCGGAAATTTCGTGGAAATTTTATATTTGTCGGGAATTTCGTGGAAATTTATATTTATTGGAAATTTTATATTTATCGGCAATTTCGTCGAAATTTTATATTTATCGGAAACTTCGTCGAAATTTTTATGTATGTCGGAAGTTTCGTCGAAAATTTGTATTTATTAGAAATTTCGTGGAAATTTTATATTTATCGGAAATTTCGTCGAAATTTTGTATTTATCGGAAATTTCGTGAAAATTTTATATTTATCGTAAATTTTGTCGATACTTTGTATTTATCGGAAAATTCGTCGAAATTTTGTATTTATCGGAAATTTCTTCAAAATTTTATATTTATCGGAAATTTCGTCGAAAATTTGTATTTATCAGAAATTTCGTGGAAATTTTTTATTTATCAGAAATTTCGTCGAAATTTTGTATTTATCGGACATTTCGTGGAAATTTTATATTTATAGGAAATTTCGTGGAAATTTTATATTTATAGGAAATTTCGTCGAAATTTTATATTTATAGTAAATTTCGTCGAAATTTTATATTTATAGGAAATTTCGTCGAAATTTTATATTTATAGGAAATTTCGTCGAAATTTTATATTTATAGGAAATTTCGTCGAAATTTTATATTTATAGGAAATTTCGTCGAAATTTTATATTTATAGGAAATTTCGTCGAAATTTATATTTATCGGAAATTTCGTCGAAATTTATATTTATCGGAAATTTCGTCGAAATTTTATATTTATAGGAAATTTCGTTGAAATTTAAAATTCATAGGAAATTTCGACGAAATTTTATATGTATAGGAAATGTCGTCGAAATTTTATATTTATAGTAAATTTCGTCGAAATTTTATATTTATAGTAAATTTCGTCGAAATTTTATATTTATAGTAAATTTCGTCGAAATTTTATATTTATAGTAAATTTCGTCGAAATTTTATATTTATAGTAAATTTCGTCGAAATTTTATATTTATCGGAAATTTCGTGGAAATTTTATATTTATCGGAAATTTCGTGGAAATTTTATATTTATCGGAAATTTCATCGAAATTTTATATTTATAGGAAATTTCATCGAAATTTTATATTTATAGGAAATTTCGTCGAAATTTTGTATTTATAGGAAATTTCGTCGAAATTTTATATTTATAGGAAATTTCGTCGAAATTTTATATTTATCGGAAATTTCTTGGAAATTTTATATTTATCGGAAATTTTATATTTATCTGAAATTTTGTCAAAATTTTGTATTTATCGGAAATTTCGTCAAAATGTTTTATTTAAAGAAAATTTCCCTGAAATTTTATATTTATCGGAAATTTCGGCGTAATTTTGTCGTTCGTCGAACTTTTATATTTATTGGAAATCTCATCGAAGTTTAATGTTTATCGGATATTTCTAATATATATTATATTATTTATATCGATTTATTTTTTTCTGACTGCATGAGTCAGACAAATATTTTTTTTTTACTTTTGAGTCACAAATATTTTGTAATTTATTGTGTGGAATTTTTGTTTTCAAAATCTGCCTTAATAAACGTGCTCTGGAGGCTTGTCTCAAAGAATAATTGCGTTTTTAAAACGGAAGTGTGATTGCATTTTTAATTAATTACAATTTAAATGTTTATTAGCCACGTAATTTTGAATGTGGGAGGGAGCTAAACTGAAGTTTGTTTTCATTGCACCTTTTCAAAACAATTTCCACAGTTGGCCGCCATCAGTGATTTCACTTTCGGCGGCGCTACAAACTTGCAGTCAGCCGGCATCGCGGCATCGCCCACAACACATGGATTTGGTTTGCCGGGAGAATTATGGCCATTGCGCCGCCTCCAAGAGATACTCTAACATTTGAAAGTAATGACGTCATTGTCAGTTTGTATTCAAGAAGAATAAAAGACAACCACAAACATGTTCAGCCCAGTTCTCTAGCTCTCATGAACTTTTTGCTGCGAATTGTTTGTTTGTGAATGATCAGTCGATATTTGGTAGAAATTACGCATACGCCTGTCTGTATGCACATTAGAGTGGGTGCAGAAAAATAATAATATAAAGAGTGATTTTTTTGAGGTTAGGATTTTCATGCATTAGTATTTGACAGATCATGTGGGAAAGATGCTCAAGAGAAAGATGCTCAGTATGCTTTGACATTTCATCATGAATCGTCTTACAAACGAACAACGCTTGCAAATTATTGAATTTTATTATCAAAATGCGTGCTCTGTTAAGAAAGTTCATTGCGCGCTTCCATTTTATGGTCAGTTTAATCGACCCACTGAAGCGGCTATTCGGGCTATTGTGACTAAATTTCGCACCAAATTTACATTGTTGGACATTAAATCGCAGCTGTATCGGCCAGTGTTAATGATGACCACCAATTTTCGATTCGTCGCCGTTCGCACCAATTGGGTCTCTGTTACTCAAAAACGTGGAAATGCCAAAATTGGACTAAGCGGATGGACCACCTAAGACGCAGCCGCGGTCAACATTTAAATGAAATTATCTTCAAAAAGTAAATGTCATGGACCAATCTAACGTTTCAAATAAAGAACCGATGAGATTTTGCAAATTTTATGCGTTTTTTTTTTAAAAAAGTTATCAAGCTCTTAAAAAATCACCCTTTAGCTGTTTTTCTTTAAGACTGGATAATTAATCTGCGATAACAAAATCCTAAATAAAAACTTAAAGTTTCACTCAAAATAAAAAACATATATTTTTTAAATTGTCACCAATAGCAAATAAATGAAAACAGCAAATTTTGAAAAATAATTTTATGTTAAAAATATTGGTCTTAGCCTGGATTATTATTTACTGTAAGTCAAATTTAACGAGACTAAGTCCACAACAGTCAACACAAAATATATTTTTGTTTGACAATTAGATTTGATAGAAATATTTATAATGTTGTTGAAGACAATATAAAAAAATATATTTTTTTATTTTGAGTAAAAAATTATCTCTTTAAAAAAAGCAGCCCGTTTTTTTCAAAATTTTTTGTTCAGAAAAGAGGAAAGAGTTTCAAGCATTTCCCGATTTCCAAAAGATAAGAAATTGTAAACGCTAGGTTGGATCGATAAAAAATTATTTTTAATTTCAAAAAAAATTTTATTTTATTCTAATTCCAAGCAAATTTCTTCTAGTTTTTTAATTGTTAAGTCATAAAAAATATATATTTTTATTTTCTGTTTTTTTTTATTTATTTTATAAACAGGAAAATATACCTAAGATTTTTGTAAAATAATTTTTATTAATAGAGTCCATAAGCTTTGTGCCGGCGTTCCTAGTACTTACTGTAAAACAATTATAAACGTGATTGTTGTCGAAATTAAAAATATTTAATATAAATAATAATGGACAGTGATAATAGGGAAATATTTTGGGAACACATTAAATGAACAAACGCTTCTTTATAGCCGGTAACATCTACAACTTCTGAGAGGCCAGCTTAAAGGTAAGGTATTTGAATTATTTATATTAAATATTTGAATTAATATTTTTTTAATTTCGACAGCAATCACATTTATAATTGTTTTTCAGCGATCTTGTGACACTATTAACTAATAATACAAAAGTCGAAGGTATTTATACATAAAATAAGAAAAAATATATATTTTTAAGATTTGACGTATTTTATTTAATTTATATTAAATATTTTTAATTACGACAGCAATCAAGTTATTAATTGTTTTAGACTAAGTACGACGTCATGAAACTTATAAAAATATATTTTTTATATTAATTTATTTATATTAAATATTTTTAATTCCGTTTACTATTGTTTTAGAGTAAATACCAGATACAACGTCATCAAACTTATGGAGCGTGCTCTTGACGCTATTAAATATAAATAAAAATTATTTTTTTTTTTTAATTTAAGGTATATTATTTATTTATAAAATAAATATAAAATAAATAATATGTTCTTAAGACTTGGTATATTTTAATTATTTGGAATTTCCAGGAACAATGTCATAAAACTCTTGGAGCGGTTTACCGACACTATTTATTATTAATAAAAATTATTTTAAAAAAATCGAAATTATATTTTTTTTGTTATAAAATAAATATATATTTTTCAGATTTGTTGTTTTTGATATTTGCTTGAAATTAAAGTTAATTTCTTTTAAATCTACAATTTCATATTTTTTGAAAATCGGGAAATGCAGCTTTATTCGCCTTCTATAGGGTCCGCCATCTAACGTTTTTTTTTTTCAACTATTCAACCGTTGCACTATTATTTGTGGGGTGCCCTCAGCAGCCATTTGAATGAAATTATTTTCCATTATTAACCGGAAGGTTTGTACTTTCAAATAAAAAAGAAATTTGAGAAAATATTCAGTAGTTTTTTATAGCATTTTCAAAAAAAAGTTATTTGGTGGACCCTATAGAAATGTATGTAATTGGAAATTGGAAAATTTCATCAAAATCGCCAAGTACTTTATTATAAACACGACAGATACTCTATTCAGCAAGCATTCTGTTATCACAGCTAATATTTTGTTACAATAGTGAATATTCCGCTATGTACGCAAATATTCAGCTATCTCTACAAACATTTTGTTATTACAGTAAATATTCTATTATTATTATTGTATTTTATTGCGGCAAATATTCAGCAATATCAACAAACATTCTGTTATTATTCAATTATTTTGTTTTAAGACCAAAAAATAGCAAAAAAGGCAAGTGAAACCTTTATTTGTTGCAGCTAAAAGTTGACTGCGCAGTTTCTAAATTTGTCTTTGACTTAAATCAGGTTTCATACTAGTACTGTTATATTCTGTTATTATAGCAAATAATCTGTTATCACAACAAATATTCCGCTGTCTGCAAATATTCTGTTATCACAGCATATATTCTGTTACCATAGCAAATAATCTGTTACAAAAGCAAATAATCTGTTATAACAGCAAATATTCTGCTATCACAGCAAACTTTCTATAATAATAACAATAGCCAACGGTTTAATACACACTTACTAATTTATAAATGTATACATTTTACTATTTGTTAGCTGATTTTTTCTGTTTACGTATTGCGACCCACTTTATTGTACATTGTAAGTTGTACAAAAAATGCGTCAAATCATGCATATTGTTAACTGAAGTACCAACAGACGTAGCCTAATTACGTCTGTTGGTACATATTTTATAGGAGTAACAGAAAGCTCCTATATTTACAAGACACCATTAATAAATTTGCGATATTTGATCAAAGGCACCTGTATGGATCAATCAGATATTGTTTTTGATTTTCCCCAATTTTCCTTGTTACATCCGTTTGCATTACAGCTAACGACATGGTGTGTGCTTTGCCAATTGCTGGTTATTATTATTTGATTCTTTGTTTATTATTTTTTTTGTTCTTTCTCTTCGTTTGTATTGCCTCTGCCCTGATGAGTTAAGACATGTGTGGCAAGAATGAAGCGAGCGTTGGTTTGTTGGCTGATTGGTTGCATCACAAACAGATACCGCACAAGCATCATCATGAAGCACACACCTCACAACTGACGTCATTTGACCAACTTTGTTAGACCATATGTGTGTATATATATTTGAATTGGTTTTTATTTTTTTCTCTTGAGTAAAACAGTTTATACGAAATTAGTGTTTTTGTAAAAAAGAAACAAAGAAACCAAACTGATGATTCCTTCCAATGTATATATATTTACGTCTACAATATATACTTACATATGTATATTTTCGTATATACATATGTAAGTATGTATAGTTCAGATTGCCGCTGTTGTATTTGTATTTGTTTGTCATGTTTTCAGTTGACTCTTTATAATCAAATGCCAAATTCTTACAAATGTAAATACGCGACTTATTCTACATATTTTCGTGAGTGATAGAAAACATGTTGGTCTGGCTGTCGAGTGCCGTGAATACATATGTATATACGGATATGCACGCTTGAATTGTTAGGAATAAAGTAAGAAAAAGAAAAAAAATTCATTTGAATCACTTGAAGGACTTGAGCTCTACAACTTTGGCAATTTAAAGTCAAAAAATATTTTAAATGAAAGAAAGTTTCATGTACGTCGTTTTTCCTGGTCGATAAATTTTTTGCCTACAAAAATATATAAATATTTGGAATAGATCCAAGTGCAATGAAAAACAATTTGATACAAATATAAAATTATATAAAAAATAATTAATTAATGTTTGGGAAATGATGCCGGCAATTTTCTGCTATCGCAGCAAATATTTTGCTGGCATAGCAGATAGTCTGTTATCACAGCAGAAATACTGCTGCCATAGCAAATATTCTGCTATAACAATAAACTATTATAACATCGAACTGATGTTTACATCGAACCGTTTTTTTTTTCAATTCGACATCTAGGGAAATTTGACCGCAGTGTTTGCTGGGACATTTAAAAGTGCAGTCTTTTCGAGACGGGTTTATAGGCAGAAGGTTTTGGAACACTTGTTTGGACTCTGAGAACGAAATAAAGAGGGCTCTTGGAGGACTATTTCACTAAAAGTTACCATCCGTCTCACTAGTCCCCTTAACACTAAAATATCCTGATCAAAAATTATAATACATCCAAGTCATACAAATCGTGGGCAATTTTTATCGGTGTATTTGGCAAAAATATTCTTCGTCAAAAAATAACATAAGCCCTCACACAAGTATTTTATGAGAAGCTGGCAGGTTTCATAGTATTTGAACTTTTTGTAAAGGACAGTTTACACTATCTGCGTTTCCCTAAGTGATTTTATACAAAATAGGTGGCAATTTGCTTAAAACTCCTTATGAAAAACTTGAATTTTTATATGTTTCATAGAGAATCGGATGACAAATATAATTGTGTAAATTGGCCTTAATAGCCTTTTTCACAAAAGGGACCAAAAAGACCTATATTGAGGTGTTACAGGGTTAAATGTTCCACAAAAATGTTCCTCGTAGTGTTTTAAGTAATATTGCTGAATTTTATGGCAAATATTTTTGTAGAATATTTTTACCCCTTTTCACAAAAGGGACCTAAAAGACCCCTTCGTTGAGGAGCTGGAGGGTTAAAGTGTTTCACAAAAATGTTCCTTGTAGTGTTCTAAGTAATTTTGATGAACTCATTCTATACCTAAAATGTAGAGATCACAAGGTTTCCTATGACAATTCATCATAAACTCCCTTTTTAGATGTGTTTTTAACCTTTTTCATAAAAGGGGCCAAAAAAACCTCTTCGTTGAGTAGTTAGAGGGTTAAAATGTTCCACAAAAACGTTCGTCGTGGTGTTTTAAGTAATATTGTTTAAAACTTCCTATACTTAAAATGTAAGGATCATAAGGTTTATGTATGCCGATTCATCATAATCTCCTTTCTTAGGTGTGTTTTTACCCTTTTTCACAAAATGGATCTAAAAGACCCCTTCGTTGAGGAGCTAGAGGGTTAAAATGTTTCACAAAACTGTTCCTTGTAGTGTTTTACGAAATATTGCTGAACACATCCTATACTTAAAATGTAAGGATCACAAGGTTACCTATGTCGATTCTTCATAAGAATGTACAAAAGGGGGGAAATATAGACCCCGCGCCCCTAAAATGGCCACAATACGTAAACTTTCAAAACGCCGATACACGTACATGTTTAACCCCTTTATATTGACTTCTTACTAAAGAAGTAATGCCACACCCCAGTGGTAAATATAGAATGGTCATTTTAGTAAAAACCCAAATTTTGGAACATATTTTCCCCACTTTGGAAATTTGGATATTTCGCGGGACATAAATGTAAAAACTAATAAGCCATGGTGTTAAAAACACAATTCCTAAAATAAATCCCAAACATTTTTTTTTGAAAAAAAAAATTAGAAAAATAACCGCCATTCAAGTGATATCACAGAAAAAAATCCCACAATTCCCAAAATGGGAAAATAAATCCCAATTTTTTTAGAAAAAAATATATATTTTTTAGAAAAATAACCGCCATACATGTGATACCACATAAAAAATCCCACAATTCCTAAAACGGGGAAAATAAATCACAATTTTTTTTTTTTTGAAAAATATATATTTTTTAGGAAAAAAAAACGGCATTCATGTGATTCCATATAAAAAAATCCCACAATTCCTAAAACGGGGAAAATAAATCCCAAAATTTTATTAGAAAAATATATATATTTGTAGAAAAATAACCGCCATTCATGTGATGCCACAGAAAAAAACCCACTATTCCTAAAACGGAGAAAATAAATCCCAATTTTTTTATTTTTTAAGAATAATAACCGCCATTCATGTGATATCACAGAAAAAATCCCACAATTCCTAAAACGGGGAAAGTAAATTCCAATTTTTTTTTCGAAAAATATTTTTTTTTTTCGAAAATTCATAAAATAAAAAAATCCCACAAAATAAAAAATAAATCCCAATTTTTTTAGAAATATTTTTTTTAGAAAAATATAGATTTTTTAGAAAAATCACCGCCATTCCTTAATTTCGATTGAGCATAAAATAAAAACGTGTTAATAAAGAGACCATAAAATCCCACCCGATTTCGAATAATTTCCCCATTGGCATACCCTAGGAAATACCATTAAGGAAATCTCCGCTATATTTCGAATATCTCATGAAACTCTAGATTACCGGGATGTTCCCGGTTAGGCCAATCCACAATTCCTAAAAGGGGGAAAATAAATCCAAAAATTTTATTTTTTAGAAAAATATATATTTTTTTGAAAAATAACCGTCATTCATGTAATACCATATAAAAATATCCCACAATTCCTAAAACGGGGAAAATAAATCCCAAAAATTTTTTAAGAAAAATATTTTTTTTTTTACTAACCACCATTCCTTAATTTCGATTGAGAATCAAATTGGCATACCCTAGTGTATGCATTATTATTATAAACGTGACTTGAGCAATTGCTCAACTAACATTAAGGAAATCTCCGCCATGTTTCGAATACCTCATGAAATTCGAGATGACCGCGACATTCCCGGTTAGTCCAATCCCACAATTCCTAAAACGGGGAAAATAAATCCCATTTCTTTTTAGAAAAAAAATATTTTTTTTTTAAATAAGTCACATAAAAAAATCCACAATTCCTAAAATCACATGCCATATAAAAAATCCCACAACTCCTAAAACGGGGAAAATAAATCCCAATTTTTTTTTCGAAAAAAATATATATTTTTGAAAATAACCGTCATTCACATAAAAAATTCCACAATTCCTAAAATGGGGAAAATAAATCACCAAATTAAAAAAATATATATTTTTTGAAAAATAACCGCCGTTTCTTAATTTTGATTAAGAATAAAAAAACGTGTTGATATAGAGTCCATAACAACCCACCCGATTTCGAATATTTTTCCCTTTGGTATACCCCAGTGTATGAATTATTATCATAAACATGACTTGAGCAATTGCTCAGTTAACATTAAGGAAATCTCCGCAATACTTCGAATACCTCATGAAACTCGAGATGACTTCTCCACATTTCATAACAAATACCGCGGTGTGTGTGAGCAACTCACTCAAAGATATTTTTAAATTAAATCAAATCAACTACAACTCTAAAGAAACAATAAAAGTGCGTAAAGATATTAACACTCAATCGAATGGAATCGGCCACAAAGATACACAAACAACACAATAACACAATTGTAATAACTTGAATTATCCAAACAAATAATTGCACAATTTCATGCAATTTTGTAATAATAAAAATGCAACCCATGGTGTTGAGTGATCGTATAAATTTTAGAAAGAAAAAACAACCCCACACCTTCCATTTGTCCGTCCGTCCGTCGTATGTCTAACATTTCATTACACTCTTCCCAACCGCGGGCCGGCCACATTGAAATGTTGCAGGTTGCCAATCAAAGGCAACGTGTTAGGCAATGTGAGGCGAGAAGAAAATCCCAAACGTTGCATTTTCTTAGAAAAAAAAGAAATATTATAATTTCAGTTAAGATGTTTTGTTAATTTCGTTTTGAAATACTTTCATGCTGGACGTAATGATTTTGTTTTCGTTTCAAATTGCTACACACACGCTCGACTTAGGGATGTTGTGGCATGCGAGGCTTTGTGAACGAGCAGCGTCTTCCAAACACAATGGCATACATTCGCTTACAACAAATGTCAATGTCCGTTTGAATTTGAAATTTTGATTGATAAGTCGACGAGAGTGAAGTCATCATTAAAACAATTATCAATTGTAATTCCCTACCGCACAGTGGGTATTTACGAACCAGAAGTTTCTGAAAAAATCCTCAAATTCAAATATTTTAAAAATTTTTTCCTTCGAGCAAATTCTTTGGTAATTTATAACCGGTTAGAATGTAACCAAAGATCACACAGTACTAACAGCTATAATGTACTTTTATTATAAACAGCCCTAACTAACAAGCTTTGCGTCATTCGGACCGGTTCCCGGGCCGTGCCGGGCCAACTTTCATAATTCCCTCTCATTAAAATAGACAGCAATTATTCTTGTGTTCGCTTGAACACATAATTAAAGTTGGCCGTTCCGTAACGTCCCGCCACTATTTAAAGCGAAAACAAAAAATAAAACAAAACAAAATTTTAATGATGCAACAAGTTGACCTGATTTGGCCTAAAACAACAATCTTCCGGTCTTGGCTGTTCTTTCCTGTGTTTTTTTTTCTGTTTCGTTTTCTTTTCGAGGGAAAATTCATATTCACATCAAAAGCAAAGACAAAAGAAACCAAAGAAAAGACAAGAAATTAAATAAAATTATGTTAATTTTAGCTACAAAAAATAAAAAAAAAAACAAACAAATATGTATATGAAAAACAGATCAAAACTAAATATCCCAAATTTAAAATTTCAAAAGCAGTGATCATCAGATATAGTTGTAAAGAGACGCGAGAGAGAGAGCGGAAGAGAGTGTGTCAGGAAGAGAGGAAGCGAAGCGTGTTGTATACAACAGAAATTTGAAATACTTGCCGATTAACATGGTTTCGGGTTTTTCATTCAGCAGATGCTTATAATAAATCATGACTAAAATCGTCTGAAATTGAATTGAATTGAAATGTGAAGATATTATTGCACACTGCAGCTTTGGCAGAGATAATATTTACACTGGCGAAGAGATATAAAACACCTGAGAAATGTGTGTGAAAAGTAGCTGTTTGTAGCTGTATATATGTAAAGGCTGCATTTAGGCGGGGTGATATAAAATAAAAAATTAAAAAATAATATAAAACAAAAAAATAATATAAAATAAATAATATAAATAAAAAATATACAAAATTACCTCCTCCAAATGTTCTAGACATTGTCTATTCCATGAAAAATCTAATGGCAAAAACGCCAATGACTATTTTTTTCTGAAAATTATATTCGTCAAGAAACACTGTATGTGTTCTATGCAAAATACACAAATATCTTAGGATTTGTATTTTTCAATTTCTGGAGTAATTGTAAAGGCACTCTCACTTAATAGACCATAACTCATCAATGTTGCAAAGGATTTTCTTCAGATATGATTTTTCTTCTTCGTTATTTGGAAAACATTTAAAAACAGTTCGTATTTGTTTTACGAATTTTTCTGATTAAATTAAATTAATTAAAAAAAACTTCTAATTTGTTGTCCACAGTACATTAACTACTAAACCTATTTAAAAACTAAGATCACAACATTTGTAGTTTACCATATAGAATTTGATGGGTTGGTTTATTTTTAATTGATTTATTTATTTTTGTTTTATATTTAATATATTTTTATTTTAAAAACATTAATTTTGGGGAATTTTATATTTATTTAGGACAGATTTTTTCGAAAGGAAATAAAAAATGAATTTATTATTATTTTTTTATTACAATTTTCAGTGATTTTCATTACGATCAATTTATTTTTTATTATAAATTTTTTGATGAGAATAAAGGAAACAGGATGTACCGGACTAAATTATTTAATAATATTTTCATTAATTTTAATTTCAAAACCCTTAATTTAAATAAGATAAATAAAAATTAAAATAAATTTCTTTTATTTTTTATATTTTTTAAATGATTATGACAGATATTTTCGTTGCCGAAACAAAATAATGATTTTTTTATTATTTTTTAACTAAAATTTTCAGTGATTTTCATTACGATTTTTTATCAATTTATTTTTTTATTATTAATTTTTAATGAGAACAAACAGAAGAAGACGTACCGGACGAAATTATGTAACACATTGAGTGCCAAGCGGTTTTGACGCAAACCTTCCCAGGAGGCCAAACATTTTTTTGGCTATAAGTAAAAGCAATCACGTACGTCGTGGCACCCCACGGCGGGTTAGGTTTCGTACGACGAGGCACTCAATGTGTTAATAGCATTTTAATTTATTTTTATTTTAAAAACATTAATTTTGGGGAATTTTATATTTATTTAGGACAGATTTTCGATTTTTTTATTATTTTTTTAATTAAAATTTTCATTACGATTAAATTATTTTTTATTATAAAATTTTTAATGAGAATAAAGAGAACAGGACGTACCGGACTAAATTTTTTAATAGTATTTTAAATAATTTTAATTTTAAAAACCTTAATTTTGGAGAATTTTATATTTATTTAGGATAGATTTCTTCGAATATAAATAAATTATTTTCAAACATTAAATTAAATTAAAATTTACCTCATTAAATATTTCAACTATATTTTTTAAAAATTCTGCTTATTTTTTCAATATCCAATAAATAAAAATATTAATTAAGTGAATGAAATTTATTATTTAATCGCATTTTAATTTATCTTAGTTTCCATAATTTTTTCGAAAATAAATAAATTATTTTCAAAAAAATTTATAAATTAAATTAAAATTTACTTTAATAAATATTTTCAGCTATACTTTCTAAAAATTCTGCTAATTTTTTCAATATCCAATAAATAAAAATCTTAACTAATTGAATGAACTATTTTTATTTAATAGCATTTTAATTTATCTTAATTTTTTTAAAAACCATATTTGGATGATAAAGAAATACAAAAATATTTTAAAATAAAATTAAACATAAAAATTAAATAAACTATTCATTTGAATTTTTTTAATTTAGTTTTAATATTTTTTAATATTTTATTATTTATTTTATTTCATTAAAAACCAAATGAATACGTTTTTTATTTTGTATATTTTTTTAATAAAATTCAAAAAAAAAAAAATAAAAATCTTTTTAAAGAGAACCATAGACTAGATTATTTAATCACATTCTTTATTATTTTATTTAGTATAATGTAAAAAACTTAATTCTTGAGTAATTTTCCGTAGGTTATTTATTTATTTTTTATATTTTTGCATTTTGATTTTTAAATGATTTTGCAAATATTATTTATTTTGTATTTTTTATTTTTTAATGATTTATATTTTAATGATTTAAATTATTCGAGTTTCTTTAATTTATTTAATTTAATTTTATTATTTCCAATTATATTTATTTTTTCAAAAAATAAATATATAAATAAAAATTTATTTTTTTGTTGTTTGTATGTATAGTTGGTCTATTATGTTGTATGTCTTGTCATTTATTTTGGTTTAAGACCATAGGTTGTGCTGAAGTCTTCTTATTTTTTTATATTTTAATTAATTATTTTTTTTCGAGTTTTTAAAAATACTGCTTTTAAATGGTTATGGGTATTGTTTTTAAAACTCCAAAAACGTAAAATATGAAATCTTGAATTAGAGTTTATTTATTTTATTTTTAAAATTATTACATTAATTAATAGCATTTTTTTTATTTATTTTTTATATTGAAAAAACTTAATTTCCGTAGGATTTTTTTATTTATAAATAACCATTAATTTAATTTATTTATTTTTAATTATTTGACTATGTAATTTATATGTTTTTATTTCATGAAGAGTTCCTGAAGATGATCCTCGAAACATTGAAAAAAAAAAATTAAAAAAAATAGGAAAAACTAACGTGGAGCTTTATTATTAAATAACCAGACATCCAAACAATGTTCGAATAAATAATGCAAACATCCACAGATATTTAATTTATTTTTATATAATATATATTAATTTATATTTTTAAAATAATTAATAAATGTTATCTATTTTTATTTATTATTTGTCATTATTGTTTATTTTTTAATTAATTTAATTTATTCTAATTTTTAATTTATTTTATTTTTTTTAATTTATTTTATTTTAACAGTATTTTTCAAATTTATTTTATTTTAACAGTATTTTTCAAATTTATTTTTTCAATAATTATGTCGAGGAGTTTTTAACCCCAAAAAATATTATCAATTATATTTTATCCATTTTAGTTTTTTTTTAATTATATCTTTTGTATTTCTTAAAAAACCGAAAAAAAAAATATTTTTTATTTTGTATAATTTTTAAGGTTTATTTTTCGATCTTTTTTAAACTTAGTTTGGTTTAAAGATAATGGGGAAAATAAAACAAAAATAACTAAATCGTGAATTAGAGTTTATTTATTTGCTGTTTTTTATTTATTAATTATTATTAAATTATTTATTAATATTTTTTATATAAATTTTTAAAACCTAATTATTTATTTTTTTTAACGATTTATTTAATTTATTTTAATTTTTAATTTATTTTATTTTTACAGTATTTTTCAAATTTATTTTTTCAATAATTATGTCGAAGAGTTTTTAACCCAAAAAATATTATAAACAATATTTTATTCATTTTATTTTTTATTTGTTATTTCGTTTTAATTAATTAATTATATCTTTTGTATTTCTTGAAAAACCGAAAAATATTTTTTAATTTTGTATAATTCTTAAGATTTATTTTTTCGATTATTTATATTTTAATTAATTTATTTTGTTGCCTTTTTTAAAACTTAGTTTGGTTTAAAGATAATGGAGAACATTTTTATAACTAAATCGTGAATTAGAGTTTATTTTTATTTTCCGTTTTTTATTTTTTAATTATTATTAAATTTCTTATTAATATTTTTTTATATAAATTTTTAAAACATAATTTAAATTATTTTTTGAACGATTTACTTTAAAACCCAAAACAAACTAATAAGTCTTGTAAAAACTGTTCAAACAATATTAAAACCCTTCTCAATATTCCCTAAATATCCTTGAAGAGTTCGGAAAAGATTTTAATCAGTAGGTCCCACAGAATTATTGATAGACAAAATCAACAAAAACTCAATCAACCTCAATTAAGGTTTTAATTTATCGCGAAACGAATTTTTCCTATGTAAAAGCTATCATCTGATGACTTGTAACACTCCAAACACATCACACCCTTTGGTGTAGTTTCACAACGAAATACGCAAAGAAAACAAGTACATACTTGTTTACCGAAAGTATTATAAATCTTCCATCAGTGTTATACAAAATGCTTTTGTTCGTGGTTAACCGTTTTGTTTTCCGCTTTCCAAGTCAATTTACGGAGAATGCAAAGCAAGCAAATCTTTTTCACTTCGAGGTCATTAGGCTCAGGTTTGACACGATTTCGGTGTAGAAAAGAGTAACATTTTACACCACCACCAATGCAATGCAGTGGGTAGGTACAGTGGGTACCTACAACAAAGTGATGTCATCTTTGATGTAAAGAAATCTATTGCTTTGCTGGTTCAAGAAAACAAATAACAATGTAATGATTTTGTTGGCTAACAAAAAGAAATTCCCCCCATCTATCCATTTACCCGGGGGGGGAACTTTCTATATCCCCCCAAAAAAACGCCAAATGTTCAGCCACTTAGTTTTGTGGCGCGCGCACGCTCGTTTCCCCTAGCGGCGCTGGGGTAGTCTTCAGCTGCTGCCGGTGTTTACCTTGATTTACTGCCGCCAGTTTCTCAGTTGCTCGGTGGCTGTCAACATTTGGTCGTTCAACACAATTTTTTATACTACGCTTCAGCGGCATGCAACAGGCCAGCCAGCCAACCAACCAGCTGAGCATTTGCCCGAGTACTTGCCTACAAATGATCATCATGATGATTATCTCACGATGATCATGTTCATCACCATTAAATCGTACGAAGCACAACACTCGCAGACAATTTTTTATTTGTTGTATCCATCCATCCATCCGTCCGTTCGTTTGGATGCCACTTGGCCAGCAGTGCCGCCGTTGAAAATATTTTTAAAAATAACAAAAGCGTTCGCATTCATCCGAGCCGAGCGGATCAGATGGAGATGCGTTGATTACGATACGCTGCGATATTGAGTTTAATTGGTTACTGATCGCTGATCAGCAGCCGCTGTAAATTATAGACTGAACCAGAGATTATTGACCTATTAATAATAGAATATCTGCAAAGAATCTGTTTGCTCTGCACTGATATATGCCAGTTCTCGTCCAACTTGAATGATTGGAATGGTCGGTCGGTGGAAAGAGGGTTCCTGTCTTATTTAAAAATACCCTGCAATGCAGTGACACAGAAACATTCTAACCGATCAGCGGTTCCCGAGAGATTTATTGCGGGCCATAGCCTTAAACAGCTTGGGTAATGTATTTCTTTCCTTTTGGGGAAATATAACAATCGTGATGGGATTAAACCCAGCCCCCACAATTAAAAGGACACCCACTATTGTAAGGAAGGAGGGAGGTAAGAGGAGTTTTCGAAATGGAAATAGATCATAATGACCTCTTTGGAAAAGGGGAAAAAGGGAACAGGGAATTTTCTGATTTCATTAAAAAATTTTGTGGATAATTTTTATACTAAATTTCAAATATTCGAATATGATACCTTTAATATTTCTATTCTCATTTCGGTAATATAAGTTCGACAATATTATATTGCTCAATTAAAGATAATTGTGATGGCTGCAAATGTAGCGAATTTCACTTTCACATGGAAAAAGTGGTCTAGGCACAGTTTCCCAATTTTTTTTTTCAAAAATTTAAAATTTTTTTGCTGGTACGAAAAAAATTATAGAAAATAGACAAAAAATATTTTTATATAGAAAAATTGCGATTTTTTTGCTAGTACGAAATTTTTTTAGAAAATAGAAAAAAATATTTTTATAAAAAAATTGAGAATTTCTTTTTTCATTTTTTTGCAGGTACGAAAAAAATATAGAGAAAAATATTTTTATAAATAAATTGAGAAATTTTTTTTTTCAAACTTTTTTTTTGCTGGTACGAAAAAAGTTTTTAGAAAAATAAAAAATTGGGAAAAAATTTTTTTATAAATATATTTTACTATATTTAAAAAAACATATTTTTTCAATATCCAATAAATAAAATAAAAGTCTTATTATAGTTAACACTTAACTAAATTTTTTAATCGCATTTATTTTTTAATTTAATTTAATTAAATTTTAATTTAATTTTTAAATACTTAACTTTTGAGTGATTTTCGTAGTGTTTTTACTAATTTATTTTGTAATTATTTTATTTTTTATATTTTTTATATATTTTTATATTTTTTATTTTATGTTTTCAAAATAATTATAATTTTTTCACCCAACTAAAAATTGAGTTAAAAATTATTTATTTTGTTTTTAAGTTTAAATTTTATTTTTAAATTGCAATTATTATTATTTTTTGTATTTTATTTATATTTTTTAAGTTTAAATTTGTTTTCAAATTGTATATTATTTTGTATAATTTTTTATCTTTATTTTTTCGCATTTTATTTACTTTTCAATAAACGTATGTAAATTAAATACAAATTTATTTTATCTTTTTTATAATAATTTTAAGTTTATGTTCTTTTATTTTATTTTATTGAATTTAATATCTTGTATTTCTTAAACTTACTTTGTTTAAAAGATTATGAGAAGTATTTTTTTGAAACTCTCCAAAAAATAACATATCATCAATTATACTTTTTTATATTAATATTTTTATTTCTTAATAATTCGATTGATATCTGATATAATATAGGGTGGACCATGTAAATTTTTACTACCCATTACTTTGATTTAGAAATGTAGAATAAGATTCATTTTTAGTTTCAGGTTTATGTTTGACATTTGCAAAATGGGACGCTGTACGCTCGAACAAAATTGGGAAATATTAAAAACTTACTTCCAAAGTAGTGAGTCTTCAACGCAAACTGTAAGAAATTTACGTGGGAAAATATCGTGTTTTCATATGAAGCTCATTTTCATCTCGGTGGCTATGTCAATAAGCAAAATTGCGGGGTTCAGAGGAGCCACTCGTGACCATTGAGAAACCAAAGCATCCACTACGACTCACTGTTTGCTTTGGATTTGTGGTTGAACGGATGAGATACTGCCGAGCCAGTCATGGTAGTTATATGCATGATATTGTGTTCCATTATTAAATGACAAAGTTCAACCTTTCCAATAAAACTAGAAATTTGAAAAAATAATCAGTACTTTTTTACAGCCGATTCTAACTTAAAATTTTAAATGACACATCCAATATATACAAATTTATATTTATCTTATTTTTTATAATTTTTTAGTTTATGTTCTATTATTTTAATTAATTTCCGTTTTGCATTTTTTAAGTTACTTTGTTTAAATGATTATGAGAAGTATTTTTTGAAACTCTCCAAAAAAATAATAAAATATAATATCATCAATTATACTTTTCGTATATTAAAATTTTAACTGTATTTTTTAATAATTCTACTGATATGTGATATAATACTATAAAATAATATAAATAATTTTTATTGTATTTTATTTTTTTTATAATTTTTAAAAAACTTTGAGTGTTGTAGAATTTTTATTAAAAATTATAAAAAATAATTTATTTATTTTTTAAATGATTAAGGGGATGATTTTTAGCTCACCAAAAAATTAAATTATAATTTATTCATTTTATTTTTTAAGTTTAAATTTGGTTTAAAATTTTAATTCATTTTATTTTTTCGCATTTTTATTTTTTTATAATTAAAAAAAAACTTTGAATGAGTGTAGGATTTTTATTAAAACAAAATAATTTATTTATTATTTTAATTTAATTTATTATTTTTAAATGATTATGAGGAAGATTTTTCACTCAACCAAAAAATTAAATTATAATTTATTAAGAATAAAAATGATTATTTTCAAATCAAAAAAAAAATATTTTATTTTGTATTTAAGTTTTATTTTTCCGAACTTTTTATTTTTTTAAGTTTAAATTTGGTTAAAAATTTTAATTAATTTTATTTTTTCGCATTTTTATTTTTTTATAATTAAAAAAAACTTTGAATGAGTGTAGGATTTTTATTAAAAAATATAATTTATTTATTATTTTAATTTAATTTATTATTTTTAAATGATTATGAGGAAGATTTTTCACTCAACCAAAAAATTAAATTATAATTTATTAAGAATAAAAATGATTATTTTCAAATCAAAAAAAAAAATATTTTATTTTGTATTTTAGTTTTATTTTTCCGAACTTTTTAATTTTTTTAGTTTAAATTTGGTTTAAAATTTTAATTAATTTTATTTTTTCTCATTTTTATTTTTTATAATTTTTAAAAAACTTTTAATGAGTTTAGGATTTTTATTAAAACAAAATAATTTGTTTATTGTTTTAATTTAATTTATTATTTTTAAATGATTATGAGGAAGATTTTTCACTCAACCAAAAAATTAAATTATAATTTATTAAGAATAAAAATGATTATTTTCAAATCAAAAAAAATCTAATTTATTTTATTTTGAATTTAAGTTTTATTTTTCCGAACTTTTTTTATTTCAAAAAAAAATATATAAATTAAATTAAAATTTAAATAACAGAAATAAAAATTTAAATATATTTTGTTTTATACTAACGAAGGAAACAAGACCTGAAGAATGAAGAAAATCTATGAATAAATGAAGAAGTTATGGTCCTTCTTATAGAGAGTCCCATTTTTAAATGTAGATTTATGTAAAATTGGAATTTTAGTAAAAAAAATAAATGGAAAATTTCAAGTTTTTTCATGTTTTATGTATATGGATTCATAGTAAATCATGTGTATAGGAAGGAGCCTTGTGTATATTTCTTGCTTTGATGCAATTGTTAGTGAATTATAGAGTGTTCAAATATTAAAAGTGCCTTCGACAAAAATTGGAATTTTAGTAAAAAAATTTAAAAAATCATTTGATTTTATGAGCACAGAATTTTATTTTTTGCTTTGGTGTAGCTTTACGTTTAAAAGCTCTTCCAGCAGTTAACATTGAGATCTGTAAAGTAAGTAACATTTGCACATAGATTTAAAGTAAATCATGTGTAAATGAACCTTATTTACATTTCTTGCTTTGGTGTAATTGTTAGGGAGTTATTTCAAAGTATCGTGACACTTTAATTTTTTTTTATTTAGTGAAGAGATCGATTTTCTCCCAAGAATTCTCTAAAGGACTATGTTGAAGGATAAAATATATAATGGATTATGTGTAAGCTCCACCAAAGGAAGGGGTGTAGTCTTAGATTTCAATACTCTGCGATATGTGTGGATAAATTCGATTTATTACTGGAATGTTTGCGCTTGTTTGGGGGATTCGGCAGAGAGATAAATCGAGACATGATCAAGTCAAAAACCTGGTCTGGTTGCCATAGCTGATAATTCCAAAGCAATGTTTTGGGGTTTTATCAATTATCCATTTTAGTGTCACATATCATTTTCATGTAGTCCCCACGTTGGTCGCCATTTATTTTATCGAATTTATGATAGTTCTTCAACTTAAGTTGTATCTTCGGAGACAAACAAATTATGTTCACTCGATATCGATAGGCTTGGAACATATCTAAATATTTGTCCTACTTAAGTTGTGTCTTTGGAGACCATTCAAAGCACGCATTTTTGAGTCACACATAATTTTCATGTTTAGCCCACGTTGGGCGCCATTTATTATAAATTCGACAACTTAAGTTGTATCCTCGATGACTATTCAAATCATCCATTTTGTGTCGCACGTCATTATCATGTTTACACCACGTTGGGCGCCATTTATTTTAAATTCGATTTATAACTTGCACGTTATCTACGTGCAACCTTGGTTTTGAGCCAAGAGAATATCTGCGTTCAAATCAAAATTCTTTGAAAAATACTAAACACGGATATCGGACATCGATATTGATATTCCTCATAGTGCAAAGTATCGAGTATAAATAGAGAACTAGCGATGATTTCTCCGTACTCTCAGGAATTCCGTCCAAACAAAAAACCATAGAATTCCAATTCGAATTTTCCTGTGCTACCCCAAATCCAGTCATGTTAAAAATAGTTCTGATTTCAGGCAACTTGCGGTGTATGGCAACCGAAAAACGCATAAAAAATCTATTTTTTCTTTCTATGAAAATAATTACGGCTACACACTTGTGGTCTCTGCGGGGCACACATGCAATTACATAGTTTTTTTTCTTAACACTTTCAAGCGAATAAAATTTGCATAAGAAATAATTTTGCAATTGCAACACACTGACTGACTGGCTAACTGACAGACGCAGTACTCGTACGCCACACCATGTACCACCAGGCAACCGGTAGTCCCCCCCATTTAGCCAGACCAGACCACATCACATACATCACCGCAGCGAGTGCGAATGATTGCGCAAACAATGGCCAATTTTTTATTTGTTTGAAATAAGTCCGCAAACGAAGAAGGAGAGAAAAAAGTCAGAGAATTGAAATGAAATAGTGTCACTTTCGACATTTGTCGACCGTTATACGAGTACGAGTACGAGTACGAATATGTGATAACAGTTACGACGGATGATAAAAAAGAAAAACTAAAAATTTCTGTTTAATTTCTAATTTTAGCGGCCATACTTAGACGCTGCAGACACGCTTAAGATTGTGGCTGGCGGGTTGGTTGGCTGGCTGACTTTAAAGGTGGTGGCGTTTGGCATATTCTCACATTCAGTCAGTCACTACTTCTTTCAGGCATGTATGTGCAGAAATGACAGTGCACAAAAATACCGACAAAGGTAAACGAACTTGTGCAATTAAATCTATTTTAAAAACAATTTTAATTTCACTACGAAAATAGTGGTCTAAACGATTTCCACAAGGTGTTGCGTTGGTATGCGATTTGTGCGTTGCACAAACTTCGCTGATTCGCAGAATTTTTTTGGTGAAGAAATTCAAACGAAATTTTAATTCAATTTGTTTAAAAAATAAATAAATGAAAAATAAAATTTATTAAAAAATCGTTCAATTCGCAGTTAGAATTTTCATAAAACCTAAAAAACATTTTTGAATTTTTAAAAATTTTCAACTCTTCAGCAAAAAAATTATCTATTCGATATTGATTGAATGGGTACTTATCTAAATAGTTCTCCAACTCAGGCGAATCAAAAGTTTTTGGGCCACACACTGTTATCATGTATTCGCAACGTTGGGCGCCGTTTGTTATAAATTCGATAATTATCCAACATAAGTAGTGTATTCGTAGACCATTCAAATCACTCATTTATGTGCCACACATAATTTTCATATGTATCCACGTTGGGCGCCATTTGTTATAAATTCGCTAAAACTCTATATCGATCATTTTAGGACATATCTAAATATTTATCCAACTTAAGTTATATCTTCGCAGAACATTTAAATCGCTCATTTATGTGTCTCACGTCATTTTCATGTATTACCCACGTTGGGCGCCATTTATTAAAAATTCGATAGATCTCCAGCTTCAGTTGTATCTTCGGAGACCCACCAAATCACCCATTTTGGTATCACACAATATTTTCATCTGTGCCCACAATGTCATCTGTGCGACAATTATTATAAATTCTATAGTTCGTCATCTTCTTCAGAGACTACACATCATTTTCATTGTCTAACCCACCCATTTATTGCAAATTCGATAGTTTTCCAATTTAAGTTGTGTCTTCGAAGACCATTCCAATCACTCATTTGTGTCCGTGGGGACATACCCCACATTGGGTGCCACTTATTACCATTCCAATCACTCATTTATGTCCGTGGCGACATACCCCACATTGGGTGCCACTTATTATAAATTCGATATAACTCGATATTGTTTATTTTGTGATATAACTAAATTTTTATCGAACTTCAGTTGTATCTTCGGATACCATAAAAATCACCCATTTTGGTGTTACACAACATTTCCATGTGTACCGCACGTTGGGCGCCATTTATTGTAAATTCGCTGAAACTGGTTATCGATCATTTTGCCACATATCTAAATATTTATCCATCTAAGTGGTGCCTTTGGAGACCATTCAAAGTAATCATTTTTGTGTCACACATCATTTTCATATATTTCCAACGTTGGGCGCCATTTTTATAAATTCAATAGCCTTCCAACTTCAGTTTTATCCGCGGAAACTATTCAAATCACTCATTTATGTGGCAAACATCATTTTCGTATTTACCCACGTTGGGCGCCATTTATTAAAAATTCGATATATATCACTTTGTAAGTATTTATTCATCTTAAGTTGTGTCTTTTGAGATCATTCAAAGCAATCATTTTTGTGTCACACATCATTTTCATATTTTTCCAACGTTGGGCGCCATTTTAAAAAAATTCAATAGCTTTCCAACTTCAGTTTTATCTTCGGAAACTATTCAAATCACTCATTTATGTGTCAAACATCATTTTCGTATGTATCCACGTTGGGCGCCATTTATTAAAAATTCGATATATATCACTCTGACACATATCTAAGTATTTATTCGCCTTGAGTTGTGTCTTTTGAGATTATTCATAGCAATCATTTTTGTGTCACACATCATTTTCATGTATACGCCACGTTGGGCGCCACTTATGATAAATTCGATAGTTCTCCAATTTAAGTTGTCTCACATCACACATTTTTGTGTCACACAAAAATAGATAAACAATTGACAAAAAATAGAAGGAGTTATCAGAATAGAATGAAACTTCATTTCTAAATGGATTTTGATGCTCTGAATTAAAAAATCATATCGATTTTTATGTAGCATTTTCTGTTTTCTTTATCAACCGTTTTTGGTTGTTTTTTACTGAATCAATGAATATATCAACTAGGGCTGAAAAGTAATAATTGAAATATTTTTAGTAAGAAATTCTTAAAGTAGCTTTAAACACAGTAAAGAAAAAATCAGCAATTAATTCTTATCAGGACTCCATCGTTAGTCCTGATAAGAATTAATTGCTGATTTTTTTTACAAAAAATTCACAATTTTTGACGGTCAAGAAAAAAATATCATAAAAATAGGATTTTTCTAATTTTGGATTTTTTCTAAATCTTAAAAATATTTTTAATCATTTTAAAATTAAAAGATGAATATTTGAAAAATTTCCAATTTTTGTTGTTAAAGAAAAAACATCATAAAATTCGATAAATATTTTTTTCATAATAATTAAGTTTGGACTTTAATCTATTAGAACAATCCTAAATAAATCTATTAGAACAATCCTAAATACATTCTTGTGATGAAACGGCATAGAAAACCTTATGATGCTTACATTTTAAGTATAGGATGTATTCAGCAATATTACATAGAACACTTTGAGAAACATTTTTGTAGAACATTTTAACCCTCTAGCTCTTCAACGAAGGGGTCTTTTTGGTGCTTTTTGTGAGTAAAAGTAAAATATGGGACTTTTTGGTCTCTTTTGTAAAAAAGGGTAAAAAACACCCCTAAAACAGAGGTTTCAGGGGTGAACATGTTCTACAAAAATATTCGTCATAAAATTCTACTCGAAGTCTCTGAATACACCAAAACACAAACGCCAATTTAAATGCCAGAAATAGATCAAAACTTAAAATTAAATTTAGGATGAATATTACCCCCTTTTGCACATTCTTATGAAGAAATGGCATAGGTAACCTTGCGATCCTTACATTTGAGGTATAGAAAGTGCTCATCAATATTACAGAGAACACTGTGAGGAACATTTTTGTAGAACATTTTAACCCTCTAGCTCTTCAACGAAGGGGTCTTTTTGGGTGCTTTTGTGCAAAAGGCGAAAAACACGCTTAAAACAGAGATTTAAGGGGTGAAAATATTCTACAAAAATATGCGCCATAAAATTCTACATAAAACCTCTGCATTCATCAATACTCAAATGCTAACTTAAATGCCAGAAATAAGTCAAAACTTAAAATTCATTTTAGGGTTAATTTTGGATTTTTCCGAATTTTCGAAAATTCATTTTAGCGCTAATTTTGTATTTTTTTCTGAATTGGTGCTAAACTGTTTCACAAAAAATGAATGGAAAAATATTCTACTTGCTTGTTTTCATGCCAACCACGTTGAAGATTTTTTTGTCCGGTTCAAATACTCACCTAAAAAGAAAAAGAAAAGAAATAAAGGATTAATTAATATTTGCCATGTTTTTAATTATTATTGGAAACTGCCAATAATTTGATTAGCAAATTAATTATAATTATTAAAAAAAAAGCAGGGCAAAAAACTTGGGATGTGAATTGAGTTTTCAGGGTTTTTCTTTATTTATTAAAAGCGAATGTTAAATATTTGTGTATAGAGTGATGTTTGCAAATACAAAACATATTATAATGATTTTGAATTTATATTCAATTTTAAAAACAAATATTTTGTAAGACGACGGACCATTAAAAGTGATATCATGCACAGTGAAGTTTACTCATCATTACTTGGGTCTAAGTAGAATTTTGTTGGTTTCTGGAATATGCAAAATTATGAATATTCTAGCAAATATTGATGCGCATAAATATTTTAAATAAATATGTATTTTGATAAACAACATTCTCAATCATCTCATACAAAGTACGTTCCTATATTTATTCAAAAGAGCCTGTACTGCCAGCAATTGCATTTTCTCTCACTCTCTTCCTCAACAATGTTGCTAACAGTAGGAGTGCCGATTAGTCTATTGCCGTACTAATTGTGCTCCTACAGTAACTGTAGGATCAGGGGGAGAGAGAGTGAATTCAGCTCTTGATTTGTTCATTTAAATGTCAATAGCGTCGTTCTCGGCAATTTATCATACAAACGTTGTTCAGTGACGACTGAAACGTCGTCTATTAAATGCATATTTATTTAAAAAAAATCAATAATATTTATTTTGCGGATTATTTTTAAACAAACGAAGCAATAATCATGCCAATAGGAAAATAATAGAAATTGCAAAAATGCCATAAAAACGTCTAAAGTCAGCAGATAACACTCCCTCAACGTTTTTTCGGTTTTGTTTGTATTCGTCATGTTTTTGAAATTGAAATTGAATTTTTGTATTTTTTTATGGTCGATTAATTTAATTTCAGCTAACGATTTTTTGCATGATCTCAAACCATGTATTTGCTCATTGCGGAAGTTGCTCATTTCGTATAACAAACGTGCGCTAATCAACACCCGAAAATATTGTGTTGTGGGGTTAAAAAGTTGGTTTGGGGTTAAGTGGGAAATCCAAATGGCAATAACTGTTCACAGTGTTCAATTAAGACGGAAATGTATGGCACGTCCCCAGATGTCAGCAGTAATGTTGCAAAAAAACGCTCATTTTCCATTCATCATCTGTAAATAACTCCATAATTATTTGATTGATCTTAATTACATTCTATGGAGGCATAGCTAAAGTGTTGATAAATTGATCAAATTTTCAAGCATTCAAGTGTGACACATGTATACCACACGTTGGGCGCCATTAAGCAAAACTAAAGTCTGAATCATGTGTAAATAAGTCTGTAAATGAAATTTTATGGAGGCCTAGTAGGCCTAACGAGTAGATAAATTCACTTTGCACTGGAAAGCATTTTCAATGAAGTCTGAATCATGTGTAAATAAGTCTGTAATTTCCTTAATTATTCGATTGATTTATTAATGCAATTTTATGGAGGCACGTTGGACGCCATTCAACATTAAACGAAAAATAATCATCTGAATCATGTGTAAATATGTCTGTAATTTCCATAAATTTAATTTCAACATCATCTGTAAATAACTTCATAATTATTTGATTGATCTTAATTACATTCTATGGAGTCATAGCTAAAGTGTTGATAAATTGATCAAATTTTCAAGCATTCAAGTGTGACACATGTATACCCCACGTTGGGCGCCATTAAGCAAAACTAAAGTCTGAATCACGTGTAAATAAGACTGTAAATGAAATTTTATGGAGGCCTAGCTAAAGTGTAGATAATTTCACTTTGCACTGGAAAGCATTTTCAATGAAGTCTGAATCATGTGTAAATTAGTCTGTAATTTTCATAACTATTCGATTGATTGATTAATGCAATTTTATGGAGGCACGTTGGGCGCCATTCAACGTTAAGCGAAAAAGAAGTCTGTGTAAGTCATGTGTAAATTAGTCTGGAAATGAAATTTTATGGAGGCTCAGCTAAAGTGTTGATTAACTCGATTTTAACTGGAGAGCTTAATTGATTCGATTAATGTTGAATGGCACCCAAATTCAACATTAAGCGAAAAAGAATTATCTGAATCATGTGTAAATTAGTCTGTAAATGATTTTTTTGAATCCTAGCTAAAGTGTTGATAAACTCAATTTTCACTGGAGAGCATTTTCAATGAAGTCTGAATCATGTGTAAATAAGTCTGTAATTTTCATAACTATTCGATTGATTGATTAATGAAATTTATGAAGGCACATTGGGCGCCATCTAACATTAAGCAAAAAAGAATCATCTGAATCATGTATAAATTAGTCTTTAATTTCCATAACTATTCGATCAATTGATCTCAATGAAATGGAGGCCTAACTAAGGTGTCGATAAACTCAAATTTTCACTGGAGAGCATTTGTATGACACATATAATTTTGAAGAGTCCCTCATGTTGGGCGCCATTTTGAATAAAAGTGATTTCTTACTAGTATGTTTGTGTTTCTTTGGGAGCCTCTGCAAATATATCATTTTCAGACATCTTTCAATATATTTTTGAATATATTCTAAGAATTCAAATGAGACCACGTTGGGCGCCATCCAACATTAAGCGAAAAAGAATCATCTGAATCATGTGGAAACTAGTTTGTAATCTATAACTATTGATCTTAATGAAATTTTGTGGAGGCGTAACATTTGTGTCACATATACTTATTAAGAGTGTCCCATGTTGGGCGCCATTTTGAATAAAAGTGATTTATTCTTAGTATGTTTGATTTTGTTTGAGGACCTTGACAAATATATAATTTTCAGACACATTTCAATTACGTTGGAATATATTCTAAGCATTCAACTTCAGGTTGGGTGCCATCCTCAATTTAGCGATAAATTCTGGATTCTGATAGGGGGACTAAAAAAGAATATACGTGTATCAGCGCTTAGAAAGTTTACGTCGTTTGAAAGGGTGGTCATTATGTCCCCCTTTTGCATATTCTTAAAGGAATCGTCATATGTAACCTTGTGATTTTTACAGTTAAAGTATAATATGTGTTCAGCAATATTACTTAGAACACAACGAGGAACATTTTTGTGAAATACTATAACCCTCTATCTACTCCATAAAGGGTCTTTTTGGTCCCTTTTATGCAAAAGGCGGAAAACACCCCTAAAAAGGGGGGTAATGATAAATCAGTATAGGAAACCTTATGATCCTTACATTTTTGGTATAGGATGTGTTCAGCAATATTACTTAAAACACTACGAGGAAAATTTTTGTGGAACATTTTAAACCTCCAGCTCCTCAATATAGGGGTCTTTTTGGCCCTTTTTGAAAAAAGCTATTAAACACTACTAAAGCATAGATTTGACGGGCCAACAACGGGTTCTACAAAAATATTTGCTATCAAATTCTACTCAAAGTCTCTGAATACACCAAAACTCAAATGCCAGCTTAAAAGGCAGAAATAAGTCAAAACTTAAAATACATTTTAGGGTTAATTTCGTACTTTTTCTGAATTGGTGCCACCAAACTTTGCCACAAAACTGAAGGGGGTGGTATGAATGGAAAAAATATTCCACATCAAATTTCACTATAACTCACCGAATGAGGGAAATTCTTAATGACAGAAATGAATATCGAATAACCCTGAGGACTGGCTGGCATATGAATAGACCTGAAGGAAATTTGCGATTCGATAAAATTTATTTTGGATGCGGTAAATATGAAGATAGAAAGTAGCTGAGGAACAGTCTCAAAAATGAGAAAAATTTAATTTTTTTTAAAAAAAATATTTTTGGCACGAAACAACCCATTAAAATAGAAAAAATATCTTGTTTTTTTTTTTTAATTTTAATATATTTTTTTTATTTTTTAATAGCTAACATTCTAAAGAAAAAATAATGTCTATATGTAAAAGATCTATGATTAAATGTAGAAGTTATGGCACTCTTTGTAGACGCAAATGAATTTTTGTTAAAAATTATTTTTTTTTAATTTTGGTTAAATATTGGGAAAAATTTCATTGTAAATTAGCTAACTGGATATTTTTGTTTTTAGCTGGCATCTAAGAAAATAAGGCCCTTATAAAGACAATCTATAGATAAGTGCAGAAGTTGTGGTCCTTCTTGTAGAATTACATGTCGTTTTTAGGTCTGATTAAATCAATTTAACCAAAAATTTGGCGAACAGTGACACACGATTTTTTGATAATCTTGAACTTAGAAAAGTTGCAAAAAAATATTTTGATTTATATTATAATAGCTAATATCCTGAAGAAAAATATAATGTTTATATGTAAAAAATCTATGGAGAAATGTAGAAGTTATGACAATCTTTGTAGACGCAAACGGTTTTTTAAATAATGACTTTTTTATTTTTTGGTTAAATAGTGTGAAAAAACCTACTACAAATTAGGTAACTGGATATTTTTATTTTTAGCGGCCATTTTACCGAAGAATTCAAGATCTATTTGAAGAAAATCCATAGATAAATATGGAACTTAAGGCATTTCTTGTACATATCGTCTTCATGTCTGATTAAATCAATTTAACCAAAAACTTGGTAAAAAATGACAATATTTTTTTGCTTCTAAAATATCTGTCATTTATTAATAGATTCTCTTCCAATAGGCCTTGTTTTCTTCCTTAGAATCCCATCTTCCCATTAAAATAAATCCAAATATTTTGTTGTATATTTTCAAAGCGGGTATTTCGCTAAATCAATTTAAGCAAAAACTTGGTAAAAACTGATTTTTGGAAATTCTCTTTCTTTTACAATAAGGGTCATAGCTTCTACATTTATTCATAGATTTTCTTCAAATAGGCCTTGTTTTCGTCGTTAGGGCCCCAGATATTATTAAATTAAAACGAAATATTCTGTTATATACTTCGAAAGCAGGTTTTTGCTAAATCAGCTAAAACAAAAACTTTGTAAAATTATATTTTAAATTCTCTTACTTCTGCAATAACGGCCATAACTTCTACATTTATTCATAGATTTTATTCAAATAAACATTTTTTTCTTCCTTAGGTTCCCAGCTGTTATAAAATACTAAACTAAATACATTGTTTTATAATACGAAAGTGAGTTTTCGCTAACTCAATATAACCAAAAACTTTGTAAAAACTGATTTTTTTGAAATTCTCTAAAATAATAGTCATAACTTCTACATTTATTCATAGATTTTATTCAAATAAGCCTTGTTTTCTTCCCTAAGATCTCATTTGTTATAAAATAGTGAACCAAATATTTTATTATATTATACGAAAGATTTATCGCTAAATCAATTTACCCAAAAACTTGGTAAAAACTATATTTTTGAAATTCTCTTACTTCTTAAATAAAGGTTATAACTTCTACATTTATTTAGAGATTCTCTTCAAATAGGCCTTGTTTTCTTACTTAGGATCCCAGTTATTGTTAAAAATAAAATCAAATATTCTGTTATATACTTCGAAAGCAGGTTTTTGCTAAATCAATTTAACCAAAAACTTGGTAACTATTTATTTTAAATACTCTCACTTCTACAATAAGGGTTATAACTTTCAAATTTATTAATAGATTCTCTTCAGGTAGGTCTTGTTTTCTTCTTTGGGATTCCAGCTATTATTAAAATAAAACTTAATATTTTGTTATATAATTCTAAAGCGGGTTTTCGCTAAATCAATTTAACCAAAAACTTGGTAACTTTTTATTTTAAATTCTCCTACTTCAATAATAGGGGTCATAACTTCAACATTTATTCGTAGATTTTCTTCAAACAGGCCTTGTTTTCTTCCTTAGGATCCCAGCTATTAATAAAAGAACAAAATATTCTTTTATCTAATTTATAAATAGATTTTTCTCGCCATTTTACTACAAATTGAAAAAATCATGATTTTAGAAAAAATCTTTTGCGTCCACTTAAAGGGCCCTAACTTCTACATTTATGCAGAGATCTTTTACATGTAGATATTGTTTTTTGTGTTAGAATGTTAGATTTTGAAGAATAAAATAAAATAATTTTTTTCTGTATTTTTTTCTTCTATTTTTGATGGTTCTTTTCATACTTTGTAACATTGTTTTACATTTCATTTCTATTTAAAATTCTTTAAATAAATTATTTAATCGTAATTAATAATAGAATAATATTTAATAAATGAACCTAAAAAATAAATAATTATTTTTTGATTCAATAATGATTTAAAGAGTGGTCAAGCTGAAGGTTTCTCTTCGGAGACCCCACCGACCATGTATTTGTGAGCCACATATCATGTCTACTACACGTTGGGCGCCATTTATAATAAATTCGATATATTAATATTGCATTGTACAGAAAAAGTGGATATTTAAGAGTCTACTTAGTACTTTTTCTAAAGAAAAATTTCTATTATAATTAATTATTTAATAAAAATAAATTAAATTAATTAATGATTTTTTTTTTCAAAAAAATATTTTTTATCTCAATTTTTAGGAACCTATTCCTAAACCACTGTTTCTATGTGAAAGTGAAATTCGCAAGATGTGTAGCCATCATAATTATCTTTAATTGTAAAATATAAGCGGTTGTGATGGAAGCTATATTTCCAAAATGAGAGTACCAATATTAAAGCTACCTTCAACGAATATGGACATTTTAGTATTTTTTTTAATTTATCCCTAATTTTTTTTTTGTTAATTTTATGAATCCTTATGCCTTAATGCACACACAGAAAATATATTTTATGCTTGGAAAATTTTTCCGAGCAGTCATTTTTGTACTATTTAATGTTTACTTCACGTTGGGCGCCATTAGTTGTATTACTACTTTGCTTGTGTTAATTATATATTTGAAATTTGAAATCATATTCCGAGCATTAACTAATGTCAACGATAGCTTTGGGAATATTTTTACGCATGTTGTGCTAATTTCACAGCAGAAAATAGAAAATATACAATTATGTGTGCCATACAACTCCCTCCCTGCGGTGGGGGTCCCCTCCGCTAATGATGTTTTAATGTTGGGTTTGGTAAACAAATGCGAGTAATTCCGGAAGACATGTTCTCAGTACATACAATATGGAAATACATGTGACTGTATGTTTTATGTTTTATAATTTTGTGACAATGTTGATCTACATTTTAATTTATTGTGCAAATGAGTGCGTGTCAAATTTAATGCGCCGATGTTCACAGAAATGTGTGTGTGCTCCCATTAAAGGAGAATGAACCCTATGTGGCATGGCGATGTCGCACAGTATTTCGTGGCAATATAAGGTAAAAGAAATTTGATTTTTTGTCATATTTTTTTTTTTGAAAGCTTGCAAAGTAACTGGGACAGATAGATGGACAGACGATACAAACAAGACGAACATACAATTTTTTAAATCGTGTTTTTTGTATATTCCGATAAACTTCAGCATTTTCCATGGGAATACGTAATTAAAACGATTTCATAGAAATTGTCCTTTATAATTTAGAGCTCAACTAGAATATGTGGCTTTATCTGGAATCCATTCTATGATAATCATGCAAATTATTCGGTTAACGAATCATTCAATAATATCTCCAATAGTCTATTGGATTTAATTTGTTTTAGTTTTAAGTTGTAGTCTTTATTTCCACATGCTGAAATTAATTAAATAAATTAATTAAGGTAACGATATATATAAAATATTGCGTGACCCTCCCTCCAAAGCACTGTGCACCACATCACTATGCAATGCATCATATCGCGCCTCGTCGCACTCGCGATTTGAGAGGGGAGGGCAACATTTAAATAAATTGAAAGTAATAATTTTCACCACGACCACCAGCCCCAGTCCCAGCCCCCAGACACCAGCGACAAATGTATGTAAATATCAACCAAAAGAAATTTTGTATAATTGTAACATTTATTTTCACACTCGCATTATATAGACATACACACATACGTGCACACACGTAAAAACATAACATTTCCGCTGTGCAGAAACAAAGAAGAGGAGGAGAAGAATATTTATGAATGAATTTTCAGACACATGAAAACGTGCCATTGCCGTCATGTCATGACATTTGCAGATTACACAGAAGAAAAAAAGTGGTGGGCACAGTTTTATAAAAATAATAATATAATAATGAAAAAATCGAAAACTAATAATAGAATTATTGTATTATTTTTATTTTTTTTTAATTTTTTTATTTATTATTTTCTTCTTTTGAATGTTAGCTATTAAAAATAAAACAACACATTTTTTTGGCAAATGTTTCTGTTTTTATAGGTGTTTTCGTGGCAACAAAAAATATATTTTTTTTGGAAAAAATCTCAAATTTTTGGAGACTGCTGCGAAACTACTGTCTCCCTTCATATTTTATCGCACCCAAAATAAACTTTATCGAATCGTAAGTTTCTTTCATGACTATTCCATACGCAACTGGAATAGGAATCTTGGAATTATGGTAATAAAGTAGTACAACTTTAAGGCTTTTCTTGGATGAATTTAGTCCTCAGGGTTATTCGATATTAACTTTTGTCATTAAGCCTTTCTTTTCTTCGGAGTCATATAGTAGAATATTTTTTCCAATCCAGTAAAATTCAGTTTTGTGGTGCAGTTTAGCACCAATTCTTGTTTTCTTCCTTAGTATCAGAGCTATTATTAAAATTAAATTAAATAGCAGGTTTTCGCTAAATCAATTTAACCAAAAACTTGGTAACTTTTTATTTAAAAATTATTCTACAAAAATAATAAAAAAAATATTTAAAAAAATTTATGTAGACGAGGATGTACCTTTGATTCGGTCAATATAATTTTTTCTTCAAATCCAGCAATAGCGATTTTACACCAATTGCATGACCTACTGAATATTTAATTGCTCTTTTGAGCTAATAATTTAAAATTTCTTCACATTGGGCTAACTTTTTCTTTACTTTTCTGCGTATTTTCGAGTTTTCCATAAAATTCGGCCTTTTCCGATATTTTTGATTATCGAAAATTTGCACCTTACTTTTCGCTATTTTCATATGATCTAAAAATAATAAAAACATTTAGAAATCGATTCTTTTAATTTACAATTTCGATAACAAAGATAGTTATCGAAATTTTTTATTTTATTTATTTTTTGATTTTTTTTCATATTGAACACAGTTTACACAAAAATCAATTTTTCGATTTTCCAAAATTTAACATCCGATAACTCGCTAATTAAATTAGTCATCGATAACATATTCACCTTTTTTGTTTTCGATAACTCAAAGCTTGTTATCGAAATATTTTATTTATTTTTTTTCTATTGAACATAGTTTACACAAAAAAAAAAAAAATTTTCGATTTTCCAAAATTTAATTAAATTAGTTATCGATAAATATAGAACAAGATTTTGGTTTCGATAACTCTAAAGTTATCGAGAATTTCTACCTGATTTTTCATTTTTATTAAATGAGATAAAAATAATAACAATTTTGAAAAAAAAAAATAATTTAAAATTTCGACAACTAAGGTAGTTATCGAATTTTTTATTCTGCACAAAAAATAAATTTTTCGATTTTCCCAAATTTAACATCCGATAAATCTGCAATTACATTAGTTATCAATAAATATACTCCAATTTTTTGGATTCGATAACACGAAATTTATCTCAAATTTTAACCTAATTTTGTTTCAAATGAGCTAAAAATAACGAAAAATGCTAAAAAATATTTTTTTAATTAATTTCAATAACTTCAAAGTTATTGAGAATTTCTACCTGATTTTTCGCTTTTATTAAATTAGCTAAAAATAATAACAATTTTTAAAAATGGATTTTTTTAATTGACAACTTCGATAACTATGGTAGTTATCGCAAATTTTTATTTTGACCATATTCTGTACAAAATAATCTATTTTTTCCGATTTTCCAAATTTAACCTTTCGATAACTAAGGTAGTTATTTATTTTTTTTTATTTTTCGTTTTTTCATTTTATCGAGAATTTTTAACTGATTTTTTTCAAATGAACTAAAAATAACTATTTTTTATATATGTATATTTTTTTAATTTACAATTTCGATAACTAAGGTAGTTATTGATGTTTTTATTTTATTTTTCGATTTTTTTCATTTCCAACACAGTTTACATAAAAAATCTATTTCTTTCGATTTTTCCAAACTTTAACCTCCGACATCTCGATAATTATGTTAGTTGTCGATAGACTTTTTTTGTTTTCGATATCTCGAAAGTTATCGAGAATTTCTACCTGATTTTTCGCTTTTATTAAATGAGCTAAAAATAATAACCAATTTTAAAAAATGGATTTTTTAAATTTATAATTTCGATAACTAAGATAGTTATCGCAAATGTTTATATTATTTTTTTAGATTTTTCCACTTTGACTACATTCTGCACAGAAAATCCGATTTTTTCGAATTTTATCACCGATAACTCGATAACTAAGTGAGTTATCGAGCATTTTTTGAGCTAAAAATAACTACAAATTAAAAAATTTTTTTAATTTTCAATTTCGATAACAAAGGCAGTTATGAGGCAATTTTTATTTTATTTATTCCGTTGCCATACTCTAAAGTGATAAGTTCTGTGATATTAACATTAAGCTCCGTGATATTTATAATTTGGTTATTAATTATTTATTGAATTATTTAAATGTGTGTGAAGTCCAGTTTTAGTAATGAAGATAAATAATTTAAGTTGAAACTAATTGATTTTCTAATAAATACCCCTGAAGAAGTCGAAGTCGAAGAAAAATGGAATAAATTTGTTTTAATCATTGAAAAAGTGACCAAATTAGCCCGAAAAACAAACAAAAACTTAGTACGAAAATACTTATTTTGGCCACAGTTTAAACAAAATATCTATTTTTTGTGATTTATCCAAATTTTAACCTGCGAGGTAATTAAATTAGTTAAATTGGTCTATATTTATGACCAATTTTTTGGTTTCTATAACACGAAAGTTATCGAAAATTTGTACCTGATTTCTTTTGTTGTTTTAATGAGTTAAAAATAATAACGAATTAAAAAATATATTTTTTTAATTTACAATTTCGTTAACTAACACATTTTACACAAAAAATCTATTTGTTCGATTTTCCAAACTATATCCTCCGATAACTCAATTACTAAGTGAGTTATCGATAACATGTACACCAGTCTTCTTACTTTTAAGGTAATCTTTCCAATATCTAATAATATATATCTTGGCACCTCGGATATATCATATCATACTCTTGCCAATTTTTGGATATTTTAAATTGAAATGTTTAGATTTTGAACTGGGGTATTGTCTTGGCTCAAGGCCATTTTGCAGCTATATTTTATAGAATGCAAAAAAAAAAGAAAAAAAAATTCTACTATTTTCTAGCTATTAAATTAAATGTTTAGATTTTTTTAAATTAAATTTTCAATTTTATAAAGCTTGCTCCAACTAATTTTACAAAATTAGGAACGATTTTCTCAACTTTGTTAATAAAAATAGCAAAAAATTCTATAATTGAAAAAAAAATATTTTTTTTGTCGTCAATTTCTACTATTTTCTAGCTATTAAAGCAGTACAACTACCACTATCATGATTTCCTGTCTATTTAGATTTTTTTAAATTTAATTTTCAATTTTATAAAGCTTGTTCAAACTAATTTAACAAAATTAGGAACGATTTCTCAACTTTGTTAATAAAAATAGCAAAAAATTTTAAAATTGAAAAAAAAATATATTTTTTTCGTCGTCAATTTCTACTATTTTCTAGCTATTAAAACAGTACAACTACCACTATCATGATTTCCGACCTCTTTAGATTTTTTTAAATTAAATTTTCAATTTTAAAAAGCTTGTTCCACGGACATTAACATAATTCGAGAATGATTTTTTTCAACTTTATTAATAAAAATAACAAAAAATCCTAAAATAATAAAAAATAATATTTTTTCCGTCAATTTCTACTATTTTCTAGCCATTAAAACAGTACAGCTACCACTATCATGACTTCCTGTCTATTTAGATTTTTTTAAATTAAATTTTTAATTTTATAAAGCTTGTTCCAACTAATTTAACAAAATTAGGAACGATTTTCTCAACTTTGTTAATAAAAATAGCAAAAAATTCTAAAATTGAAATTTTTTTTTATTTCTTCTTCATTAATTTTTACGAATTTTTTGGTCATTAAAGCAGACTAACGAATATTGTAGTTGTAACAAACATTTATTTTTTGTTTGAATTTACCTTATTTAATTAAAAAATTAAAAAATTGAATTAAAGAAAATATTTTTTCGGTGTACTTTTTTCGGGACACCTTAATGCCAAAATAAAACTGCTTATTTCTATCGTTGTAAATATGTGGCATAGCTTGTTTTAATGTAAATGTAAATAAAATTGTGTATTATGACAGTTACAAAGAGGTTTTACGAAATGCCACAATGACTTTGAATATTCGAGTTCATCGACATTCAAAGACTGGTATTTATACAACAGCGTGTGTTGTAGGGCTTTATAGAGGAATTTAATAATGAATTGACTATGTTTGGCAACGGCTAGAATTTTCATTTATTTTTTAGAGAATGGGTAATTTATTCAATTTATTTCTTTTCGGGGGCGAAGATATTTGCAACTACTTCCATTTTCATTATTATTTGTAAAATATTAATAAATAGAAAAATAAAAATGTATATTTTTTAACTTATCAATACTTATGCATTTTAGTATATAAATATAAAATGTATTTATTATTATTTCCTGTCACATTTTTTTTCTTGCAAGCTAGTGTTATTTTGATTTAATTATAAGAAAATTTATGTCGGCCGACTTCCGAATTGCTAATCATATTGTCATGCAAATTAGCTAAAAAATGTCAGGACAGGATTTCATATCATCTTAATCTATCTATCTGGTATCACTTTTTAATTAAGCAGATATACAACTTTTTGTCTATTTGTTTGTTGTTTGTGCTGAGAGCGACAACGATAACGTCATTGTCGTATTTTCGGCTTGACTTCAGTGTACGTTCAACTTTTGGTCAACATTTGAAATGTTAAAAGAGCAATTCGTCTATTTTAGGTGCGTCTTGGGGGATAAAATTAATTATCGAATACGCGAAATGTGAGATCACTTCAGAGAAAATAATCAAAATTGTTTTTTGTATTCAACTTTTTTTTGCTATTCAACCTTAAAGGTAATAGATGAGATCATTTAAATGATCCACAGGCAACAAAATGGTCATAATCGATTTTCGTTGTACGAGTACGTGACGCTCAAGAGGCATATTCACTTCAGCAACAGATGAAATGCTTAAAAAACATTCTTGAAGCACAAATCCAAAAGCAATTGCATTATGACTGAGTGGATGAGGCAAAAGGAAAATAACAACTAAACAAAAGGATGGCAGTGTTTGTGTTTCCATGATTTTCATCTGATGGATTGATTGGATGATTTGTAATTGAAAGAAACCATATTCAAGATGTTGAGAACAAAGAAAACCAAGCGAGGGGCCTAGCAAAATTTCAATCGAGGGGAGGGGGAATAAATGAGAACAATATTCCAATTTTTCCAAGACTGAATTTTGGGAAAACTTTTAGTTTGTTGTGGACTTTTTTTAAATAAATTTTTAATTTTGAACTTGGATATTGTCCTGGCTGAAGACAATTTTGCATCTATATTTTATAGAATGTAAATTTATTTACAAATGGCATGATGACATATGGATATGGACTGGAAATTCTATGGTAAAAATTTCCCCCATTAAGTGTTTGTCAAGATTATTGCCTATTTGCCACTTGCAAAATCTTTAAAGCTTAAACGCTATAGCAATTTTCCCCTGTATTGTTGTACTGTACTGCTCTGTACTTTAAACATTGAACTTTTTTGTGGCGTAAAAAATACAAAAATACAAAAAAACTGAAAACAAATTACAAGCTTGTGTATATATAAGTACAGGGTAAACATGACCATAAATTTATTGGAAAAAAACGCAAACTGCTGAAGGGAGATTTAAACATGCAAGCAAGAGGCACTTGTAAATGTATTAAATTCAATCTGTCTATCGAAAGTATATTTCATTGCAACAGAAGAAGCCCAGTATATATCGCAAAGGAAATTTTGCCGATTCCCCCTAAAAAACATAATGAAATAATATCCATTCATTTTGCTAGATTTTTCATTTCAAGGCAATGCAAAATTTGATTTAAACTTAAAAAGAAAAGAATCGGCTGAAAATTTAAATTTAATTAAAATTATTGTTTGGGAAAGAAATTTAATGCGAATTCAATTGTATATTTTAGTTTTTTTTCGCTTGTATTTTTTTGGTCTGTAGTCAATATTTGATTTGAACTGGGATATTGTCCTGGCTCAAGACCATTTTGCATCTATACCCAGCAAAAACTCTCATTACCAAGTAATGAGGGGAATAAGGCAAAACCGAAAACTTTCACTAATTATTTTTCAGATCCGTTTCTAATTATTTTTATAAAGGGTTGGTAAAAAATAAGTACTTCCATGCACGCTTACAAAAATTTGAGAAATAAATACCTCCACACACGCTTACAAAAAGTTAATATAAAGAGTGATTTTTTTGAGGTTAGGATTTTCATGCATTAGTATTTGACAGATCACGTGGGATTTCAGACATGGTGTCAAAGAGAAAGATGCTCAGTATGCTTTGACATTTCATCATGAATCGTCTTACAAACGAACAACGCTTGCAAATTATTGAATTTTATTATCAAAATGCGTGCTCTGTTAAGAAAGTTCATTGCGCGCTTCCATTTTATGGTCAGTTTAATCGACCCACTGAAGCGGCTATTCGGGCTATTGTGACTAAATTTCGCACCAAATTTACATTGTTGGACATTAAACCACCAACACGCTTACGTAGAGTGCGAACTGAAGAAAATATCGCAGCTGTATCGGCCAGTGTTAATGATGACCACCAATTTTCGATTCGTCGCCGTTCGCACCAATTGGGTCTCTGTTACTCAAAAACGTGGAAATGCCAAAATTGGACTAAGCGGATGGACCACCTAAGACGCAGCCGCGGTCAACATTTAAATGAAATTATCTTCAAAAAGTAAATGTCATGGACCAATCTAACGTTTCAAATAAAGAACCGATGAGATTTTGCAAATTTTATGCGTTTTTTTTTTAAAAAAAAGTTATCAAGCTCTTAAAAAATCACCCTTTATAAGTACTGGTTGGTAAGTATGTTGGTTGACGTTGTTGTGGTTGGAGGTTTGAACACACACAGAAAAACATTTCTAGCAACTTCAACTTATTGCAACTTCATTATATTTCAAATTTTGTCATGAAGCAACTAAATTTTCTTCATCAATCGAAAATATCTTCAAGTGACGGTCGCGGCAACATCGAAATGGCTGAATGACAAAGCTACACACAACTCTATGTGTAGCAAAACATGGATGTGTTGTTACCAATAACTACTTTTTTAAGCCATTATAAGGAGTCCATTATTTCATACTTCAAAATAATGCAGGGCGTAATGGACTGTCATTACTAGGTAATGCAAATAATAATGAGGTGGCATTACCGAGTTTTTGCTGGGTATTTAATAGAGTGCAAATTTATTTACAAATGGCATGGTGACATTTATTACTTGGCTGCAGACTACCACGATCATGATTTCGACCATGTCAAAAGTCTTTTCAAGTGGCTTCGCAGCGACTTTGCAACACCAAACCCGGCCTCTATAAGGAGATGATTCTCACAAACGAACGAGAATCACAACTCACTTGTCGAATTTGCGTTTAAAAAATCGCACCAATTAACGCACCATCTTACAAGCATCTCATTGAGTTGCATATGTAAGTATGTGTATATGCAGGTATAGTTACCCAGCAATACATCTGCCGTGCCAACGCTCATTTGTTTTTTTAATTATTTTTTTTTAACTAAACATGTCATTTGGGAAGCCAATACTGGAAATGAAATTTAATGCGAATTCCCGAGGAAAAATACAAAAATTTGGCCGAGAGGCTATGTATGTATGTAATTTTCTGATGTAGTTTTAGCTTTCAAAACTCGAAAACGACAATAAAAAATATTTTTATCGATGACACAGTGGAACGCAAAAAATAACAAGGATCTGACAACGTATTCTGATGGAGGGGGTAAAAAATAATATATGTACGTGTATCGAAGTTTTGAAAGTTTGAGTATAGGGAGGTCATATCCCCCCCTTCAGCACATTCTTATGTTGAATCTACATAGGAAACCTTGTGATCCTGAAGATCTGAAGGTTCAGCAATATAACTTAGAACACAACGAGAAACATTTTAACCCTCCAACTCCTCAGCATGAGGGTCTTTTTTGTGAAAAAGGGTAAAAACACACCTAAAAAAGGGCATAAACGGGTCAAAGTATTCTACAAAAATATTTGCCATTTAAATTCTACTATAAGGATTTTAGTTTTGGTATATTCAGATAGAATATACCAAAACTAAAATCCAACTTAAATGCCAGAAATAAGTCAAAACTTAAAATTCATTTTGTGTTGAATATTTTCCCCTTTTGCACATTTGTTCAAACGTGTCCCCCTTTTACACATTCTTATGATGAATCGGTGTAAGAAACCTTGTGTTCCTTGCATTTTAAGTATACGATGTGTTCAGCAATGTTAGTTAGAACACAACGAGGAAAATTTTTGTGGAATATTTTAACCCTTAGATCCTAAACGAAGGGGTATTTTTGGTCCTTTTTTTTTGGTCCCTAAAACGGGACTTCAACGAGTCAAATTGTTCTACTAAGATATTAGCCATAAAATTACATTCCAAGCAACTGGATACACCAATACTTAAAAGCCAACTTAATGCCAGAAATAAGTCAAAACTTAAAATTCATTTTTGGGGGTAATGTCATACGTTTTCCGAATTGGTGCTAATCTGACCCACAAAACTGAATTTTAGTTTAGTGGGTGGTGTGAATGGTAAAAAAATTCTTCGTCAAATTTCACTGTAAGGGCTACAAGAAAAAATTGATATAAAAAAAATATATAAAACCGTAGTAATTAATTTAATAAAAATAATTTCAAGTAGGCAACTTTTTATACTGCGGCAAGCACATTGTTCGACAGTATTTTTTGTTTAATTATAACCTCCACCTCCGTAACAAAGTTAGTAACAACTTGAAATATCGACCTGAGACCCTTGATCTTGATCGTCACAAAATTCTAAGATGATCTAGCCATGTCCGTCCGTCTGTTGAAAGCACGCTAGCATCTAAACGAAAGAAGCTAGAACGTTCAAATTTTCCATAAATGCGTCTTATAGTCGTAGATCGGTTGGGATTGAAACGGGGCGAAATCGGCCCAAAGGACTAAAAATTCCCTCACTAGGACTAAAAATACCCATAATAATCCCTAATATTTTAGCGAATTTAAGCATGTTTTTTGAACATGTCTGTTTATATTTGCTTGATATTTGGTACGCGCATTCCCCCAATAGCAAAAACGTACACCATAAAGTGATTGTTATTTGTAGGGGGTGAAATGGTGCAACAAAGGGATAAAAATGGTACATATTAAACGACAACAGCTAGAAACACGAAATTCGGTGTACATTCTTCTAATTGAGTAGATACATAATATAAAAGTATTTTTTCCAAATTCGTACTTTTAAGGGGTAAAATGGGAATAGAGGGATAAAAATGGTACCAACCAAACGGCTGTAAGTAGAATAATGAAAGTCGGTGTATACATTCCTCTGATTGCATAGACAAGTAAAATACACGGATCTTTAAAAATTCGTACTTTTTGGGGTTAAAATGAAAAAAGGGATAAAAATAGTACCAAGCAAATGACCGCAGCTAGAATCATGAAATTCGGAGTATACATTCCTCTGACTGCGTAGACACGGAAAATAGACGAATTTTCCGAAATTAGTACTTTCAAGGGATACAATGGTACAGAGGGATAAAAATAGTACCAACTGAACGACTACAGCTAGAATGATGAAATTTTAATTGCGTAGAAACGTCAAGGGGGTAAAATTCGGAATTCGGAATTCGGTGTATACTTTCCTCTGACTGCATAGAGACGCAAAATAAAAAGTTTTTTCCAAATTCTTAATTTTTTTATGGCAAAAACTGGTTGAATTGTGAAGTTAGGTTATTTTGCTCTATGTACGTCTGATAATGGATTTTCAAAATTTGTACTTTTGGAATTAAAATAGAATGGAAATACAACCAACTGTAGCACCCATATTTTTAGAAAATATATTTATATTCTTGAATACAACATGTACTTCTATGTTGTATTCAGCTACGACTAATTCAATTCAATTTAGTAAAAATGAGCAAGAAATAGAATGAAAAAAAAAAACAAATTCAAGTTGGAGAAAATCTGTGTATAAATGTAGAAGTTATGGACCTTCTTGTACAAGTATGTATAACTAAATCAATTGAGGCAAAAACTTTGTAAAAATAAGCAAAAACTTTGTAAAAACGACTATTTTTTTGAAATTAAGGTCATAATTTCTACATTTATTCATAGATTTTTTTTGCTGGGTCTAGTTTTAAAAAACTCACAAAAATATTATAAAAATATAAACTATAATGTTATATAATTTTTAAAACGTTTTTTGCCATTCATAAAAAATAATAAAAATCATATTTAAAAAAATATTAAATTAAATTATTTTATTAAATACTATAAAGAGGGCCATAATTTCTATATTCATATATATATATCTACTTTACATTTTGATACTGTTTTTTACGTTACAATGTTAGCTATTAAAAATTAAACAAATTATTTTTTATGATTTTTTTTGTGTCAGCAAAAAATATTTTATCAAAAAAATCTATTTTTTCTCAATCTTTTTGGTGACTGTTGCTGAACCACTGTAGGTAAAAGTGAAATTTGCAATATTTGTAGCCATAATAAATATAATAATAAGCTGGTAATATCAGACTTATATTTCCAAAATGAGAGTATAAATATTAATGGTACATTTAAAAAAAAAATCAGCAAAAAATTAAAAAATTAAAAAAAATTAAATCAGCAAAATATTTTTTAATATCGATTTCGAGTTTAAAAAGCTAAAATACATCAGGAAATGTTATACATGATTCTTCGACAAATTTTTCGTTGCGTAGTATTATTTGGAGCGTTTTTCAGGAGCGTTTAGCTCACAGACGGCTTTTTCTAAGAACGAAATATTTTGCAAATCATAATTAAGCTATTCTAATTTTATTTCCTTGGAGTGACACGAAATTATGTTTTCAATTGTACGGTCTGCGACCCAGTTTAGACTTTGGACTTTCATTTTCATTACAATTGAAAATTTTATATAGGGTTTCTGATGGATATTTCTTGAGTGTTGCAAACGAACTAACAAACTGAATATACTCTCCATCCCGTGTTGGAGGGGATGTATACAAATATCGTGAATTTTATTTATAAACTCTCCGTATGTTTAGCTCAACTTTGACATTGAATCTTGCTTAATTTGGTTTGATAAGAGCGGCTTTTTTTCATATAAATACAAACATATATAAAAACAACAACATCATTAAAAATAATTTCTATATAAGTAAAAGCTATTTGTGGCTAGATTATTACAGCGAAAACTACAACGACAGGGGAAACAAAGCGAAACACGTAAACACGCACAGCACAGCGCAACGATTGACGACTTTACGTTTGGCGTAGATCTAGAACTAAAGAAACAGAATCGAATCGTTTGGAATAAATTACTTTTAAATGCGAGTGAAACAACAACGGTGATCATGTTATTATAAAGTTGGATATTGAACTTGTAAATATGTATGTACACTTTGGCCAGTGGAAATCTGGTGAAAACGCTGGTCAAAAGCAAATAAAAGAACAAAGTCTGATGGTAAACCACTGTGTCTGAGGATGACGATGACTTGTTGGTGCTGTTTGTTAAATAAGTTCTCTATTAAAAACTATGATTAAGGGAAATAACCTAAGCGAGATAATTGGTTAATAAATGACATAAAAAATTGCTTAACATCAGCTCAGTTTTCCAATACAACTGAGTTGTGCCATAATTTCCCGTAACCAGTTATGTTAGTGGTTTGGGGGGATTATTGTCTGTCTGCCTGTCTGTATGGCAATATGTCAAAGGTAAATGTTCAAATTATCCAATTACCAGCGACTGGACATTCGAACAGCTACTACAATGACTTTCTTTCTTTCTTGCGATAGCCTAATAATAGAACCGAGAATGGCTTGTGAGACAACTTTTACTTTATCCATTTAGTCATAGTCTTTAAATTCTAACCGAAATCACCACCATTCATGACACAGCAGAATATACAAATTATTATAGGGGAATTGGTTAGAATCAAGCAGATTAATTTCATCTTCACGCAGAGGTTCTGAATCGCTTACTAATTTCTAAAGAGACATAAAAAAATATTGTTGATATTTTCTGATGTATTTTGGTATTCTAAACTCGAAAAGGATATTTATTTTTTTATGAACAGATTTTTTTATTTTTTTTACAAAAATTCCTATTTTCGTCGAAGGTACCTTTAATATTTGTACTCTCATTTTGGAAATATAAGTCCGATAATATCCGCTTATATGTTCAATTAAAGCTAATTCTGATGATTATAAATGTTGTAAATTTCATTTTCACATAGAGACAGTGTCTTAGGAACAGTCTCCTAAAAATTGATCAAAAAAAAAAAAATTGAGAAAAATGGAAAAAATATGTTGATATGTTGCCAAAAAATTGAGAAAAAAATATTTTTGACTTTTTTGAACGAAAAAACCCAGCAAAAATATAAAAAAATTGAAAACAATATCCCGTTTCTCTAACAAAGAAAAAATGTCTATATCAATAAAAGATCACTGGATAATAGTTGAAGTTATCGGCGAATTAAAAAGAATAAAATGAGAGCTTTCGACCGATTTAGCACACTTAATTTGTAATTTTCCAGCAAACACATTTTTTTTTGTAATTTTCAAATTTGGCAAAGTTGTACACATTCTTTTCTAAAAAAGCTTTGCGAAGTGTGATTTTAGTAAAGAAATAAATTTAGTAAGGAATAAAATGCCACTTTGTTTTCAAAAATTCGTCAGTAATTGAAGAATTTTGAAATATAAATAATGAGAATTTTCAAATTTTACTTTTTTGGTAATGACGATCTATTTATTTATTCCTTATAAAAAATGCTACTCAATTATCAAAGGTAAACATCTATTTATCTATTTATAATTCTACGAAATTTTGAAAATATTACTTCCAGTGTAATGACTTATTGTGCTGAAAAAAATAATAATTCATGTTGGGGTGGGTAGCTCGAGAAGCTAGGCTTAAAATAATAGTAATAGCACCAACAAATAAGAGACAAAACAAAACAACTGGACGGACCCACCTGAAAATGGAAAATCTATAACATGAATTGGGGAACAATTTAACATTTCAAAACTCTGAAAAATATTTGATTTTAAATATTTCACAGAGCGACAATTTAACATTTTTTCTATTAAACCTGAGTAAGTCCATATACATATGAAAGTAGAGATCGTATCTTTTCTCCATTTAGAGGACATTTAATTCCCAAAGGATACATAAGTTTTAATAATTTATGTTCGTACTTTTTTTCGAGCCATACAAAGGCGATATGGATATCAAATGAAAGAGAAGAATATGTTTTTTTTACATTTTTAAATTTCGGAAATGTTTTTACACATTATTTTGAAAGGTAACCATACAATTTGTGAATATATTTAAAAAGTACATTGATTAAGGAGTAAAACTCCAATTTGTTTTAAAAATCAACCTGTAATTGACTAAAACCATATTCTTGGAAGTTTTGGTTGTTCCAGTTCACAGCATCCAATATTTTACGTTTTTAATAAAAACATCTAAAATTATGGAACACATTTTCCCCACTTTGGGAATTTGGCCACTTTTTTGGAAAAACTCAAATCTAATAATTATTTGCTATTTTGTTTGATGAATTTTAGGTATTTTTAATGGACCTAAAATTTGTAAAATAATTAGAAATATGAACAAGAAAAATTAAATTTTAAAAACATTTGTTTTAGTTTTTTCGTTTGTATTTTTTTTGGTCTGTTATCAATATTTGATTTGAACTGGGATATTGTCCTGGCTCAAGACCATTTTGCATCTATATTTAATAGAATGCAAATTTATTTACAAATGGCATGGTGACATTTATTACTTGGCTGCGGACTACCACTATCGTAATTTCCACCCTGTGAAAGGTTTCGTCAGGTGGCTTCGCAGCGACTTTTCAACATCAAACCGGGCCTCTTTAAGGAAATGATTCTCACAAACGAAACGAGAAGCACAACTCACTTGCCGACTATCCGCTTAAAAAATCGCACCAAGTAATAAAGCACACATGCCAACTTACAAGCATCTCATTGAGTTGCGTATGTAAGTAAAATGGTCTTGAGCCAGGAGAATATCCCAGTTCAAATCAAATATTAATTACAGACCAAAATAATAAAAGGGAAAACCTAAAAAATCTAGATTTATTCATAAATGACGTCAGCTTTAGATGGGTGATTAGGTGATAGCATAGCGGAAAAAATTTTTCTGGTGATCTCTCCCATTGTTGTACTTGGCTTTGTGGTTGGAAATCGATCGATAGGATATATTTTTTGATGTTAAAAGGAACAACTTATCTTTCCAATCGTTTAATAGTTTTTTCTCATTTATTTCAGGAAGTACATTTTCTATACTTCCCTTCCCTTTCCTTCCATATTTCTTATTTACTTCATTATAAATTTATTTCAAATACTTCACCATGACACCAACATTTATTTCACATTCCTTTCACCATATTTTTTGCCAGGTCATACAAAATTTCAAATACTTGTTAAGAATTCCATCATGACACCATCTTCATTTCTTTATTCCTTTCTTAATATTTTTGTCAGGTCATACAAAAAAAGCGTATCCTTTTTTCCGGTGATATTAAATACCTAAAACTCCAAAATTTGCATAAAAAGTTAATAACAATGCCAGACTGTAGATATGGAATTTAATGACTTTGAGAAACCTTAAATTCCTTGGCAAACCGGAAACACAAAATGCCCTCCGGCATATATCGATTATCCGCAGAGCAAGTAAACACCCCTTCTCCCCCCAAAAACCCCCTCAACAACAATCCTTAAACCACAAAATTACAGCACGTTTAGGCGGCACGTTTTAAGCAATTTACTGGCACCAAAACAAAAATACACGAAATGCCGAGAGACAGAGAACCAAAAAGGACGAACGAGCAAGAGAGTGAGAGTGAGCGAGAGAGTAAGTAAGAGTGAGGTGGAGATATAAACAAACTTAAAGCCATTTTTATTGATTTTGCTGAAAACAACAGCAACGACCTAAATTAAAGTCTCGCAACCCAACCCATCCCAGTCAAGAAAAGAACGCCAGACATAAGGAGCCATATAAATACAAAAAAAAACGAATTGAGCAATGCTTAAGGATTTCAACAAATCCACTTGTTCCCGCATGAAAGGCAGGAAGGGAAGGTAAGGGAAGGTGTGTGTGGAGTAGAGTACGGTGAAACGGGCTGGGTAGTTTTAATGATGTCAGTAAATTGTCAACAATTGAAGATACGTTAACTAAGGCGCCTTTGAATGTGGGTCGCTATGGAGGCGCACCTTTTAAAGCTAAAAGCCAAGTTAAGAGATGATGTAAAACATTGTAAATTAGGTTAAGTGGTTACAAGCATGAAGAGCGATGTGTGTGAGTGTTTGGGGATGGGAGGGGAAGAGATTTAAAAGGATAATTAAGGCTATCTTTAACATTTCACGGAATATGTAAATAAAACTTTAAATACGCAGCACTCAGGCAAAAGTAGATAAAACAGCAGCGGAATGAGGGCCCCGTAAGGCCATTAAAGACAAATTAGAGGGCGTACTTTACAAATTGCGTATGAAGCATTGCAAATTAACACGTGATGTCAAGAAGGGGGGCTTGGGTTTCTAAGTTCTCGATGCAGGTTTGAACTTAAAGGGGATTGGGGAAAAGATGGGATAAATTTGTTATTCCTTGAAATATCTTCTTGAGACCCAATCTATATATATAAAAGAGTTGCGTTACTGACTGTCTGACTGACGTATCATTGACCAGCTCACAGACTAAACGGCTGAAGCCAGGGAAATTTTCAGGGTAGTTCCGAAATATGACGTAGACGTCGACTAAGAAATGGTTTTACGAAATTCGTACTTTTAGGGGGTAAAATGGGACAAAAAGGGATAAACATCGAACCTAAACGGCAGTAGCTAGAAACATAAAATTCGGTGTGTTCCTTGCAATGATCATGCAGACGATCTACAAATAGGCATTTTTCGAAATTTGTACTTTTAAGGGAGGAAAGAGACAAAAAGGGATAAAAATGGTACCAATTTAAGAATTGCAGCTAGAATCGTGAAAATCGGTATTTACATTTCTCTTGCAATATAAATTGATTTTTCGAAATTTTTACTTATAAGGGGTGAGCGGGACAAAAAGGGATAAAAATGGTACCAACAAAAGTATTGTAGCTAGAATCGTGAAATTTGGTATGTAAATTCCTCTGACGATACAGAAACGAAGTAAGATTGGATTTTTCAAAATTTGTACTTTTAAGGGTTGCGAGGGACAAAAAGGGATAAAAATGGTACCAACTAAAGTATTGCAGCTACTTGATCTTGAAATTTGATGTGTAAGTTCTTCTGCCCATGTAGAAGCGGAATAAAATTGCATCTTTCGAAATTAGTACTTATAAGAGGTGAGCGGGACAAAAAGGGATAAAAATTGTACCAACTATTGCATTGAGGCTACAGTCGTGGAAGTTGGTATGTAAATTCCTCTCACCACATAGAAGCGCAATATAAATGCATTTTGTACTTTTAAGGGTTACGCGGTTCAAAAAGGGATAAAAATGGTACCAACTAAAGTATTGAAGCTAGAATCTTGAAATTTGATGTGTAAGTTCTTCTGCCCATGAAGAAACGCAGTAAAATTGGATCTTTTGAAAGTTGTACCTTTAAGGGTTGCGCGGGACAAAAAGGGATAAAAATGGTACTAAATAAAGTATTGCAGTTAGAATATTGAAGTTTGTGATGTGTAAGTTTTTCTGACCATGTAGAGGCGCAGTAAAATTTGATTTTTCGAAATTTGTACTTAAAGGGATAAAAATAGTACCAACTAAATTATTATAGCAAGTATCGTGAAATTTGGTATGTAAACTCCTCTGACCATGTATAAACGTATTAAAACTGTATTTGTCAAAATTTGTACTTTTAAGGGTTGCGAGGGGAAAAAGGTATAATAATGGTACTAATTTAAGTATTGCAGCTATAGTCGTGAAATTTGGTGAGTAAATTCCTCTGTCAAGGTAGAAGCACAAATCCTAATGGATTTTTTCGAAATTTATACCTACAAGGTATGAGCGGGCCAAAAAGGGATAAAAATAGTACCAACTAAAATATTGCTGCTATTCCTCTGACAACGTAGACTTGCAACATAAATGGATTTTTCGAAATTTGTACTTTTAAGGGGAGAGCGGGACCAAAAGGGATAAAATTGGTACCAAATTTTTGGATTACTGCTAGAATCATGAAATTTAGTATGTAAATTCCTCTGACCATGTAGAAGCGATATCAAAATGAATTATTTTTCGAATAAAATGCTCTGCGGTTGTAATTTTTTTTGTTAAAAACTGCGTAGAAAATGATAAAAAATATATATACGAAGGGAGTTCAGCTAAAACAGTGCACATCGACAAGCACATTCCTTTGACTGTATATGAGTGCTATGTTTCCAATTTACTATTTTAGAAAAGAAAATCAAATAGATACTATCCTAAAACAGAGACGGATAAAACTAATAACAAATACCTGGCTTTTTCGCGTGCGAAGCAGCGGGTACTGCTAGTAAAGTATAAATATTTTGATCGTCATCAAATTCGAAGACGATCTAGCCACGTCTGTCTATTAAAAGCACACTAACATCTAAACGAAATGACAGCGGGGAAAAAATAACACAAAACGGGATAAAAATGGTACGAATCAAATTGCAACAGTACAAATTTGACATTTGTAAATCGACCTTGTCTCATTTAGACCTGAAATCGATTGATTTCTCATGTCATGTAACAAGGCTATAAGAAATTTGAAAATCGCTATGTAAATGGATTTTGCGAAATGCTTACTTTTAAGGGATAAAATGGGAAAAAAGGACTAATAATAGTACCCATCAAAATGGTCAAAAAGGTCACTTATAAACTCTATGACAATGGAATGTTGCTTTACCAAATGAAAAAAAACAATAGTCATTCGCTCACTCGCCAATCAATCTAATTAATTATAAATTATTAATAAATTACTCCATATGCTGAAGAGCTATGGCTACTTATAAGGCTCTATCGTAGATAAATTCGATGGGGATTTTCTTATTGAAATGGCGCTGACATTCATTAAGCAAAACAAAGCAAAAAAAACGGCGATACAATTGATGTTTTTTGTTAATTATAGATAAGAAGGCCAAATATGAATTAGAGTATTCAGAAAAACGGTTCTTTATCATAAACCGGTTTGCGGGTAAATCAAAAAAGGTTCATTATTTAATTATTATTTATTTAATTAATTGCAGATATGAAAATATGTTAGAAAGGATCTTTTAACATTCACTTTTGTAATGATTCATATTCATAATCATTGATCACTGGTTTATACCACGAATTTTCAATGTAAAAGTATAGTTTAAATCGTATCCAAAATGTTTCCTTAAGGCACTAGTTTAAATTTTAGTTAATTTTTTATGAATATGACAATTAGTTTTTTCATAGAACATCTATGAATATTTTACTCATCATTTTACTGAGTTTGTGTTGGTTTAGAAAAACGTATAATTTCAACATTAAAAGTACAAACAACCTTTGTTTTGAAGCTTCACAAATTTACTGTGAAATCGAAGATTATCAATGATGACATAATGGCGTTTTGTATTTATCGGGAATTTTATGATTCATTTAAATCCGACATTAGCAATACAAAGTGTCGTGAACAGACTTCAAACAAATTTCAATTTCAAACCAACTACTCAACTACATACAACAATAGTGATGCATAAAATGGCAAATTTCGGATGAATGTAATAAAGGCTTACAAAAAATAGAGATGTATTTATTTTAACGAATGACACTTTAAAAATGTTATCGTCTATATAAGCGCCTTTTACACTCTAAAATAAAAAAATACTTTTTTATTAAAGTAAAATATATTTAACGTAATTTTTTAATATTTTCTTATTAAAAACTATTTTTTATTAAAATAAAATATAATACTTTTTTATAAACAAAATATTTTTATATTATATTTTTTATTATTATTGATATATATATTTTTTTAAATATATTTATATAATCATTTATTATTTATTTATTGAAACAAAAATAAATTTTTAATATCAATCTATTATTTTAATAAAAATGTATTTTTTAATAAGAAAATATTAAAAAAGATTTTAATTTAAAACAAATAAAAAAGTATAATTTTACTTTAATTAAAAAGTTTTTTCAATTTAGAGTATAAAAACCCGTAAGACACATAAAATATAACATTTTAAAAATAAATATTTTGTATTAAAATATAATATTTTTATTATTTTCTTAATTAAAATGTTTTTTATTAAAATAAATATATTTATATATTCATTTATACATTTATTTGTTGAAACAAAAATATATTTTTAATATATATATCTATTATTTTAATAAAAAAATGTATTTTTGATTTGAACTGGGATATTGTTCTGGCTCAAGACCATTTTGCATCTATCTTTAATAAAGAGTGATTTTTTTGAGGTTAGGATTTTCATGCATTAGTATTTGACAGATCACGTGGGATTTCAGACATGGTGTCAAAGAGAAAGATGCTCAGTATGCTTTGACATTTCATCATGAATCGTCTTACAAACGAACAACGCTTGCAAATTATTGAATTTTATTATCAAAATGCGTGCTCTGTTAAGAAAGTTCATTGCGCGCTTCCATTTTATGGTCAGTTTAATCGACCCACTGAAGCGGCTATTCGGGCTATTGTGACTAAATTTCGCACCAAATTTACATTGTTGGACATTAAACCACCAACACGCTTACGTAGAGTGCGAACTGAAGAAAATATCGCAGCTGTATCGGCCAGTGTTAATGATGACCACCAATTTTCGATTCGTCGCCGTTCGCACCAATTGGGTCTCTGTTACTCAAAAACGTGGAAATGCCAAAATTGGACTAAGCGGATGGACCACCTAAGACGCAGCCGCGGTCAACATTTAAATGAAATTATCTTCAAAAAGTAAATGTCATGGACCAATCTAACGTTTTAAATAAAGAACCGATGAGATTTTGCAAATTTTATGCGTTTTTTTTTTTTAAAAAAGTTATCAAGCTCTTAAAAAATCACCCTTTAGAATGCAAATTTATTTACAAATGGCATGGTGATTTATTACTTGGCTGCAGACTACCACGATCATGATTTCGACCATGTCAAAAGTCTTTTCAAGTGCATTCTATTAAATATAGATGCAAAATGGTCTTGAGCCAGGACAATATCCCAGCTCAAATCAAATATTGATTACAGACCAAAAAAAATACAAACGAAAAAACTTAAAAAAATTATTTTTAATAAGAAAATATGAAAAATGTATTTTAATTTAAATCAAATAAAAAAGTATCATTTTACTTTAATAAAAAAAAAAAAACATTTTTTTATTTAGAGTGTAAAAGGCCGAAATGCACATAAAAGATAATATTTTAAAAATAAATATTTTAAAATAAAAAATAATATAATATAATATTTTTATTATTTTCATAAATAAAATATTTTTATATTAAAATAAAATATATTTGATTGCAAAGGACATTAATTACATACTAAAATATTCCTCTTTTTCTTATTAACAAATATATTTTTTATTTAAGTAAAATATAATACTTTTTATATTAGATTTTTTTTTAATATTTTTATTGATATATACATTTTTATATAAAAAATATATTTTTTATATTAAATATTGGTGTATATTTTTTATTAAAATAAGTAAATAAATAAATTTTATTTATTAAAATATTTTATGTAAAAAATATAAATTGTTCAGTGATGGATAGCACCGTATAACAAAAAGTTTAAAGAAAATTCTCACAATAAGGCCCATTGCTGATGAAGGTAAAACTGACTTGCAAAAAATAAAATGACATTTATCAATAAAACATTTTTAAAATGTTATATTTTATTGTGTATTATGTATGTATGTAAGTAAGTGTATTACTCTAAAACTTTTTTTTTAATTTATTTAAATATTTAAAATATTTTTACATTAAAATTAAGACTATTAATGTATATATTTTTATGACGAATTTTTAAACTATAAAATATTTTTTATTAAAATAAAAAATGACACAAATTTTTGTATATATTTATTTTTATATATTCCCGAAAGAAAGTAAAAATATTTTAATAAATTTAATTTATTTATTTAAAAAAAAATATTTTTAAAATGTATATTTATTTAAGATATTTTAAATAAAAAATATATACATATGTACATAATTAAAAAATATTTTTAATTTTAACATAAGCAATAACATAAATTTTAATTAAAAAAATAAAAATTGTTTTCTTTTATTTTAATAAAAAATATTTAAAAAAAATATTTCTATTTTTATTTAAATAATTAATATAAATATAAAGAAAATAAAAAATAACGTGTTTCATTTTAATAAAAAAAAAATAAAAATATATTTTTTATTTTTATTAAAAATATATTTTTTAATTAAAAATATATAATAAATAATATAAAAATAAGGAAATTAATTATCATTAATTTTGATAAAAAATTATTTGATTTTAATAAAAAATAGTTGTGTTCCTCATTCGTTTGTGAGAATCATTTACTTAAAGAGCCCGGGTTTGATGTTGAAAAGTTGCTGCGAAGCCACTTGAAAAGACTTTTGACATGGTCGGAATCATGATCGTGATTTTTTATTTTATAAGATATTTATTTTTTGATAAACAAAAAAACATATACTAATCAAAAATATATTTAATTTGAATAACAAAAAATATTTTAATTAAAAAATAGAAAAGTATTTTTTTTAATATAGATTTATTTTAATAAAAAATATTTTTTTGAAAATACCGTTTTTATTACAATAAAATATAAATTCTTTAAATTAAAAGGAAATTAGTTATTATTAATATACCAAATTTTTTTTAAACATATATTTTTTATTAAAATAAAATTCTTGTTTTAATTTTTTTTAGTTAAAATATTTTTTTATTATTATTATTTATTAAAATATTTATTTTTTAATAAACAAAAACATATACTAATCAAAAATATATTTTATTTTAAAATCAAAAAAAAAATTAAACCAAGTATAGATTTATTTTAATAAAAAAATATTTTTTGAATATAACTTTTTTATTAAAATAATATTTAATTTTTTTAAATAAAAAGAAAACTAGTTTTTAATTTTTTCAAATATATATTTTTTATAAAATAAAATAAAATACTTTTTTTAGTTAAAATATTTTTTATTATTATTTATTAAAATATTTATTTTTTTAATAAACAAAAACATATACTAATCAAAAATATATTTTATTTTAATATGAAAAAATTATTTTGCTAAAAAATATATATTCTATTTTAATAATTTAGAAAATATTTTTTAAAAACTTTATATATATATATTTAAATATATTTATTAAAATATTTTTACTTTTCGTCGGAAAATTTTCACTTTACTATATTGTGTATCATCCGATCAAGTCGAATATGATCTCAGTTGCAAAATAATTATGTGCGCTACAAACTACTCAATAATTTAAGTGCATTAGACAGGCAAATGCTTTTTTATTTTGATATAAACATACATATATATGTATAATTTCTTTTTATGATTTTTTCGTATATGTATGAGATTGCAGCAATATATTTGTGGTCCAGTTTTTTCAGGTTAATTTAAAAAATCCACTATCAACAATGTATATTTGATTTATTAGATCTGCATAATTGAAATACAGAACATTTTTTAAATTTTGCATATATTTCACAAAACATGATTACTTTCGATTGAGAAAAGACTTTCGACCATGACCATCCTTAAGGCGGCAATTGCCTGACTAGAAGCATTTCTAGCTTTTTTCATGCTTTCCCTCTCCGGGGTAACATCATCACACATGCAACACATTTTTTATACAGTTTCGAAACACTGTGTGTGCGTTTGTTAACATGTCTAAAATTAGTTCAATGTTTTGCATAATATGCCAAAAAAAAAACGCAGAAACAAACAAACTTTGTGCACCTACAAAACTTTAATAACGATGACGATGATGATTACATTATCATAGTTTGTGTTGTGCTTTGTGTTTTGAACCTACACTCAAGTTACTAAGTATGCGTGTATGAATACTTATTCACTGAAAGTACCTCTGAACATGGGTGTGTGTATAAAAAAACAAAATTATACACACGCCATCGTATGTTCGACTATGGGTATGCCTAGTGTTTATCACCCTGTGTTAAGTGCGGACGGACGGACTGACTGACGGCTATAAAAACATTTGATGTGTACAAACGAGTACTTGGATCCGTTGTAGTCATCCATCCATCCATTCATCCAGCCATAGAGTTCATGGCGTCCGATTGCATGTTGCGAGTGTGTAAATATTTTGAAATTGGGCTTGGGAACACTAGCACTCTTGAAAAGAATTTCGGATTTTGACTTTGTAAGAATATTTTGCACATCTACAGTTGAGGGCAAAAGTATGAGAAGGCTTGATTTATTTGACAAGCCACAATTTATGCTAGGTTGGTGGTAAATCCTGGTAAGTGAATATTTTGAAGGGAGAATGGAAGTGTTGGACAGTATGGCAGTCAAACACTCAAAAAAATGATGTTAATATTACTAGATTTGCAGATTTAGCATTTTCTCCCAAAAAAGACGAATTCCCAAAGTGGGGAAAATTTGTTCCAAAATTTGGGATTTTGGCCAAAATTGCTTATATGCCTTTATTTGCCGTTTTTATCTGTTTTGATGAATTTTAGGTATTTTTTTTACTTCAAATTCGAAAAATTTTGAGAAATGTCAACTGGAACTGGAGCAAATCTTGTATATTATATTGTAATTTAATATATTGTAATTTAATTGTATATTAATATTCTCTTTTAGTGATAACTCCAATAACAATGAAATTTTATAAGTTTATTAACAGAATTATCTGTAAACTATTGAAATTAAAAACAATATTTTTTTTTTTTATTATGGGTTTTCAAAAAAAAAAATACCGTTCGAATATTTTCAATATTTCAAATATTGTCAATATTTCGAATATTTTCATATTTCAAATATTTCCATTATTTCGATAATTTACGACATTTCGAACCATTTCGATATTTCAATATTTCGAATATTTTCGATAACTCCAACATTTCGAGTGTTTTCGATACATTTCGAATGTGTCGAATATTTTCGAAGACTTTCAATGTTACTAATTTTCAAAATGTATCGAAAATTTTGAAAATTTTCTATTTTTCAAATCTTTTCCATATTTCGAATATTTTCGATATTTCGAATCTTTTCCATATTTCGAATATTTTCGATATTTCGAATCTTTTCCATATTTCGAATATTTTCGATAATTCGAATCTTTTCCATATTTCGAATATTTTCGATATTTCGAATCATTTCGATGTTTCTAATACTTTCGATATCTTCAACATTTCGAGTATTTTCGATACATTTCGAACATGTTCGATATTTCGAATATCTTCAATATTTGGATTAGTTTTATATATTTCGAATATTTTCTATTCTTCGAATCTTTCCGATATTTCGAATATTTTCGATATATTTCGAAAATTTTCTATTCTTCGAATCTTTACGATATTTCCAATAATTTCGATTTTTTTTTCGATATTTCATTGCTTCTTATAGAAGTACTTCCCATTTTTATTGCTGGGCTTTTATAACTATTTCTCCAAAATTTCTACTTAAATAAATTCTAATATTTCTGCATCAAAAACAAAAATTAACTATGAAAAATCATCGGCCGTCATTTAAAATGGGCTCACTATATTGCATCTAAAAATATTTTATTTTATTTTTTTATGAAGACCACAACCAACTATGAAAATTGTATAAACTGTTGCCACACTTTTGCTTCCAACTATACGTGTATTTACTTGCATTCATATAACTATGTACTCTATGTACTTAGACAATATATTTCGTATTTACATAAAATACATTAAAAACTACAAACATAATATTTGCCTAAATATTTTCTACGCAGAGACACGATTTATGTGCGGTATGGGCATGTTGTGATATTTGAATGTAAACATCTACAGGAATGTGGGGTTTTTTGGAGATGCCACACTGTGGTGGCTGGCTGCTGAGGTTGATTCATTTGAAAACCTCCATAACTTTGTTGTTTATGAAAACAACTAAATACCAAAAAGCAAAATTTACTAAGTTTTTGGGGTATTTTACAAACGTTACCACAAATAGGCATGATAAGGTTATAGAAAACGAAGAACAAGAAATCAATATTCCAAAAAATCAAGTCCTACCTAAGACCGTTGACAATATTTCCAATAATTTCGAAAACATCCCATATATTGAATATTTTCGATTTTTTTAAATTTTTACGATTTTTCGAATACATCCAATATATTGAACATTTTCGATTTTTCAAATATTTTCGATATATCGAATATTTTCGTAATATCGAATCTTTTCGATGTTTCGAATATTTTTAATATTTCAAATATTTTCGATGTTTCAAATATTTTTGATATTTCGAATATTTACGATTTTTTCGAGATTTCAAAGTTTCGAATATTTTCGAAATTCCGAATATTCTAAATATGGATAATATTTTCGATATTTCGAATATTTTCAATATTTCGAATATATTCGATATTTCGAATATTTCAAATACATCCCATATACTGAATATTTTCGATTTTTCAAATATTTTCGATGTTTCGAGTATTTTCGATATATCGAATATTTTCGAATACTTTCAATAATTCGAATGTTTTCGATAATTCCAATATTTTCGATGTTTCGAATATTTTTAATATTTCAAATATTTTCGATGTTTCGGAATATTTTTGATATTTCGAATATTTACGATTTTTTCGATATCTCGAATCTTTTCAGAGTTTCGAATATGATCGAAATTTCGAATATTCTAAATATTGCTAATATTTTCGATATTTAGAATATTTCAAATACATCCCATATATTGAATATTTTCGAATACATTCCATATATTGAATATTTTCGATTTTTCGAATAATTTCGATAATTCCAATATTTTCTATATTTTTGCTATTTCAAATATTTTCGATATTTCGAATATTTTCGATTTTTCGAATATTTTCAATATTTGCAATATTTTCGATATTCCAATTATTTTCAATATTCCAAATATTCTCAATATTTCGAATATTTCCGATATTTCAAATATTTTCGACGTTTCGAATACTTTTGATGTTTCGAATATTTCAAATATTTACTATATTTTCAATATTTCGAATGTTATCAATATTCCAAATATCTTCAATATTTCGAATGTTTTCGATATTCGAATATTTGCTATCACGAAAATATTTCGAATATTTTCGATATTCCAAATATTTTCAATATTCCAAATATTGCGTTTTGTATTTTGTTCGGCTTGAGGTCAGTTTTTTCAAATAATAAAACAAAAATGACTATTTCAATATTCCAAATATTTTCAATATTATAAATATTTTCAATATTTTCAATATTCTAAATCTTTTGAATATTTTCTTTATTTCGAATCTTTTCGATATTCCAAATATTTTAACATTTAGAATATTTTCGATATTCCAAATATTTTCAATATTGCGAATATTTTAAATATTTCGAATATTTTCGATACTCAAAATATTTTTAATATTTCGAATATTTTCGATATTCACAATGTATCAACATTTCGAATATTATCGATATTCCAAATATTTTTAATATTTCGAATATTTTTGATACTCAAAATATTTTTAATATTTCGAATCTTTGCGATATTCACAATATATTCAACATTTCGAATATTTTCGATATTCCAAATATTTTCAATATTGCGAATATTTTAAATATTTCGAATATTTTCGATATTCACAATATATTCAACAATTCGAATATTTTCGATATTTCAAATATTTTCAATATTTCGAATATTTTCAATATTTCGAACATTTTCGATATTCAAAATATGTTTAATATTTCGAATATAATCGATATTCCAAATATTTTCAATATTTCGGGTCGTTTAAATGTTTCGAATATTTTTAATATTTCGAATATTTTCGATATTCCAAATATTTTCAATATTTCGAATATTTTCAATACTCCAAATATGTTCGATATTCCAAATATTTTCAATTTTCAAAGCCATCCCATTCAAACTTGTTTGCTGGGCCATCCTAATGTTTATCATGTTGTCTCTAATTTGATGTTTTGTTTTTTCTTTCTGCCAAGACAATCAACGAGTTATATTCCATGGCGCCATAAATGCAATCAATTGGAAACAACAAGTACAGCAACAACATCAAATGCAGCGAAGGATTCGTTTGGTATCCTTCATGGTTGGCTTCTCATTTAATTGCAATTTCTTTGAATTGAAAAACAAAGAATAGCAATCCTTAAACTGAATTTTCAATATCTTTGTAAGAGCAAATGTTGTCTTCGTTTAAAGGGGAAATATATTTAAATATTTTTTTAATAATTTTTTTGTACACTCAAAAAAATCAAGTGAACATTTACCAAAATTAAAGAAAATTGGTATTTGATTGGTTGTGTTTTTTTAAGCAAAATCCTTGGCACTTCGAAATTTACTGAAATGACTTTTCTTAGAATTAGTTTAGTTGTCGATTTTGAACAATTCCCCATAACCTAATCTTGACAATATTCTATATCTTAAAAGGGGAAAAACTCCCATCATCTGGCAACATTATCCAGAAACTTCAACTATACTTCCCTCTCCTCTCCCAACACAACACATTATTATTATTATTATTTTCTTGTTATTGTTGCCTTGCCTCACAACAACAAATGTGTGAACAAGCTGCTGTAAATGTAAAGTAGCCGGGCATTTCCTATGGTTACCACCGTTGCGTCGGTCGCTGTTTACGACGTCATGACGTCACCGTTTTGTATCTGTGTGCTAATCAAATGTGAGAAAAAATAAATTCATTCGCGTTCCGCGTTCATACATATTTTTAGCCAAATGAGTCAAAACAGAAAGAACGACGCCAAACTCTTTTCTTTAACTTGCCATCAACTTTATTTTTAATAAATTAGCGAGTTGCTGGGCGAGGGAGGACGTGGGGTTCGGTTCGATTCGCTTTAAATGCAATGTCTGTATGCAGGAGCATGCGCCCGTCATGACAGTTTGTTTAGTTTAGTTTTGTTCTGTTTTGTTTTCAATATGAATTAAAGCCACTGCATTAACCTATATTCGATATTATGCTGTACGTTCGTTCCATAATTTATGTAGCCTTTGTATATATGTACATTAATGTGGGTCATGTGGCGCTTAGTAAACAGGAAAAAGGTGTTTTTCAATTGGAGCAGGAAAATTAAATTTGAAATATTTGATGAGGATTCCCAACATCATACCAATGATTCGAAAGAGAAAGAAATATTTGAGATATTTCAAACGATTTTTCATCATAATTAAGGCAGAAGACTTCGAACTCTTTTGAAATGACATTATTTATTGTCTAGTTGAAATTTAACTGTAAAAAGTCCATTTCATGTGGAAACAATGCACTTATTATTAATTTGTGGCACAATTTATTATTTATTATTTGTACAAATCTTCTATAACGATTTGGTGGCGTATGATGTATATTTATTGGAGATAATATTACTCATTCGGTTAGATATCATGGGACTAGTCGGGAAATCAAAACAACACAAAATCAAATTGGTTTTAGATAGTTTCTGTTTGAAGCCTATTCGATCAATTTTAAATCAATAATTTCATTTTCGTAGTCTATGTGTTAAAATATATAAAATCAACAAATGCAATATCTCCCGATTTTGACCAAATCTTTTAAAACTGAGTATACCACTGAAAAAGTTGAAATTTGAAATAACATTGTAAGTTATTAATACAAACCGAAACAATTAAAACGATTCAATAAAACGAATTAAATTAATAACAAAAATATTCTAAATGACTTTAAAATAATAAAAAATAAAATTATTAAAAATAGTGTTTATTGAAAAAAATACAAAAACATTTCTCTGAGCCAAAGTCGAGCCCTGGAACATTTGCTTGCACGAAAATTTCGTAAAATGTTACAGGACAATAACAAGTTACCTCTTTTTTGGTAGTTGTTTAAAGAACTTCCTAAAAAGAGTGGAATATTTTCGATATTCAGGATATATTCAATATTAAGAATATTTTCGATATTTCCAATATTTCGGCTATTTTCGATGTATATTTTCTATATATTAGACATTTTCGACATTCCGAATATATACGACATTTTCGTTGTTTCAGTATTTCGAATATTTTCGACATTTCTAATATTTTCGACATATTCTACAGTTCGAATCTTTTAACTGTATTTCGTATATTTTCGAAAATTCAAATATTTTCGATATTTCTAATAATATCGATATTTCGAATACTTTCGTATTTCGAATATTTTTGATATTCCAAATATTTTCAATATTTCCTATAGTTTGAATACTTTCGATACTTCGAATATTTTCGACATTTCTAATATTTTCGACATATTCTACAGTTCGAATCTTTTAACTACATTTCGTATATTTTCGAAAATTCGAATATTTTCGATATTTCTAATAATATTGATATTTCGAATATTTTCGATATTTCGAATACTTTCGTATTTCGAATTTTTTTATTCCAAATATTTTCAATATTTTCTATAGTTTGAATACTTTCGATACTTCGAATATTTTCGATACTTCGAATATTTTCGACACTTCGAATTTTTGATATTTTGAATATTTCCTAATACTTTCGATATTTTGAATATCTATGATATTTCGATTATTTTTTGCTATTTCTGCTATTAACGATGTTTCTATATTAGAATAATTTTGGCATTTTGAATATCTTCAATATATTTTGAATAATTTCGATATGTCAAATATTTAGATATATTTTCGTCATTTAGAATATTTTCCATATATTAGACATTGTGAATATTTTCAATGTTTTGTATATTTTAAACATTTTCGATACATCAAACATATTTTCGATATTTACTATTTCCGATATTTCGAATCTTTTCGAATATTGGCGAATTTACAATAATTTTGAAATTTCGAATATTTTGGATATTTCAAATATTTACGACATTTTGTTTTGTTTTTTTTTCGAATATTTTCGATATTACAAATATTTTCAATATTTCGAATGTTGTCGGTATTTCGAATATTTTCGATATTTCGAATACTTTCCTATTTCGAATATTTTTGATATTCCAAATATTTTCAATATTTCCTATAGTTTGAATACTTTCGATACTTCGAATATTTCGAATATTTTCGACATTTCTAATATTTTCGACATATTCTACAGTTAGAATCTTTTAACTACATTTCGTATATTTTCGAAAATTCGAATATTTTCGATATTTCTAATAATACAACACACGAATATTTTCGATATTTCGAATACTTTCGTATTTCGAATATTTTTGATATTCCAAATATTTTCAATATTTCCGATAGTATGAATACTTTCGATACATCGAATATTTTCGATACTTCGAATATTTTCGATACTTCGAATATTTTCGACACTTCGAACTTTTGATATTTTGAATAGTTGCTAATACTTTCGAAATTTTGAATATCTATGATATTTCGATTATTTTTGGCTATTTCTGCTATTAACGATGTTTCTATATTAGAATAATTTTGGCATTTTGAATATCTTCAATATATTTTGAATAATTTCGATATGTCAAATATTTAGATATATTTTCGTCAGTTAGAATATTTTCCATATATTAGATATTGTGAATATTTTCAATGTTTTGTATATTTTAAACATATTTCGAATATTTTCGATATTTTGGATATTTACTATTTCCGATATTTCGAATCTTTTCGAATATTGGCGAATTTCCAATCATTTTGATATTTCGAATATTTTGGATATTTCAAATATTTACTACATTTCCAATAATTTAGTTTTTTCGAATATTTTCGATATTACAAATATTTTCAATCGAATGTTCGAATGTTGTCGAAATTTTCGAAATAATTTTTGTCGATAATCCAATATTTCCGACATTTCGAATATTTTGACAATTTCCGAAGTTTCAAATTATTTCGTATCTTTTCAATATTTTCGACATTTCGAATATTTTTATTATTTTCGATATTCCAAATATTTTTTCGAATATTTTCGATGTTTCGAATATTTTTCATATTCCGAATATTTTCGATATTCAACATAGTTTCGACATTTCGAATATTTTGACTGTTTCCGATATTTCGAATAATTTGGTCATTTCGAATAATTTCGCTTTCAAATTATATCGTATCTTTTCAATATTTTCGACATTTCGCATATTTTTATTATTTTCGATATTCCAAATATTTTTTTGAATATTTTCGATATTTTTGATATTTTCGATATATTTGGAATAAATATTTTTTATATTTCGAATATTTTCAATATTTCGATTTCGCATTTTGAATATTTTCGATACAATTCGAATATTTACGATGTTTATCTTTCCCATATTTCGAATCTTTTCAATATTTCGTACATTTACAATATCTCAAATATCTTGAATATTTCTAAATTTCGAATATTTACAATATTTGGAATATTTTCGATGTTTAAATATTTCGAATATTTTTGCCATTTTGAATATTTTCGAGATATTTGACATTTAGAATATTTTCGGTACATTTGAGTGTATTTCTATACATTTGCAATATTTTGATTATTACCATCTTTTTCGATATTTTCGAATTTTTAGCTTTTAGAATGTTTTCGATATTTTGAATATTCTGACAATGCATATTTGGAATAATTCCTCTTCTTTTTGATATATCAAATATTTTTGATATTTCCAATATTTTCCATATTTCCAATATTTTCGATATTTCGAATATTTTTGATTTTTTGATATTCGAATATTTTCCATATTTATTATATTTCACATATTTGTAAAATTTCTAAATTTCGCCTATTTTCGATATTTCGAAAATTTTCGTTATTTCATTGCTTCCTAACTACTTCTTCCTTAGCTGGTATGCATTAATTTGTTGTCCTACATACAAAGAGCTTCTTCCCCGTCCCCGTTAGAAATTTTTTATCGGCACCCCCTAATGTTTATCATGTTTACTTTCCACTTGATGTCTTGTTTCCTTTCTGACAAGACCATGAGACGATGAGTTCAACTGCATGACGCCATAACTATGGAAACTATGGAAAATTTTAGTAGTAGAGTTTTAACATTAAATTTCGCAAAGGATTCGTTTTATATCCTTCATGGTTTTGTTACAACGGACGGAAGGAACTGATGAAGTTTCGAGGCCATTACTTTTGCTGTAACTCTGTAACCGTAAAATAAACAAAGTATTCGTCGTTTATTGTAGTTGTGTTATTGAACAAACTTGCATTTATGTATTTTCCATCGCAGTGGAGTTTCCTCCCTTTTGTACAGTTATTTGTAAGGATGGCATTCCAGTGCGGCGCAACTGGGTCTGCCGTGGTGTCTATAGGGTAGGGTAACTGCTGAAATGCGTGTCCTGCGCAGTGCAAGTTTTTCCCCATTTCCCTTTTTTCTGTGTTGGGCAGGGAAATGTGTTTCGTGAATGAAAAAAACGAAAACAAAATAAAATAAAGTAATGACACACATGTATCGATAAAGTGGCAGGCAAAGAGGGAAAAAATAAATAAATATATGTATATATTAAATAAATATATACTTGCACGGCTTATGGCAGTAAGGTGGCCCTAAGGGAATGCAGAATTTGAATATGAAAAAGGTCTGGAGGAATGATTGAAAGGACAATGTCGAAGTAGGTCCTTACATTTAAATTCCTTAGCGTACTTCTTAAAAATGGCAAACAGAAGGAATCAACACAAAATACCACAAGCTCAACGACATCATGTGGTTTGTGGTCTGCCACAAACAAAAATAAAAATACAAATAAACCCCTCCCAATCACTTTACAACAGGTTTGCGGAATCGAAAAAGTGAACGCTCACATCGCTCACCACTGTAACGAATGCCATGAAGGTCGTCTTAATTTAATCGTGACCAAATGGCAGCATTAAAGCCATATAATTTTAAGATTGAGAGAAGATTAACTACCGCATATAATTAATTAAAGTAAACATTTATATTCATAGGGAAATAAACACAAGCGACCACTATGAAGAGAGGAAGTTGGACCCTCTGTCCATGTTCTATGCCATAAAACATGTATTTTAAATTAAAAAATTTATATTTATGCATGATCATGAAAACGTAGACAGTGTGGACCCAAAGTCTAAATTGTTGGCACATTTTATAGCATATGTTGCTGATTAGTGTAGTTTGAAAATAAAATACTGTTTTTCAAGTTGGAATAATAAAAATTCAAATACAAAGTTTTAAGCGAGGAAATAATTGCGAATATTTTCATATATTTGGTATATTTCGTATATTTCGGATGTTTCGAATTTTGAATATTTCGATATTTTTAATATTTTTGGCATATACATTATTTTCTGTATTTTCGAAAATTTTCAGTATTTCCAATATTTCCAATATATTCGACATTTCGAATGTCTTCGGCATTGCGGAATTTCAATAATTTTTATTACTTCGAGTATTTTTATTATTTACGACATTTTGAATGTGTCGATTAGGGCGTTTCGAAAATAAAACAAAATTCTTCAAGCTGGGACAATAAAAATTCACATGCAAAGTTTCATTACGCCAAATTGCTGCGACTATTTTCAATACATTATTTTCTGTATTTCGAATATTTTCATTGTTTCAAATATTTCCGACATTTGGAATATTTTCCATTTTTCGAATATTTTTTTTGGCATTTACATTACTTTCGATACATTTCAAATATTTTTGAAACATTTCGAACATAAAAAATTCGAAATATTTCGATTTTTTATCCTTTGGGCATTTGTTTGCAACACCAAAAACGAAACGAGGTAGACCCATTGTCTATTATACCGATCGACATAGAATCACTTTTTGAATCGATTTGGCCATGTCCGCCTGGTCTGTCCATCTATTCTTGTAATCAAAGTACAGGTCGCAATTAATGTCCGATCGTAACAAAAATTAACACAAGTAAGTTTTGTGGGTCAAGGATGAATTTGAAGCAAATCGGTTCAGATTTAGATATAGCACCCATACAATTATCACTTCCTATTAGACTTTTTCCGCCCTAGACTAAATACGTTAACCGATTTTAAATTTGGCACAATACCTTACATTTCCACTAGAATTATTTTCGGTGAAACTGGGTCAAATCTATTCAGACTTTAGCCTTTCCTTACTTGTTTTATTTTTGAAGCTTTCGATATATCGAATATTTTAGAAATATAAATATTTTTTACATTAAAAAATGTTATGAATATTCTTAATATTTTGCATATTTATGATATTCCAAACATTTTCGATATATTTCTATATTTTCGAATATTTTTTTTATTATTTATAACTTCATATATTTTTAATATTTTTGACATTTTGTTATTTCGAATATTTTCGATATTTGGAATATTTTCAATACATTTCGACATTTTAGTATTTCTATATATTTTGAATATTTTTTGAATTATTTATAACTTTGAATTTTTCCAATATTTCGAATTTTTTCGATAGTTTGAATAGATTTGAAATTTCGAATATTTTCCAATATTTCGATTTTTTTCGATAGTTTGAATAGATTTGATATTTCGAATATTTTCGAAATATTAAATATTTCTTGTATTTCGAGTATTTTAGATATTACGAATATTTCCGATATTTCCATGTTACATAATTTCGTTGTTTGGCATATTTTTCGAATATCGAATGTTATCGATATTACAAATATTTCGAATATATTGGATGTTTCGACTACTTTCGGCATTCTGAATATGTTCGATATATCCACTATTTCCAACATTTCAGTATTTCCATATTTTTTTAATTATTTATAACTTCGAAAATTTCCCATATATCGAATATTTTTGATGTTTCGACTATTTTCCTAATCTTAATTATTTCTTACATTTCGAATATTTTACACATTACGAATTCTTTCGTTATTTCCAATATTTCCAACTTTTCTAATATTTACGAAGTTTCGAAAATGTTTGATAATTCGATTATTTTCTTTATTCCAAATAATTCCGATAATTCGAATATTTTCGGAGGTTGGAATACTTTCGATATTTAGAATATTTTAGATATTTCGAATATTTTCGATACACATCACTATATCCATATTTTTGAATATTTTTCGTGTTATTTATTATTTTTAAATATTTCGAATATTTTCGATATTTCGAATATTTACGATATTTCGAATATATTCGATATTCAGATATTTTCGATTTTCTAATGTTCAATATTCAAATATTTTCGATTTTTGAATGTTTTTTATTTCGAATATTCCGAATATTTTCGATAATTTTCTATAAATTTGGTATATTTTCGATATATTTCGTCATTTTAGTATTTTAAGGTTTTTTTATTATTTGCTATATTTGAAATATTTTTAATATTAGGAATATTTTCGATATTTTCAATATTTCATGAATACTTAAATTTTAATAAAATAATGAAATTTTGAATAAAAACCGGGAAAGGATAGTTACTTTTGATCGCTTCAGATGTTCTTGGGATTGAATCGTGTCTTAAAATTATGGAAATTGGCATTTTTGGCAGATTTATTGCTTTCAAATCGACAAATTTCATCCTAATAAATATATTTTCGACAAATAACCATCAAATAAAAGTTATTTGAAATTAAATTAGATGGATTAAGACTTTAAAGACCATAGAGAAGTATACTTGCCCAAGGGTTTTTAACACTTATAATTGTCCAGGTGAGTGATAGATCAAATATGACCAGAGGTGACTTAAAGAGGAGGCTTGAAGCAACAAAAATATAGTGGGCTGTAATTCTCTATCTGGCCACATTTCCCACCCAGAAAGCAACAGAATGGTTCGTACAATGTGTCCCTCAGCTTCAAACTGTATTGACACAGCCTCTAGTTAACTTTATGTTCGCATTTATAAAGGGTGATTTTTTAAGAGCTTGATAACTTTTTTTTAAAAAAAAAACGCATAAAATTTGCAAAATCTCATCGGTTCTTTATTTGAAACGTTAGATTGGTCCATGACATTTACTTTTTGAAGATAATTTCATTTAAATGTTGACCGCGGCTGCGTCTTAGGTGGTCCATTCGGAAAGTCCAATTTTGGGCAACTTTTTCGAGCATTTCGGCCGGAATAGCCCGAATTTCTTCGGAAATGTTGTCTTCCAAAGCTGGAATAGTTGCTGGCTTATTTCTGTAGGCTTTAGACTTGACGTAGCCCCACAAAAAATAGTCTAAAGGCGTCAAATCGCATGATCTTGGTGGCCAACTTACCGGTCCATTTCTTGAGATGAATTGTTCTCCGAAGTTTTCCCTCAAAATGGCCATAGAATCGCGAGCTGTGTGGCATGTAGCGCCATCTTGTTGAAACCACATGTCAACCAAGTTCAGTTCTTCCATTTTTGGCAACAAAAAGTTTGTTAGCATCGAACGATAGCGATCGCCATTCACCGTAACGTTGCGTCCAACAGCATCTTTGAAAAAATACGGTCCAATGATTCCACCAGCGTACAAACCACACCAAACAGTGCATTTTTCGGGATGCATGGGCAGTTCTTGAACGGCTTCTGGTTGCTCTTCACTCCAAATGCGGCAATTTTGTTTATTTACGTAGCCATTCAACCAGAAATGAGCCTCATCGCTGAACAAAATTTGTCGATAAAAAATTTCGAACCGAACACTGATTTTGGTAATAAAATTCAATGATTTGCAAGCGTTGCTCGTTAGTAAGTCTATTCATGATGAAATGTCAAAGCATACTGAGCATCTTTCTCTTTGACACCATGTCTGAAATCCCACGTGATCTGTCAAATACTAATGCATGAAAATCCTAACCTCAAAAAAATCACTCTTTACATCAAATAAAAGTTAACCGAAATTAAATTAGATGGATTAAGTATTTAAGAAGATCTAATTTATAGAGGAGGCTTGGAGCAACAAAACTATAGTGGACAACCAGAAGGAAACATGCAATATGTTCAAACTTTTACAACTTATTTTCCTTCAAACTAGAGGCTGCGCCAAGAGTAGTTAACTTTATGTTTGTGTTTTTGTAAAATTCTTGAAATTTTCAAACATTTCTGAAAAAAAACAACTATATGGCGAGAGAAAATTTTACAATTTTCTGTATAATTTTCGATTTTTTCATCAAAAAATCAGTAACATATGGGCTTGAGTAAGATTTCTTCAATGAATATAACTCATACGCCACCTATGTAATAACAGGAAATTTCAATTTGAATTGAAACAAGTCACAAAAAATCCAGTGACATATGGTCTTTAGAGAATTAATAATAATATTTCCTCAATATTTTTGCACCCATATGATGATAGGAAATTTCAATTTTGAAATGAAATCTGCCGTATTAGAGTCGATAAGTAATTTTTGATCGACTTCATCGATTTTATTCTATTTTAGGGGTTCCAGGACTCATAATTTAAAATTGGGAAACATTCCCATTATCCTCGAAGTCATGCAATCAATGATTTTTTACACAATTTTCGTCATTTCTATTTAATGTTCATCATTTCTGTTTAATGTTGTTCATTTTTTCTATTTAATGTTGAACAAAAAACTCTGCAACCACGACACCTAAGTAAATGCTCTAATTTTTTTTCGATACTTTATGGCGTCCTTGTTATTTTGCAAACTACAACGTAGACATTTCATTAAAGATTTATTTACTGAGTATTTCTGTTTTTGGTTCTGTTCAGTTCAGTTTGGATTCCTCCACACACACGCCAAGTTGACATATTTCTTTTTTTGTTTTGTTTTGCTGTGATTTGGTCTCTTACACTTGAAGAATATTTAGCATTTTGTTGTTATTCTTCTTCTTCGTCGTCTTTGTGCTATACGAATATGTTCCAATGCCCCACAAAAAAGCAAAAAACTACTACCTAACAAACAACCAAATATTACTCAAAATGATGTCATCCAGCGGTGAGGGAAAAAAACTTTTTTTCTTTGGATATTTGAAACAAAAAGCAAAGACGAAATAATTCCCCCCAAAAAATAACATTTAGGTCTTTAATGTTGTAGATACTAAAGGTATGAGTGTGTGTTTGGGTATGAGTGTAGAAAAATTAAATATATTTTTCACCTCCTGCCCAATTTGTTATAAACATTTAAAGTTAAGCACGTGTTTTTGTGTGATATCGCCTGACCTCTGTTTGCGGGTTCCCAGCTTGTTGTTGAGAGCATAACAACAGAAAATCCAAAATTGTGAAAAAAGTTGTTTGGAACAGGTTACGTACATATGTACCTATCCATATATATGTGATGTATAGTACAACTTTGGGTCAAATGTTATTGAACCTTGAATCGAATCGGTATAGATACGTAGAGTATATGTATGTTGTGTGAACGAGGTCCGTTACTTAAGGTGAACCATCAAATTCATATTTAATTTTAGTTAAAAAATTTTACTCAAATTAAATTTTTAATCAAAGGTTCACATGGAAATCTGGGGACAGAATTAAAAATAATTTGAACTGGAAAAAAAAAATTACTCAAATTAAATTCCCAACAAAAGGTAATCATTGAAATCTCGAGACAAAAGAAGATTTTGAACTGGTGAATTTAAAAAAAATAATAATAAAAAAATAGAATAAGTTTAAAAGCGCTTAGTTTTTTGGCCCACAGTAAGGTTATGATGCCATTTCTGCAATTGGCGAATTTAGCTTCGACCAGAGTTCTAGAAAAACTATCCTTTAATTTTAGTTAAAAAATTTTACTCAATTTAAATTTTTAATCAAAGGTTCACATGGAAATCTGGGAGAATTTGAACTGCAAAAAAATTACTCAAATTAAATTCACAACAAAAGGTAATCATTGAAATCTCGAGACAAAATTAAGAAGATTTTGAACTGGTGAATTAAAAAAAAAATAATAATAAAATAAGTTTACAAGCGCTTAGTTTTTTGGCCAACAGTAAGGTTATGCCATTTCTGTAATTGGCGAATTTTAGCTTCGACCAGAGTTCTAGAAAAATATCCTACTATTCGAAGCAGATTAATGTTAGGCTAATTATTTAATAGGAAAAACTTTGATAACTTTTGGTGAACCATCAAATCCATATTTAATTTGAGTTAACAAATTTTGCTCAAAATTAATTTTTAATCAAAGGTTCACATGGAAATCTGGGGACAGAATTAAGAAGAATTTGAACTGCAAAAAAAAAATACTCAAATTAAATTTCCAACAAAAGGTAATCATTGAAATCTCGAGACAAAATTAAGAAGAATTTGAAGTTTAAAAATAAAATAAAAATATTCTTAGTTTTTTGGACCATTTCCGTAATTGGCTAATTTTTGGTTCGGCCAAGATTCTAGAAAAGTATCCTACTCTTCGAAGCAGATTAATGTTAGACTAATTATTTAATAGGAAAAACTTTGACCTACTGGCCAATACAACCCTCGTTTATACCTTTGTTCTCTTTTAATTGTTCCTATGTACGAAGTATACAACATTCCCGAGGCTACTTCCAGCTCGACTATAACCACTAACTACCAATTAATAGAAATGTTTTTATTCTCTTTTCAATATGATTAACAATTCAGCGGGATTAAATATTATCGAGTAAATATTCTCCCAATTATGTTGGAATATTAAATTTCATAAGGACTACGAGTACTCTTGTTGTCAGTCAATTCCTTTCTTTTCTTTCATTAAATGTAGTTCGATGTAAATGTTATCTATCGCCCGCTTACAATATGTTTAGTTCTCATGTGCGTTGTTGTTCACACATTAAATATTTATTAGGGGGCTGGTGGCCCCTAATCGTTCTTTTTTATGAAATAATTACATTCGTTTTAATTAGAATGTACTTCAAAATGTTTTAAACGTTATGATTGTGACTGGAAATATAATTAATCGGGGAGTTCATTAATCTATGCAGAGTTGTGGTGATTAACTTAAATATATTTGGTATTTTAATTGTAATCTTAGGTGTTGATTTTTAATTGTAATCTACGGCTTAGGTGTTGATTTTTCATAGGTTTTTTTATTTCTTCGGTTTTACTTTAGGAATAGAAAGAATGTGTGGTGTAAACACGACTTTCGGTTCGATTGAACAATGCTATTTATTTGGGCAGAAAATGTGGCAACACTCTTAAAGAGCCTGGTAGAAAATGTGGCTTTATTTCGGTAGAAAATATGGCAACACACTTAAAGAATCTCTCCAAAGAGAACAGCTGTTCACAGCAGCCACAAAAGTTCACAACTAAATTATTTTGAAAACCAGACACGAACATCAACAAATTGCAATAATAATAAACTAGTAGAAATTATTCTTAGATTTGTAATCATTTTCAATTGATTATTTTTTATATTTCACTAGTATTTTGTAACCGGCGTTGCACGGGTTCATTTTCCCTATTCCCCTACTTTGTATGCTTTGGAAGATAAAATGAGTAATTTTTGATAGTTTTAAAATATTTTTTGTGTGGGAGGAACCACACCCCTTTGTCCTAGTATATCCAGGAACCTTCCTCTGTCCAGAATTTAGATACAGTAAAATTTGCAAGCGAATCGGTCCACCGGTTTGGCGTCCTGTACACATTGATTTTGATATATATAGATTAAAAAAAATTATGGTCTGGTATGTATGGCAACACTCTTAAAGTGCCTGGCAACATTGTTGACGAGAACAGCTGTTTACAGCAACCACAAAAGTTCGCAATTAATTTATTTTGAAAACCAATCATTTGCACCAACAAATTACAATAATGATAAACTAGTAGAAATTATTCTTAGATTTGAAATCATTTTCCAGAAATTATTTTTTACATTTCACTGAAAACAAATCATGGTCTGGTAACACTGTTAAAAAGAACAGCTGTTTTCAGCAACCACGAAAGTTCTATGGAAATTATTTCGAAAATTTTATAGTTGAAAACATATCAAAAATCGAAAAAATCTTGTGGAATGTGTAAGGTTTTGTTTTTTCGGTCTCACATTATGCATAGAAAGTACGTGGGTTGTGTGGTGTAAATACGACATTCAAATCGATTAAACGAAGTATTTATTTGGGCAGAAAATATGGTGCTTCGACTACAACGAGTCTGTGGTCAATCACACTTTATTAGTTTAGCCTAAAAGTGAAGTTGGTTTAAAAAATAAACGTTTAACTAGAAATCAAACTAGTTTTTTTGTATAAAGGCCTGTGCACACTGACGTTTTATTTTTAAAAAATCTACGTTTACTTTAATATATACTTTGTATTATTATGGGTTGCTTAAGCAACTGTTCCTGTAAACGCTTTGGGGAGCGTTTAATAGAAAAAATATGCAAAGGAAATATTTTTAAATTTTAAGAAATATAATAATATGGGTAATTTTATATGGAAGATATCAATGAGGGAAACTTTCACCATAAAAGTTTGAAAAATCAGGCATATTTTTTTCTGAAATTCTCACAATTTAATAATAGATTTATAATTTATAATAATAGATAATTTGACTTTGAAAGGTGGAATAACCTCCATTTCTATTTTTATTTTCAGGTTTATCTTTAAGATTTGCAAAATGGGAAGCTATACGCTCGAACCAAATTGGGAAATTTTAAAAAACTTACTTCCAAAGTAGTGAGTCTTCAACGCAAACTGTAAGAAAGTTATGTGGAAAAGATGAAGCTCATTTTCATCTCGGTGGCTACGCCAATAAGCAAAACTGCCGCATATGTGGTTCAGAAGACCCACACGTGATTATTGAGAAGGCTGTGCATCCACTGAAAAATTGTGTTGATCGGATGAGGTACTGCCGAGCCAGTCGTGGTAGTCATAAAAATGATATTGTGTTCCATTATTAAATGACAAATTTCAACCTTTCCAATAAAAACAGAAATTTGAAAAAAACTTTTTTTATAGCCGATTCTAATTTAAAAAGTTAAATGACCCTTCCTATAGTTTAGCCACTCAACCAAAAAACTCGAATTTGAGGTCGATCTCACCAAATCGATTTTTATTTTGTATGGAAAGGTACTCGATTTGAGGTCAATTTCACCAAATCGATTTTAATTTTGCATGGAAAGGTACTCGATTTGGCTTAAAGTCAATTTAAGCTCTATGTGGCTATCAGTTTAATACTCTGTTCGATTTCTTTGCAATTTCATTCACTGTAGGAAGATTATCATATTTAGTAAACGCACTATAGAAACTGTTACGTTAATCTTTGCATATTTAATATTTGTACTCTCATTATGGACATATTGGCCGATCGTATCCGCTTATATATACAATTAAAGGTACTTATGGCGGCCACAAATGTTGAGAATTTCACTTTCACATAAGAAAAGTGGTTTGGGAGCAGTCTCCAAAGAATTGAAAAATGTTGTTTTTTCAAAAAAAAAAAAAAACGCAAAATATAGAAAAAATAAAAAAAAATATTTTTAGTAGCTAAAGGAAGAAAAGAATGTCTATATATTAAAGATCTACGAAAAAGTTGTGACACTCTTTGTAGACGCAAAATAATTTAAAAAAGAATAATTTTTGCTGATTTTTTTTAAATGACATTTTTTTACTTCAAAAAATAAAAATATAATATTTTTTATTTGAATTTTATGTGTTTAATAAAAAAAATAATGATTTAAAAAAAATTACAAAATTCACTTTCACAAAGAAACAGTGGCTTAGGAACAATCTCCAAAGAAAAAAAATAATATTTTTTCTTGGCATGAAAAAAAAAACATAAAAAATAAAAAATGTGGCAAATATATTTTGTTTTATTTTTTAATAGCTAAAATGAAGAAAACAATGGGTATGGCTAAATAAAGAAGTTGTGGCACTCTTTGTAGACGTAAAATAATAAAACCTTTTACAAATTAAAAAATAATATTTTAATTTACCTTTGCGAATGTACCTTTTTGTAGAACTACATGTCGTCTTCGCGTATCAATTTAAGCAAAAGCTTCGTAAAAATGACCGATTTTTTCAAATTCCATTACTTCTACAATAAGGGTCATAACTTCAACATTTATCCATAGATTTTGTTTACTTCGCCAAAATCCCAGATTTTATAAAATAAAACAAAATATACTTTTATCTAATTTTGAAAGCAGGGTTTATAACTGTTTAAAGAACATTTTAAGAAAACCAAGATTTTTTCAATTTTGTATAACTTCCACATTTATCTAACTTACACATTTACATATAGTAAATTAGAAAAAAATATTATTTTCAGATTATTTCTAATTTTAATGACTAAAAAGATTTCTTTTCGAAAACAAATACATTTTTTGAGACCCACTGTTTCTTAATGAAAGAGAACTCAACTCATTCTCATTCAATTAATTTTTTTGGTAAAAACTACCAAATTCGCTCAACATCATTTAAGTTTTATATAGGGTCCGCCATCTAACGTTTTTTTTTCAACTATTCAACCGTTGGACTATTATTTGTGGGGTGCCCGAGGCAGCCATTTGAATGAAATTATTTTCCATTATTAACCGGAAGGATTGTACTTTCAAATAAAAAAAGAAATTTGAGAAAATATTCAGTAGTTTTTTTATAGCATTTTCAAAAAAAAAAGTTATTTTGCGGACCCTATATATACTATTTGAAATAAAAAAGATCGATATATTTATTAATAGAATTTCTAAATATTATTCACACTACAAAATATTGAATAAACCCTCCTCCTTAAACTACACAATATTTCAAAGATATAAGGTTGCCACGGAGTTTCAAAATAATTTTGCTAATTTCAATATTTAAAGAAATATATTTATTTGTTAAAAATCTAATTTTTTCCTCTGCAAAAATTTGTCGCTATCGTTTAAGTTTTAAATAAATTTGTTAATAGAGTATTAATATAGTTTCTCATTATCGTTGACACTAAAATATATATGATCGATTGAATAAATTCTCTTCCCTAAAAAATACAAAATTTCAAAGTTACACGATTGCAACTGTAATTTGTTAATTTCAATATATTTTTTGAAAAGAAAAGTGGTAAAACAACAATAATTCCTATCTCAATATCGTATAAGCTTTAAATAAATTTCAAATCAAAAAGAAAAGATTTTCTCAATATCTTTTACACTACAAAATATATAATATGGTTGATATGGTTCCTTAAAATATACAAAATTTAAAAGTTATATCGTGTAACAAAACAGTTTGCAAAAGAAAAAAATTCTCAGTAATGTTCATCAACATTGTAAGACCATCGAAAATTTCTCGTTGACTCGTCTCATAAGAGGAATTCCATGTTAAATTAAAAAGTTATGAGACGAATGAGAATTATTCTTTGTTGTACTTTCCATTTTAATTTTGCATACACAGAAGAAACGAGATATAGTGCAACACGAAAAATGCTCAGTTATGTTCTTCAAAATTGTAAGACCATCGAAATTTTCCCGTTAATTCGTCTCACAGGAGGAATTCCATGTTAAATTAAAAAGTTATGAGACGAATGAGAATTATTCTTTGTTGTATTTTCCATATTAATTTGGCATACACAGAAGAAAAATTTGTATATCATTGAAAATCTTGCCTTTAGGGAAATTTATATTGGTGTAAACATATTAAGAGAAATCATCTATAGTTTTAGTTCAATTGAACCAAAATAATTAAGTACATATTTTTCTTTATTTCATGTCGAGACTTATTTGTTTCGTGAGAATGTCAAAATTTTCGTTAAATCAAATTTTTAGTATTTGATTTATTGATATAATTTTAAATTTAAATTATTTTTTTTATTATTATTTTTTTTGGCTCACTTTTAGTCTTGTAAAGACGTTTTCCCATATTCAAGAGAAAATTTAAAATTTTAGCATATTTTAATTAAACATTTATTTGTTTTGGGAAATGTATAGGAATGTCTTCAATGCTCTAATTTTAATGAGAAGTGCAAGTACATTTAAGGGAGATATTCTTTCTTATTGTATTTCTTCCCTGCTACACTTTTTCTGAGCGTAAGCTTTTTCTTTCAAATTATTGTAAACTTTAGAAAAGTTCACCGAACAATCGTTAGAATAATATTGCCTATTTAACATATTAATTTATTATCGGTCAGATTTGAGGGATTTCATAGTGGAATTAAACCACAATGAAAATTTCCATAAGAACAAAAGTCGACGCCATTGTTTTATATGTAAAAATCAATTTGAAATCCAAATAAGTCAGATTTTATACAAGGACAAACCATCCTACAGTGCCGTGGCAGAGTAAGGGAGGACACCACAGTAAACAGGACCTTTTTATTACAGAGCCTTAAGGGCTGTCACAGAATGTTTTTGTTTTCCGAATTTCAACAGAGATTTGTGAAACAATAAATTAGGGGTGGAATAAAAAAAATAAATAACAATTTCCAAAAGGGGATATTGACAAAAGCACAGCAAAGGACAAATATGTATACATGGAAATGGGAATATGTAAATAAGGCGTAAAAAGTATACTTACGTTTGCCAGTCCGTTCAAAATGAAAGACAGCCAATTTCCGCAGGAAAACGGGAAGATGTGAAAATGTCACGTTGCGAAGGTTAAAGTTGACAATTTCAGGATAAGTTGTTGAAGAAATTGAAGTTGAGGGTGTTGTTGGTTGGTATCCGCAAAACCGTTGATTTTTTATATCAATTAAATATATAAAATGTTGGTGTTGTTAAAATTACCCAGCGTTACAATTTAATAGTGATGTTTTTTTTCGATTGCATTAAATTGTTCAAAATTATAGGAAGGAAGAAGCAAATAAATTAAAATTTGTGTGGTGGTTTTTGAATTTCTAGTTATGAGGTTAAACAGAAAAAATAAAATAAACAAAATTTTGAAAAAAAGGAATTAAGCGAAACATATAACTAAAGCCAAATAGATGTGGATTGTTTCCAAATCGGTGCGTTTTTCTAGGTGTTTTGGGGGTTTATCAAATTTCCTCCTTTGAACTCACTTTAGTAATTAATGATGACTACTGGTGTTTTGTTTTTAGCTTTTCTTCGGTAAAAAAAAGTCTTTTTTTCTGTGAAGGCCACTTCAGGTTTCGTTTTTTTTAGTATCGATTATAAATGTCAAATTTTAAATTTTCATGAACAATTTTCTTGCCAATTTGAGTTGATGTTAAAATTAAATTGACATTTGCTTTTGCGTTGTTACAATTCAGCAAATCGTTTGGGTCTTTTTTTGTTTTGTTTTTTAAGGAGATGGAATCACTCAATCCTTAGTTCGTATTTTTTGGGGCGGGGGATGCGAGTATAGTAGTCGTTGTTTTAGCTAATTTTACTAGTCGGTGTAAAATTTACTATAAAGAAACGTGAAAAGGGGGAGTTTAAAGAAGAATTCCAGATTAATTCAGGGCAAAATTTAAAACATGACAAAAAATATAAAATATATATTTTTGAGGACTTGAGTTTTCCATTCAAAAAAAAATCTTAATAAAATATAAAAATTGTAAACTAGAATAAATTATTCCCATTTTTAATTTTCAAAACAATTTACAAAGTTTCCATAGGCTGGTAACTCTATTAAAGAGCACAGCTGTTTGCAGCAGCCACAAAAGTTCATAATTAAATTATTTCGTAAACCAGACATGAACCTTAACAGAGTACAAAAATGATAAACTACACCTTTTTTCAATTGTAATTCAAAAGACATCACTTGAAATTCAAAAGACACCAGTTGACATTTAAAAAATTCCTTTTGCAATTCAAAAAATATCACTTGAAATTCAAAAATTCCATTTGAAATTAAAAAATGTCAATTAAAATTCAAAACTCGTCATTTGTAATTCAAAAGACATCATTTGAAATTCAAAAGACATCATTTTAAATTCAAAAGACATCATTTGAAATTCAAAAGACATCATTTGAAATTCAAAAGACATCATTTGAAATTCAAAAGACATCATTTGAAATTCAAAAGACATCATTTGTAATTCAAAACTCGTCATTAGCAATTCAAAACTCGTCATAAGTAATTCAAAAGACACCATTTGAAATTCAAAAGTTTTCATTTGAAATTCAAAAGTTTTCATTTGAAATTCAAAAATGTAAACAAACTTATTTAAGGAAAAAAATACATTAGGTGGGGTAGCATTTATTTTTTCTGCAAATTTGGATAATTTTTGAAATTCAAATGGTGTCTTTTGAATTACTAATGATATTTTTTTAATTTCAAATGGAATTTTTGAATTTCAGTTGATATTTTTTGAATTTCAAATGGAATTTTTGAATTTCAGTTGATATTTTTTTAATTTCAAATGGAATTTTTGAATTTCAAATGGTGTCTTTTGAATTACACTTGAAAATGGTGTAGTAGAAATTATTCTCAGATTTGAAATCATTTTAAATTTTTACATTCCATTGCAACGAAAGTCATACCAAAGTTGGCAACACTGTTAAAGAGAACAGCTGTTTGCAGCAACCACAAAAACTCGTATCTAAATTATTTCCAAAATCAGAGCTGATTTTTTAACAAAACATTTTAATAAATCGAAAAAATCATCTGGAATGTGATGTGATGTGAGGCAATTATTCCCAGATTTCTATTGATTTTCAAAAGTTTCCTTTTTACATGTCATTGCAACGAAAGTCATGCCAAAGTTGGCAACACTGTCAAAAGAGAACAGCTGTTTTTAGCAACCGCAAATGTTCAAGCTGAATCCCATACAAATTTGATAATTGAAATCGAGTTAAGCTCGATTTCGCCAGCAGTCAAATTTCTATTTTTTTATGAAGACGATTCCCCTCTTTCATTATGATTGGCGTTCCCTAGCTTATCAGTGTGCTTAGTTTGCCAGCTGTTTAATTGAACGATCCCCCACCAACGATACGATTATAGTTGGTGATTTCGATATTAATCGTTTCAATGCTAGAAGTTTTTTCATCGCAGTACTATTCTTGTTCCAATCAACACCAGAAAACTTTCGCTTGCAACGCATAACAAATGGCAAATCCTAGTGGCGCCACAATTGACCCATGCCTAACACCTAACACATGCTGCTGCTGTTCGATTTTGATGTATAACGGCAGACATGTGTGTTAGCAAAGATGACGGCATCTGCGAGAGCACATCGTCGTCGTCGTCATCTAATGTCTGACCACAATTCGCGCAAAAGTCTGAGTCATAACAAAGCCGTTTGTTTGGCGAGCACATGGAGAATCTTAGTGAACGAATGAATGACACAGAAGTGTGGTGGATGGTGGTGATCATGCTGAAACCGGGCAAAACTTGAAATTCCATTGCAAATCCAAGCAGTTGGAGTATTTTCTATAGGAAACAAGGGGAAGTGTGAAAAGTGTGGTGAATGCCGTAATAGATTTTATTCTTATTTGCGAGTTGTACAATAAATCTTAAAGTGTAAACAATTCTATAGCCTGTACACTAAAAATCACATGTGAGACAGGCTTTATACGTTGGTGTGCGAAGGTCTTTATGAGTTGCACAAAATCTTTTATTTTAGGCATACCTCAGATACTATCGAACATATGTCACATTCAGACTTTTAATTTCCTTCACAGAGAACGTCGATGCGACATGAAGATGACGCTTTAGTTGAAATTGAAATTATCTGGTCGAAAGTCTGCATTAGATTTACCTTTTGGTTTCGTCTCATGCCACAGTAGACTTTATTCTTATTTTCAAGTTGTACAATAATTCATAAAGTGTAAACAGTGCTATAGCGTTTTTCAGACGGCATGCGAAATCGAACTGATATCGATCTCAAATGCTAGATCCCATACAAATTTGAGACTAAAAATCACATGTGAGACGGGTTTATAGGTTGGTGTGCGAAGGTCTTTATGAGTTGAACAAAATCTGCTATCTTAGGCATTCTTTCGAGGCTATCGAACATATGTCACATCCTAGCTTTTAATTCCATCTACAGAGAAAATCGGATATGACATGAAGATAGCGCTTTAGTTAAAATTGAATTAAAAATCACATGTGAGTAGGGCTTGGTACGTTGGTGTGCGAAGGTCTTTGTGAGTTGAACTACATCTGTTTTTTACACATTCTTCCGAGACTAAGGAACATAAATCACATCCAGGTTTTTTAATTCTACCCACAGATTAAATGGATATGACATGAAGATGGCGCTTTAGTTGAAATTGAACTAAAAATCACATGTGAGATGGGCTTTATACGTTGGTGTGCGAAAGTCTTTATGTGTTGAACAAAATCTGCTATTTTAGACATTCTTCGGAGCCTGAGAAACATAAGTCACATTCAGGCTTTTAATTCCATTCACTGAGAAAATCGGATGTGGCATGAAGATGGCGCTTTAGTTGAAATTGATCTAAAAATCACATGTGAGACGTGTTTTATACGTTGATGTGCGAAGGAGTTTATGAGTTTAACAAAATTTGCTTTTTTATACATTCTTTGGAGACTAAGGAACATAAATCACATCCAGGCTTTTAATTCCATACACAGAGCAAAATGGATATGACATGAAGATGGCGCTTTAGTTGAAATTGAACATTCTCAGGTCAAATGTCAGCATTACACTAACCTTTTCGATTCGTCTCTCCTTCCCTTGACTTATTTACAATAAATTGAACTAAAAATTTTACACTCATGTTTTATTCGAATTTGGTTTAAAGTTGGCCTAGAAAACCTGGATGTATAAAATTCCAACAAAAAGGAAAATTCTGAGATAAAGTATATGGGACTATTCGTTAGTATAATAAGGCTAGTCGAAAATTAGATTAGTTTTAAACGAGTCGAGCCGGCCAGGCGGGCTTTATACGTTGGTGTGCGAAGGTCTTTATGAGTTGAACAAAATCTGATATTTTAGACATACTTCAGAGGATATCGAACATATGTTACATTCAGGCTTTTAATTCCATCCACAGAGCAAAATCGATATGACATGAAGATGGCGCTTTAGTTGAAATTGAACATTATCAGGCCGAATGTCCTTCTGGTTACAGTCTCTGCTTTCTTTGACTTGTTTACAATAAATTTAAGTAAAAATTTAATTTATTCGAATTTTTCCAAGAAAAAAAATCAAATCAAGAGCCAGTATTTGATATATGTTCGTTAGCCTCTGTGTAAACGATTTTGTTGAACAGACAAAGAACTTCGCAGCCCAATTGACAATAGTAGCGTTTTTTCGACTCGTATACTATGATTAACCGCCAGATTCTCTTGGGCAATTTTTAGTTAAATTTATGTCCAATTTTTAGTTAAATTTATTGTAAACAAGTCAAAAGAAGCAGAAACGAGACCAAAAAGTAAATGTAATGCAGAGTATCGACCAGATAATTTTCAATTTCAATTAAGCCGCCATCTTAATGTCATATCGATATAATATGTGTTCGTTAGCCTCTGAGGATGTATAAACGATTTTGTTCAACAGGTAAAGACGTTCGCAGCCCAAAGTAGAAAGTCCGTCTCGCAGATTATTATTTGCCAATAGTTGCGTTTTTTTCGACTCGAATACCATGATTAACCCTCAGGTTCTGTGGGACAACTTTAAATCAAATTCGAATAAAGCGTGAGTGCATTTTTCATATTTGTATTTTTGAAATATCACCCAATGAGCGATTTTTCATGTTTCACGGTGAAAAATCGCCCAAATTACAAATATGAAATATTGCTCAAATAAAGAGTGATTTTTTTGAGGTTAGGATTTTCATGCATTAGTATTTGACAGATCACGTGGGATTTCAGACATGGTGTCAAAGAGAAAGATGCTCAGTATGCTTTGACATTTCATCATGAATAGACTTACTAACGAGCAACGCTTGCAAATCATTGAATTTTATTACCAAAATCAGTGTTCGGTTCGAAATTTTTTATCGACAAATTTTGTTCAGCGATGAGGCTCATTTCTGGTTGAATGGCTACGTAAATAAACAAAATTGCCGCATTTGGAGTGAAGAGCAACCAGAAGCCGTTCAAGAACTGCCCATGCATCCCGAAAAATGCACTGTTTGGTGTGGTTTGTACGCTGGTGGAATCATTGGACCGTATTTTTTCAAAGATGCTGTTGGACGCAACGTTACGGTGAATGGCGATCGCTATCGTTCGATGCTAACAAACTTTTTGTTGCCAAAAATGGAAGAACTGAACTTGGTTGACATGTGGTTTCAACAAGATGGCGCTACATGCCACACAGCTCGCGATTCTATGGCCATTTTGAGGGAAAACTTCGGAGAACAATTCATCTCAAGAAATGGACCGGTAAGTTGGCCACCAAGATCATGCGATTTGACGCCTTTAGACTATTTTTTGTGGGGCTACGTCAAGTCTAAAGTCTACAGAAATAAGCCAGCAACTATTCCAGCTTTGGAAGACAACATTTCCGAAGAAATTCGGGCTATTCCGGCCGAAATGCTCGAAAAAGTTGCCCAAAATTGGACTTTCCGAATGGACCACCTAAGACGCAGCCGCGGTCAACATTTAAATGAAATTATCTTCAAAAAGTAAATGTCATGGACCAATCTAACGTTTCAAATAAAGAACCGATGAGATTTTGCAAATTTTATGCGTTTTTTTTTAAAAAAAGTTATCAAGCTCTTAAAAAATCACCCTTTATTATGAAAAAAGATCAAACATTTTTGGTGACTTTTCATATGAAAAATCTTCCCTTTTTGTATGAGATTTTTGGGCCGTTTTTTCACATTTTTTGGGGCGATTTTTTCTCAGATTTTGTGCAGACAAAATCTGCTCTTTCAACAAACTTTTCTTGCTGCTTTTCTTGCTAACATATTCTTTTCGGTGTATTTATAATTGATGTCGAAATACATGTCATACAGCCACAATGTAACCACTTGACTAATGTCACGTTGTAATTTTTGACAACGATTTCAAATCGAATTCGATTAACAATAGTCAACATTAATTTGATTATCTCTACGAATTTTGTGAAGTGTGCTTGCTGTGCTGCCGTTTAACGTCGCCCACTCTACACTGGCTTATCAGGGATTTCCCCCCCCCCCTACTACAAGGTGACTGCGACGACGACCACGACCACTTGTGAAATGTAGACCAACCTAGACATACTCTTTGTATTTATATATGTATTTATGAGTTCGTTTTTTTGGCCGCCTTTAAAATAAAATATTTTTTTCATATAAATAAAACCGCATCAGTGATTAATCAAATTTGTAAACAAACGATTTAGCATATCAACAGAAAACTGAAAATAAAGTACAACCAAATAATATCGGCATTATTTCATTTTCTTATCGCCACGTTTAGGGTTTCGCATCGGGTCGTCTATGTACGGCAGGCGGTCTTCTTGAGTATTTATATTGTTGATGTGTCATATGGTAGTGGTACTCTAAGTATTTGCCTTTGCCATTTGGCATTGTATATTTTTTGTTTTATGATTCCCAATGAATTGCTTCATTTGCGCCGGGCGATAAATTCAACTCGATGGAATTCCAACCTTTTTAGCTATTAAATCGCAGAGCAATTTGTTATATTATTACCTTACCCTACCTTATTCGTTCACCGAGGGAAAAAGAGTGGTGAGATCATTGTTACAATAAATTTTTTATGACCACATGTTACGTAGTATTGTTTCTAAGGAAAAGTGTATAAAGGAATAAAACACATCTAATATATCCATATGTACTCATGAGAGTTAAACTATGGAATGGTTGCAAATAATTTGATATCATTCATTATTCAGAGATTTGTGCATGTTTATGTGCCACTAACTCGAAGTGTAATATTTTACAAAAATAAATTATTATGCCAATAATGACTAAGAAATGCTAAAAATAACAACATTATTTTTATTATGGGGTAGTACAACACATTCTTATGTTGTTAAGTCAGCTAGCTATTGATATTATGAGGAATGCAGGCTTTGTCAAAGAGCAACAGTATCGAGATTAGATTTAGTGTTGCTACACTAGGGTGATTCATTAGTCACAGCTCCAGATATTGGGTAACGCTGGACAATATTAAAATCCAGGGGATTAGAAAGTTACAATCGATATGCATTTTTATTTATTTAAAAAAATGTATAAATTTTCACCAAAATTATTGAAATTCTAACGAATAATCCCTTATAAGTAATCTCAACATCCTATTTATTTATTTTAATTTTATAATTCTTTCACAGAAAATAACGAATAATCCCCTATAAGTTATCTCAACATCCTATTTTTTTAATTTTATAATTCTTTCACATCTCAACATCCTATATATTATTTTAATTTTATAATTCTTTCACAGAAAATAAAAATTCGAATAAAGCCCGAGTGTCAATTTTTTAGTTAAATTTATTGTAAAAAAAGTCAAAAAAGCAGAGACGAGACCAAAGGGTAAGTCAGCAACTAGATAATTTTCTATTTCAACTAAAGCGCCATCTTCATGTCATATCCATGTTGCTCTGTGGACGGAATTAAAAGCCTGGATGTGACATATGTTCGTTAGCCTCTGAAGAATGTCTAAAAGAGCAGATTTTGTTCGTCTTATTTGACAATAGTTGCGTTTTTTCGACTCGAATCCCATGACTAACCCCCAGTTTTCCTTACGCAGCCTTAAACCAAATTCCAATAAAGTATGACTGTCCAATTTTTAGTTAAATTTATTGTAAACAAGTCAATGAAAGCAGAGATGAGACCAAAATGTAAATGTAATGCAAACATTCGGCCAGATAATTATCAATTTCGACTAAAGCGACATCTACATGTCATATCCGATTTTCTTCATGGTTGGATTTAAGAGCCTGGATGTTATATATATTCGTTAGCTAGCCTGTTTAAAAGGTTAGTTTCACTTTTTTATTGACCAAAAAGTAAATGAAATGCTGACTTTCGTTTTCGATTATGTTTAATTTTAACTAAAGCGCCATCTTCATATCAGATTTTCTTCGTGGATGGATTCAAAAAGCCTGGATGTGATATGTGTTCGTTAACCTCTGAAGAATGTCTAAAATAGCCGATTTTGTTCAACAAATAAAGACCCTCGCAACTCAAAGTAGAAATTCCATCTCACAGGTTCTTATTTGACAATAGTTGCGTTTTTTCGACCAGGTTTTCTTGGACAGCCTTCAACTAAATTCGAACAAAGCGTGAGTATTATTTTTTTATTAATTTATTGTAAACAAGTTAAAGGAAGCTGAAACGGGCCTAAAAGTAAATGTAATGCTGACTTTCGTTCAGATATTTTTCAATTTCAACTAAAGCGACATCTTCATGTCATATCGATTTTGCCTGTGAATGAATTTAAAAACCTGGCTGTGATATGTATTCGTTAGCCTCTGAGGATGTGTAAAACATTTTATTCAACTGATAAAGACCTTCGCAGCCCAACGTAGAAAGTTCATCTAGCAGGTTCTTATTTCAAAGACCTAGAACCATAAAGACTGAGCATATGGGAAAATTAAAAATATATACAATAGATGTCCTCATAGTATTAGTGGAAAGTTGGAATATTCAGCCCACAAAGATGGTGAGATGGTGAACATTTGCAAGTTTTGTGCCATCTACATTTAAGTTTTTCTCACGTCATGCGCAGTCTTTTTGCTTCTAGGTCTTTGCTTATTTGACAATAGTTGCGTGTTTTTGGACTCAAATCGCTTGATTGAACCCCAGGTTTTCTTGGGCAACTTTGAACCAAATTCCAATAACGCTTGATTGTCAAATTTTTAGTTAAATTTATTGTAAACATGACAAAGAAAGCAGAGACGAGACCAAAAGATAAATGTAATGCAGACTTTCGACCAAATTATCTTAAATTTTAACTAAAGCGCCATCTTCATGTCATATCGATTTACTTCGGGTTAAAAGCTTCGGAGTTAAAAGCTTGAATGTAACATACGTTATTTAGCCTCTAAAGAAAAAATATTAAAATTAGACAAGGACCCAAGGATTATTTTCAGATATTGACATTGAAAATCGATCAATTGAATATATTTTAGAAATTGGCCCAAAATTAACTACTTTGCGTATTCTCCATGTTAAAGAAAATTCAAATTTAATAACTTTTGTTCTACTAAACATTTTTGAGTACTGTAAGAAAACTGAAAATAGACAAGGACCCAAGGGTTATTTTGAAATATTGAGATTGAAAATCTTGCAATCGGATATATTTTAGAAATTAGCCCAAAGCTGACTACCTTGCGTATTTTCCACTTTAAAGACAGTTCAAATTCCATAACTTTTGTTCGAGTAAATATTATTGAGTTCTGTAAAAAATTGAAATTAGACAAGGACCTGATTACTTCGAGATACTGACATTGATCAAATCGGGCAATCTGATCTATTTTAGAAATTAGGGCAAAGTTAACCACTATGCGTATTTTTCAATTTGTAAGAAAATTATTTTTTTTCATTTGTATGTTTTTTAACATTATTTCACGTATTTGTTCATGATGCACAGAAAAATATTTTTTGCGTATTACAGATTTTCAACTTTTTCAAATTTTAAAAATTAAAAAAAAGTAATTTATTTTTTCGATTTTGACGAACTTTTGCTCTCACATTTTAAGAGATTTTGCATATGAGTTTGTTTTATTAATCAAACAGTGACTCGCTGTGGATGCATTGGCTTCTCAATAGTCACGTGTAGGTTCTATGAACCGCATATGCGGTAATTTTGCTTACTGACATAGCCACCGAGATGAAAATGGGCTTCATCTGAAAACACAAGCATTTTCCACCTAAATTTCTTACAGTTTGCCTTAAAGACTCACTACTTTGGAAGTAAATTTTTAATATTTCCCAATTTTGTTCGAGCGTATATAGAGTCCCAATTGGCAAATTTCAAAAATAAAAATGATTCTTATTCTAACTTTCAAAGTCGCTAGTTCAAATTTAAAATATTAAATAGTCCACCCTCTCAATGTGCCGACTGTGATGTCTTTTAGCGGAAACTTCCATTTGAAATGTCATATATGTATGTTAGTTCATCAAAATAAACCGGAAATTAGAAAAGGAGGCGAAAAGGATGGATCTCTTTCTTTTTCGTCATTTTTGAGCAAAAAAACCCCAACCATGACCCTGAATATGACTTAGAATATGTTTGAACAGGAAGGAGAAGCGTAAGAAAAAAAAACAAAGACAAAGTTTCTTTTTTTGGGATACATTTGGGTTGAGGGAGAGAGAGAAGGCCGCCGTTGAGAGCAGACTCTAAGGCACCTCACCCGAATGGCAATGAAACTAGTTGGAGCCAACTAGGGCGATAACAATTAATGTGAAGGTTGGAGGGAAATTTCAAATTTACTTTGGTTTGTTATTTTGTGCGTTTCGGTGTTGTGTGTCAAACATGAAAATAGGCTGATAAATTGGTTGTATCAAACCTCCTCCACATTGAAAATGTTCATTAATAAATTTGAAAATGTTCAAATATCATATCTCAAATTTACAGAATTTAAAAATACCCATTAATAAAATTGAAAATGTTCAAATATATCATATCTCAAATTTACAGAATTTTCGAAAAATTTGTCGCTTGTGCTTGATATGATATGTTTTACAAAATAGGCTGATAAATTGCTCCCATCAAACGCCGTCACATTATGAATTAGCATAATTTAAAAAATGCTCATTAATAACTTGATATATAATATATTTCAAATTTACAGAATTTTCGAAAAGTTTGTGGCTTGAGCTTTATATGATTTGTTTTATGTTTTATTGCATGTTGGCCGGTGGTTTATTTACATGGCCATAAAACCATCCATTCTTTGGCGGGCATTAACTTTGGCCAATAAACCTTTTTTTTGTTTTTTGAGGGGCACTCTTTAAGCTACTTAAGCATGAATGCTTAAGTACATGGATATATGTAGTTACTACCTATGTTTGTCTATATGTTTGGCCGGCTGGTTCTGTAACAAAGAGCCATACGGGATGTATCTCAAAGATATCATAAACATACACATAACTAACTCACTACCTCTTACAGACATGTTTGTAAATATGTATATTTGTACTTGTAAACAGACAGGGTTTCTGTGTATCTATGCGACGACCGTGGGGGCCTTAATAATGTCGGTGGTAGCTATGAGAACACACATGTGGGGCAACAGTGGCCCGCAATTATGTTGCAGAATGTTGCAAATTACTAACTAAGTAGAGACATAATCAAAAAATTATTTTAAAATGTTCCACCTAAAAAAGTAATACGGAAATATTACTATTATTAAATATTAAATATTATTAAATATTACTTTATTCATAGCAATTGAACATTTAAGCAATTAAATTATTACCAATATTTATTACCAACTTTACTTTAAAAAATTAAACCTTTGGAATTTAGGAAATCAATCTCAAAGTGGAAGCATTTTAAATATTTGTAATGTATTGGGAAGGAAAAAAAGTGCAACGCATAGAGGTGTAATTTAAAGTCACGAGGTAAGTTTCACTTAAATTCCTTTCACGAAATTTTAGGCTTTTAAAGTTATGCCATCTTAGCTTAAGTTCAAAATTGATACGACCTTAAGGTCCAAAGGACCCAAATCTTAGGACAAAATGAAACTAATAAAATACATCAATATGTATTGAATAATGTTTAAAATAATTACTTTGTCGACGATTCTGTACAAAATCAGATGGGATATCTGATAATGCAAAGTGGTCTCACACAGTGGATACAACCTCTGGCAAAAAAAACTATTGTATAGTGTAAAACTAATAAATCATCCGGAATCGTTTGGTATTTGATATTTGGTAATGCCTTTGTAATCACTTTGAAAGTACAAAATGGATGATACAAGTGAATGATTTTGCCGCATCCCTCTTCAGGAACTATGACCAAAAAATCCCTAATATTGACTGATTTTGCAGACAAATTGAATTGAATTAATATCGGCAAACAGCAATGTCAATAACTCAAAATAATCCTTTGGGCCTTGTCTAATTTCAATTTTTAACAGAGCTCACAAATGTTTACTACACCATTTTCAAGTGTAATTCAAAAGACACCATTTGAAATTCAAAAATTCCATTTGAAATTCAAAAAATGTCAATTGAAATTCAAAAAATATCGTTTGAAATTCAAAATTCATCATTTGATATTCAAAACTCGTCATTTGTAATTCAAAAGACACCATTTGAAATTCAAAAATTCCATTTGAAATTCAAAAAATGTCAATTGAAATTCAAAAAATATCATTTGAAATTCAAAACTCATCATTTGAAATTCAAAACTCGTCATTTGTAATTCAAAACTCGTCATTTGTAATTCAAAAGACACCATTTGTAATTCAAAAGACACCATTTGAAATTCAAAAGGCACCATTTGTAATTCAAAAGTTTTCATTTGAAATTCAAAAATTATTCCATTTGAAATTCGAAAATGTAAACAAACTTATTTAAGAAAAATATACATTAGGGTAGCATTTATTTTTTCTGCAAATTTGGATAAAATGATAAGCAACTAATAATTATAATGATATAAAATGTCGGCAATTTCATATATAGTTTATAACCTTCAGCAGCTCAGAGAGCATCTGCATATAATTTATAATGACTTGCATTTTACTTAGGGTTGGATTATTTGTGTGGGAGGTACAACAAATCATAACTATTTTACAGGTATAAAGTGATTGTAAAACCATTTCCAATATTAAATTGTTACTTCATCAGTTTTATTTTAACCAAAGCATATGCCAATTTGTGTGAGATGTCTTGCAATATCGCTCATATTGCATATATAACGTCCATGAAAACATTACCAATGACCAAATTTCAGAGTATTCCGATAGAGTGATTTGCGTGAGAGATACGTAAATCTGTTTTCTTAACAACAGAATATTAAAGTTTACAGAAATAAATAAATGCTACCCAACCTAATGTATATTTTGCTTAAATAATTTTGTTTACCCATTTTGAATTGCAAATGGAATAATTTTTGAATTTCAAACGAAAACTTTTGAATTTCAAACGAAAACTTTTGAATTTCAAATGGAGTCTTTTGAATTACTTATGACGAGTTTTGAATTTCAAATGGAATTTTGAATTTCAACTGGTGTCTTTTGAATTTCAAGCGATGTCTTTTGAATTATAATTGAAAAAGGTGTAGAACAAAAGTTATTGAATTTTAGCCGATGTATTTGAACCGCAGACTAACGTATGAAACTTCTTTCGCAGGTTCCTATTTAACAATAGTGGCGTTTTCTTCGACTACTAATCGAGTGCATGGGAATAGGTATCCGAACTAATTTTTACCTTTGCAATTTGAAAATTAAGTCCGATCATACCCGATTACATATTAAACTAAAGGTAATTATGATGCCTGCAAATGTTACGAACTTCATATTCACACAGAGGCAGTGTTTTACAAACAGTCTTCTAAAAATTAAAAAAAAAATTTTGCAGGCTCGAAAAAAAAAATTGAAAAAAATTATTTAACAATGTCTTTATGTAAAAGATCTGTGTAGAAATTCTAAATTTATTCATAGATTTTTTATAAATAGACATCGTTTTCTTCATTAGAATCCGACTTATTTTATATTTTTTCGGCGTTTTTTGAAAAAATATTTTTTTCTCAATTTTTTGGATTTTGACACAGACCACTATCATTCTAACTGGCACATATAACTTATAGTTGTGGGTCGATAGGGATTGGAAAACTTACTTGGAGTACACTGAATTCATTCGTACTACACAATTTGCAAAAAATGCTTCCAAATTAAAAAAAAAAACATTTTTCTAATTTTCAAACATTATTTGAATTTAAGTAGATGAAAATCGCGAGAGTTATTTGTTATTGAGGAATATACAACTAATTTTATTTCAAATTCATCGCATGAGTGCGTACACATTATGTGCTCATTAAGGATAATATTACTCATTTGCTCAGATTGTTCACAAGCCACGGAGAAGAGAACCTCAATGTGATAAAGGATATTTTTCTTTTAATTTTTATATAGTTGGACTATTATTTGTGGGGTGCCCTCAGCAGCCATTTGAATGAAATTATTTTCCATTATTAACCGGAAGGATTGTACTTTCAAATAAAAAATGAAATTTTAGAAAATATTCAGTAGTTTCTTTACAGCATTTTCAAAAACAAAAGTTATTTGGCGGACCCATATATTAATATATCAAGAAAGAATTTTAGTCTTGCTGAAATTTTTCTGTTGCTTAATTTAATTTATAAAAGAAATTTAGGAAAAAGTATGTTTTTTAAACAAATGGTAAAGTTAATTAATCAAGTTAGTTTCCAAAAACTTTATATTCGAAGCATAATATCATTTTAAAACGATTGAAATACCTCAATTTAAAATTAACAACAAGTAACGAAAGGCTAAAGTCGGGCGGGGCCGACTATATGATACACTCCACTTTCTATCCGAATACGGTAAAAAAGTTAAAACGGAAGTATTTTCTTATCCTGTAAATGTATGTGTTTGACAAAAAATGTTAACTGGGAAAGGACATTTGTATGGGGGTATATTGAAACCTGGAACGAAATAGGTGAAATATAATATGTGTAGTTTGGTCAAAATCGGTTAAACATATGGGAGCAACATTTGTATTTGGGCTATATATAAATCTGAACCGATCTTAGCCACTTTTACCATAGGTTTTTCACTTGGATTATAAGCTGTTGTACCAAATTTAAAGTAAATCGGATACAATATGTAGTTTCTAGAGCGGAAAAAGGTCAAATCGGTAGCGACATTTGTATGGGGGCTATATCTAAATCTGAACCGATTTGCCTCAAATTAAATAGCGTTCGTCCTTGGTCCACAAAATTTACTTGTGCTAATTTTTGTTAATAAATAGATGGACAAACGGACATTGCTAAATCGACTCAGAAAGTGATTCTAAGCCGATCTGTATAATAAACGGAGGGTCTAACTCGCTTCCTTTTTGGGTGTTACAAACAAATGCACAAAGCCATAATACTCTCGTGGAGTGTATAAATAATATGCATTTAATATTAGTGGACTAAACATATTTTTAATATTTATTTTAATAAACAATTTACAATTCTTATAGGATTTCAGTGCCTAAGTGCCCAAAGGAGCATTTTAGAAGCGAGAATATACAATAGATTTCATTTAAAATTGCCTGATTACACACATTCTGCACATGGGTGGCGTATACTTTTTGTTCATTAAAGATAATTTTACTCATTCGTTCTGTAGGCTAGCTGACTTTAGAGTTGAGAACTTCAAAATTGAATATTTTAGCTTTTTGGTGATTGCCAATTTTAGATTCTTCAGAATGACTTCTCATTCTGACTTTCTCCTTGACTGGTCTTCATAACTCGTTTTCATTTTTTCCACTTGTCCACTTTGTATTAAATTTTAAAAACTGAGAATATAAATATTTTGGAGCAAAATTCATCCAGAAATCGACTTAATCGATGTGATAAGTTTTCCGAAAATTTATATTTGGAGTATATTTTTGAAAGCATTTTATATCATTTTGCTAATCATCGTTTTGAATTCAAAAAATGGTCGAAATTTTGAGAATATTGTGGGGTCTTGGAATCATAACTTTTAAATGACCATGCCACTGGATTCAGCGCACTCGATTTAGGCTTGACAATAGCTAGTCCTGATTGTGGGTGTAGCACAGTTTTATAGGGACATTGCTGCAAGTCTGAAATTGCTGCTAAACGAAAGCTGTCCCTCAGTGTCTAACAGTGTAAAGAAGCCTTTAATTTCGTCCGGGTTCGGATAGCTAAACGAAAGTTGTCCCTCAGACTAAAAGTGTAAAAAGGCCTCCACTTTTATTAATAATAAATATTAATCTAAATCCTGAACACTGCGATTGAATTTAAATTTAATTATATTTTTTTCAGCCAACCCCCCTATTCTTGTTGAGCCACTGTCTGTTGTTATATGGGGTCGGACGGACTCTCTCGCATCTCGTATATGTATGTATGTCTGTATATGGATAATGTATAATGCATTATGTGTGTCAGCTGTTGGTTTGGATTCGGTTGGTTTCGCTGATTTTTGCGGCATTTTAACTAACGAAATTTTAGATGTTGTGCTGCAGTGCCTGCATTGTTGTTGTTGCGATTTCCCAAAAAAAAAAATATTTAAAAATAAATTTGTCAAATCTTTTTTCTCCCGAACTTTTCTAGACAGTTTTTCTTATTATTCAGCACAACTTTTGGTTTTCATATTCGTTGTCAATATATATTCGTGTTTAATGATTTTTTTCTTTCATTATTATTTTGTTGTGTTTTTTCTTTTGCTGCTCTGCAGCATAAACATTTTTTTGCTTTTGGCCAAAAGGCTAAGTAACGCACAGACACACACACACGCACGCACACACAGACAGCAACGTTAACACAATTCAATCTTTGCACTCCACGCTCCACGCCACTCTACTCCACTCACTCCACTTCACTTGTCAACGCTGCTTGAAAAGTTTCGTTTCGATTTGTTTTTTTGGTTTTATTTTTGCCACCCTTTTCGTATCTTTGAGATTCGCTTTCGTTTCGTGCGTGCGTGTTGTACGTTTTTTTTTTATTTTATTTTATTTCTATTCTTCTTAATTGCCGAGATTTGTTTTATTCTTCATTTTGTATGCACAGTGGGTTTACTTCTTGGCCGTATATTATTATGTTCTATTATCATCCATCAACTCTATATTATACACCCCGATATTTTTTTTTTTTGTGATATATATTATTCCTCCCAAAAAAAATTAATTTCTATGCGAAGGCACAAAAAATACGTTAACCGCCGTCGCCGCCGCCGCTGAAGCTTTGCGCTCCACTCACACGTACCTTACTCGTTGGTGTTCAATTCTAAACTAATGAAAATGTAAAATGTACTCTGGCTGGCTCTAGCTCTGGTTGGCTTGCTGTCTTGCTGGTGTGCTTTTTCGTTTCGTTTCGTTTTGTTTTCAGCCACTTGTCGTTCGTCGCTTTCGGCTTTTGTGTGTGTGTGTATTCGTTTGGTCTTCTTCTTTCGTTTTCAAAAAAAAAAAAAAAACACACACGTTCGTGCTCCTCTAAACCACTTTGCCGTCATCTAGTTTGTGTTTCTGTTTTCGTTTTTTGGGAGTATAGATGGAGTCTCTGTTAGCTGGAGTGCTTAAAAAAGCTCGGTATTATATAAAGGGTGATTTTTTAAGAGCTTGATAACTTTTTTTTTAAAAAAACGCATAAAATTTGCAAAATCTCATCGGTTCTTTATTTGAAACGTTAGATTGGTCCATGACATTTACTTTTTGAAGATAATTTCATTTAAATGTTGACCGCGGCTGCGTCTTAGGTGGTCCATCCGCTTAGTCCAATTTTGGCATTTCCACGTTTTTGAGTAACAGAGACCCAATTGGTGCGAACGGCGACGAATCGAAAATTGGTGGTCATCATTAACACTGGCCGATACAGCTGCGATATTTTCTTCAGTTCGCACTCTACGTAAGCGTGTTGGTGGTTTAATGTCCAACAATGTAAATTTGGTGCGAAATTTAGTCACAATAGCCCGAATAGCCGCTTCAGTGGGTCGATTAAACTGACCATAAAATGGAAGCGCGCAATGAACTTTCTTAACAGAGCACGCATTTTGATAATAAAATTCAATAATTTGCAAGCGTTGTTCGTTTGTAAGACGATTCATGATGAAATGTCAAAGCATACTGAGCATCTTTCTCTTTGACACCATGTCTGAAATCCCACGTGATCTGTCAAATACTAATGCATGAAAATCCTAACCTCAAAAAAATCACTTTTTATAACCGGCTTTGCGGTTTTATAAGAAAACCGAGATTAAAAAACCCGTAGTCGCTTTAAATTCAAAAGAGTGTTCTTCACAAAATAGATCATAACATGGGAGTTTGTCCATTCAATTTTTCCACAGGCATATTATTTTCTACGAAAGATTACAAGTTCCATTTCCAACAAGTCGGAAAAATTAGAAATATTATTAAAATGTTATTAAATAACCGACAGCTGTCATTTTGTGTAGATTTTGATATATATGGGGCATTCCACGACAAATCAGACAGCTAAATAAAAATATTTTTGATTTCCTCCATTTTTTTACATTTTTTAGTACCCACTAAAAAACACCCCCTGGTATACTTTGAGTTTTTCTGATTACTCGTTAAAAAAATGTAGCCTTTTTAAAAATCCTTAAATAGTAAAAAATCACCCTTTAGTTCTTTTTTCAGTCTTTTGCTCATAACTTCGTCAATAATGGCCCGAATATGATATTATTTTTTTAATATTTTTGCACTTTTCGATTTTCTTGAAAAAAAAAATTATTTACTCTGTAAATGTTGAAACTTGGTTGAAAGTGGGCCTATAAAAATTACTATGTTTTTAATTTTTTTCGTGATATTATTTTTTTAATATTTTTGTTTTTTTTTGAAGTACTTTTCAGAAAAAATATTGAAAAAAATATTCACAATGTTTTTGTATACAAATTTTATTTTTTTTAAATTAAAACTTTAATTTTTAATTGTTTGTGCTCTTCGATTTTCTCGATTTTTTTATTTGAACATCTATTTATTCTGCAAATTTTGAGGCTTTGTTGAAAGTGGGCCTATAATAAGTAATAATTCTTTTAATATTTTGAAAATTTGGAAAACCAAAAATAAATTTAAACTTTATTTTTTTAATTGTTTGCACTTTTCGATTTTCTTGAAAAAAAAAAACTTATTAACTCTGTAAATGTTGAAACTTGGTTGAAAGTGGGCCTATAATAATTAATAATTCTTTTAATTTTTTGAAAACCAAAAATAAATTTAAACTTTATTTTTTTAATTGTTTGCACTTTTCGATTTTCTTGAAAAAAAAAAACACCTATTTACTCTGTAAATGTTGAAACTTGGTTGAAAGTGGGCCTATAAAAATTACTATGTTTTTTAATTTTTTTCATGTTTCCAAATTTTCAAAAAATTAAAAAAACATAGTAATTTTTATAGGCCCACTTCCAACCAAGTTTCAACATTTACAGATTAAATAGATGTTTAAATATTTTTTTTCGAGAAAATCGAAGAGAGCAAACAATTAAAAAAATAAAGTTTCTATTTATTTTTGGTTTTCTAAATTTTCAAAATATTAAAAAAAATATATTAATTATTATAGGCCCACATTCAACTTCAACTTTCAATTGTGTATATTGTTTTCAAAATTTTTTCTGAAAAGTTCTTCAAAAAACAAAAATATTACAAAAAAGGAATATCCAATTCGAACCATTATTGACGAAATTGTGAGTAAAAGACTGAAAAAAGAACTACTATTTAACGATTTTTAAAATAGCTATATCTTTTTAACGAGTTATCAGAAAAAAACCCAAATATACCAGGGGGTGTTTTTAGTGGGTATTAAAAAATTTAATAAAATGGAGGAAATCAAAAATATTTTTTTTAACTGTCCGATTTGTCGTGGAATGCCCCATATGTAGGGTGGGCAATTTAAAACTTTATCTTAGAATCGGCTATAATAAAGTACAGATTATTTTTTAAATTTCTGGTTATGAAAAGTTTGAACTTTGGAAAGTTTGAACTTTGTCATTTAATAATGGAACACAATATCATTCATATGACTGCCACGACTGACTCGGCAGTACCTCATCGATCAACCCAATTCAACCAGTACAGACCAAAATCCACACCAAACGGTAACTCGTTGTGGATGCATTGGCTTCTCAATAGTCACGTGTGGGTTCGCTGAACCCCATATGCGGCAATTTAGCTTATTGACATAGCCACCGAGATGAAAATGAGCTTCATCAAGGCTGAACTGAACTGGCCGATCTCTTCTCGAAAATTTCCTACGTAAATTTCTTACAGTTTGCGTTAAAGACTCACTACTTTGGAAGTAAGTTTTTAATATTTCCCAATTTTGTTCGGGCGTGTACCTCATCCGATCAAACCAATTCAACCAGTACAGCCCAAAATCCACACCAAACGGTAACTCGTTGTGAATGTATTGGCTTTTCAATAGTCACGTGTGGGTTCTATGAACCCCATATGCGGCAATTTAGCTTGTTAACATAGCCACCGAGACGAAACTGAGCTTAATAAAGACTAAACTGAAGCCCGATCTCTTTCCGAACATCCACGTACATTTCTTACAGTTTGCGTTGAAGACTCACTACTTTGAAAGGTAGTTTTTAATCTTTCCCAATTTTGTTCGAGTGTATATATGTCAAATGCCAAATATAAACCTGAAAAAAAAAAAATAAAAATGAATGTTATTCTATCTTTCAAATTTAAAGTAATCGGTAGTTCAAATTTAAAATTTTAAATGACCCACCCTATATAAAACTATTGGTTATCTTTAACCAGATGTAGTGAAAATAGGGGTAAATTATTATGGAAAATTATATGATATATATTCATTCCTGTCGTTCCAATGTGGAACATCGAAATATTCATTATTTCGTTTGATGTCTTTGTAAAAATTTAATTTTAGTCTATCAATTTACGTGTTTAGATGCCTCGTATATTAGAAATATTTTTGGAAAACTTCCAAAATTTGATGGAATATATTAATTTATATTATCAATGTTCACATCTACAAATTACACCGTGCGACAGTACTTTTTGGAACTAGAGATCGCATGTAGAAAAACGATGCACTTAGTTTTTTATTTAGTGAAATTTTCCCCCCTTTAATTTTCAAATGATATAGATGTTTTAATAATTTATTTTCGTACATTTGCAAGTTATATTTATAATAACAGTTATATAAAACCCGGTAGTTGTCTGCGGCCAAGTCATAAATGTCACCATGCCATTTGTAAATAAATTTGCATTCTATTAAATATAGATGCAAAATGGTCTTGAGCCAGGACAATATCCCAGTTCAAATCAAATATTGATTACAGACCAAAAAAATACAAACGAAAAAATAAAAAAAAATGTTTTTGTTTTATTTTTTAATATCTTGCATTCTAACGACAAAACAATGCCCATTTGAAAAAAATATATGCATAAATGAAAAAATTGTGGTGGTACTTGTAGGCGAAATAGGAATTTAATATTTTTTATTTTTGTTTAAATAACGCTTTTTGCTGCCTCCTTAAAGTAGAAAAAATATGATTTATATTTTTTTATTTATATATTGCTGACATCTAAACGAAGAAAGAGGAAATTAAAAATTATGTTTTATTTTTTATTCATGTTTAAATAATGTTTTCGCTGGCACTTAAAACAGAAAAAATAGTATTTTTTTATTTTCTATTAAATGAAATCCAAACGAAGCAAAACAACGCCTATTTGAAGAAAATCTAACTAGAATTTTAATAATAAATAAAAAACTGTATTTCTCACTGGACACAAAAAATAAATTTGTAGGCCTTGGACACAATTTTTTCATTCTTCTTTTTCAGCCAAGCATTTTACGTGTGTACATTAGGATGGATCCAATTCCCCCAGGAATGAATATTGTTTTGCTTAATAATGATTTGTCCTTAGGTTAAGTCGTCTGTGAGCTAAACTCACCTGAAAACATCCGAAAAGATAATGTTTTCCCTGTGTAATTTTTTTATGTTGCCATTTTTTTCTGAGGTAATATACCCCTGAAAGTACTTTATAATATGTTTTATAAAAATAAATAGAAGGAATCAATACATTTCGAATGAGGACTAGATGATGAATATTGAACGGAAAATTAGATCACTGACTTCATTTTATTGAAAATAGTTTAATACAAACGATTGTTTTCAGAATCAGCACTTTCAAACTCTCTTTACAAAAATGAGCGATGCGGCGTCTATTTACTACCGATGTTCATCATCCGCTTTCTGATAAATTACACTGTGCTAGTTCAAAAATTCAAGAGACGGGGAATCATTTTGCTAAAAGTACTTCGTATGCGCTGGATCTTCTCTCCTAAAAGCACGTACTTTATTTGGTACAACGTTGATCCCTTTTCGTCCCGTTTACCCCTTTAAAAGTGCAAATTTCGAAAAATCCAATTTTACTGCACTTCTAAAATGGTCAGAGGAATTTACATATCAAATTTCACGATTCTAGCTACAAAAATTTAGTTGGTTGGCATGGAGTGAGAGGAATTTACATATCGAATTCCACGATTCTAGCTGCAATACTTTAGTTGGTACCATTTTTATCCCTTTTGGCCTTTTCGCCCTTCAAAGTACAAATTTCGAAAAAGCCAGCCCTATTTTGACCTACACCAGGCGAGAAAATGCTTGAGCTACGCTGAAGGCCGGCAACGCTGGAACTTTAGGAAGGCCACCGACGCACAGCCGAATATTTTCATAAAGAGTGATTTTTTTGAGGTTAGGATTTTCATGCATTAGTATTTGACAGATCACGTGGGATTTCAGACATGGTGTCAAAGAGAAAGATGCTCAGTATGCTTTGACATTTCATCATGAATAGACTTACTAACGAGCAACGCTTGCAAATCATTGAATTTTATTACCAAAATCAGTGTTCGGTTCGAAATGTTCGGTTCGACAAATTTTGTTCAGCGATGAGGCTCATTTCTGGTTGAATGGCTACGTAAATAAACAAAATTGCCGCATTTGGAGTGAAGAGCAACCAGAAGCCGTTCAAGAACTGCCCATGTATCCCGAAAAATGCACTGTTTGGTGTGGTTTGTACGCTGGTGGAATCATTGGACCGTATTTTTTCAAAGATGCTGTTGGACGCAACGTTACGGTGAATGGCGATCGCTATCGTTCGATGCTAACAAACTTTTTGTTGCCAAAAATGGAAGAACTGAACTTGGTTGACATGTGGTTTCAACAAGATGGCGCTACATGCCACACAGCTCGCGATTCTATGGCCATTTTGAGGGAAAACTTCGGAGAACAATTCATCTCAAGAAATGGACCGGTAAGTTGGCCACCAAGATCATGCGATTTGACGCCTTTAGACTATTTTTTGTGGGGCTACGTCAAGTCTAAAGTCTACAGAAATAAGCCAGCAACTATTCCAGCTTTGGAAGACAACATTTCCGAAGAAATTCGGGCTATTCCGGCCGAAATGCTCGAAAAAGTTGCCCAAAATTGGACTTTCCGAATGGACCACCTAAGACGCAGCCGCGGTCAACATTTAAATGAAATTATCTTCAAAAAGTAAATGTCATGGACCAATCTAACGTTTCAAATAAAGAACCGATGAGATTTTGCAAATTTTATGCGTTTTTTTTTTAAAAAAAGTTATCAAGCTCTTAAAAAATCACCCTTTAGTTATACCTTACATCCCCAAAGTATGCTTTAAATAATTTTTCCAAAATACATTAACAGAGAACAACGATTAAGTTTTACAATTTCAGTAATTAAATCAATTATGGCAGCTATAAGCAGAATATCCTTTTATCCTTTATTGATTTATTTTTATTTTTACGGTTCCAAGGACATAATTTTACTATTTATTGTAGTCGATGAAAATAATAATAGTCGTAAATTAATTCTAATTTTTTTTTACAAAAAATATAATTTTTCTTGATTTTTTCATAAATCAACAGAGTAAATAACGCGAGTTGTGAAGAAAAGCCCGAATAAAACGTCTGTATTTTAACAAAGTTTTAAATATCACCCAAATCACATCTCTGATATAACTGAGCGTATTAGTAATATTATCATTCATAAATATAACGTATACGCCACCCAAGTCGTGAATTTGAAAAGAAATCAATATTTATGAACCAAAATTCAATAAAAATGTAATAATGAGAAAAAATGCATTTTTGAGTCCTGTGAACCACATAACGTGTGATACGTAACCAACGATCTCGGCCTACACTTATAACATGTATACAACAATTATAAAAATGTTATCAAATGACACAGTATTTCGATCGTACTCATGGAAGTTATAAACGTTCAAAATAGTGCAGTAATTACGAAGAGTAATATTTTTCAAATTTGTATAGCTGGTTTGTATATTAAGCTGGGCCACGATCTATATAAATAAAAAATAGATTCCAGTCACCCCACGGAAATAAAATTTGATTTTTTAATGAAGATTTGCAAAATATTTCCGTGAACTCCTTATAACACTCCCAACAATCATTTTCCCATGAATTTTTTGTGTTGCATTTCTTCTAAATTTTATAGTATTTTTTGTGGTTTTTCACAGTGACAACTGAGATTTTTTAGTATTTTGTAGGAGAATTTTGAAAAAAAAAAAACAATCAATACCTCAAATGATGAACATCGGAAGGAAATATATGAATATCGTTCATTCCATATCTAACCGAACGATTTTCGTAAAAAAAATACGACCACGACTCCGATTTTAACGATTTTTCGCAGGCATATTCTACTGTTAAAAATGTTTTATACGTATTTTTTAAACCGAAATTTTTTCAAAATATAGGACCATTTGAAAATTAGAAAAATCAAGAAAATCGTGCCGAGATATGAACATTGAAAATGGTGTAGTGAGAAAACGCGTGGGCACAATTCAAAGAATAACGGCTTATTTTAAAGGTAATTACAAGTACTTTTCGGCTTTCTTGGCCATTGACTGCTACTGACAAGAACTTTGTGTATTTCTGATTTTTCTTCTTCTTTTGTATTTTTCACTATGAAAACACCAACCTAAAAATTCAGAAAAAATATAGGCATACTCCGTGATCGATTCTAAACAAACACTGAAAATTTCAGCTTTGAGAAATAACGGGTTGTATTTAAAAAAAAACATTTACTAAATGTAGTCGCCCGAAAAAAGTATTTTCAGAACGATTATTCATAAAATAACATACACACACGTAGTTTGTGTAAAAGACAAAAAACACACAAATTTGTTGTCAGTAGCAGCCAATAGCCAATGACGCCGGCGAAAAGTACTTATAATTACCTTTAAAATAAGTCATCAGTCTTTGAATTGTGCCCACCCGTTATCGCACTAAAACATTTTCAATATTCATACCTCAGCACGTTTTACTTGATTTTCTCAATTTTCAATTGGTCATATATTTTGTAAAAAATTTCGTTTTTTTTTCGTCTTCTACGAATCAAATATTTTATAAAGTTTATTTATCGTACAAAGTTTCAACGAAATCGGAAATGGTGATGTAAAAAAGGTGTTCTGTTTGATATGGAATAATATGAAAAATTATATTTTCTTATTAAAATACTTTCTAAAAATACTCACCGGCTGTATTTTTAGAAAGTATCGTCATTCTCCTCTTTTTTGGTATCATTCTAAAGGTACTGATTCCTTCCAATTATTTTCCATAACGCAAGAAATATAAGTTTTTAGTTGTCATTTTGAAGAACCACATTAATAAACCCTAAACGTTCAATAATAAGAACAATGAGTTATTCTAAGACAAGAATATATTTTTTTTTAATTTGCTTTCGTTCTCGACAACGATAATTCTAAACTCCGCTTTTCTTATTTTTTAAAAAATTTCCATCGATTGTACTTGTAATCATGTTTTTTTAATTTTTCTTTAAATATTGTTTTTCTGGTACAATAAAAACTCATAAAATAGAAAACAAAATATGTTAAAATTACCTACGAGAAAAAAATGTGAATTTTAGTAAAACTTAAATTTTTCGTTGCCTGGTGTTATTAGGGTAAATTTACCAACTTATACGAGTTATTCCTTATTCGAATTAGATTATTTCATTATTCGAAAAAAGATTTGACAATATATTCTAGTCATTCCTTATTCGAAAATTGTGATTTTTCATTATTCGAAGAAATATATGAAACAAATACTCGATTAACCCATTAATGTCCAGAAAAAAACTGCTGTTCAAATGCCTCACATTATACCCCAGGAAGCACTTCCGTAGGAAGCACATTTTAATCGCATCTCAAAATCCAAATGTACATTTTTCCTGCTTTTGAGGAAGCTCTTTTAAACAACTTCAAAAAAAGTTTATAATATGTTTATATGCCGTAACATTTTATGAACAGCATTTTCATAACTGAATGGGAACGACTTTTTAGTATGGGGCCACGAAGGTAAGGTGTCCGCTTTGCACCCAGAAGGTCTCGGGTTCGAATCGTGGCTCGGGAAAAAACTTTTTTATATTTTTTTATTACTTTTATAAATAAACAATGTTTAATTTTGTATAATTTTAACAATTTAAAAATTTAAAAATGTTTGCTCAAAAAATACAAATTTATAGTTTTTTTAATGCACTTAAAATATTTCATATTTTTATTAATTATTAGTACTACATAATATCAGTAAAATTAATTAGTGTCAATTTATTTAATACTAAATTTAACTGGTATTTATTATATTTATTTGTTATATATTAGTTCATATTAAATAAATATTTTGTTAAGTTTCCTAGTGTCAGTTCTACCGAACTAAATGATTTGTTTTAGTTATTCAACACTCACAACAGAGGATAGCTGAGATGGTTAGAGTGCCGTAGTAGCAACCATTTTTAAAACAGAAATGGAAACCAGTGAAAAAGTGGTTCCTTTGCACCACTTTAAAATAACTTTTAAGTCTTTCAAAATAAAGGACTTCCCTTCTATGACAACTCAATGTTAAATTCATTGGTGAAGATCCCAATTTTCACTACTTCCGAATCACAATATGAACATCTTTTTCACTTCTTTGGATGCTCTCTTTTTGCTGGGACATGTGTCCTCACAAGGGGACATAGGAACGAATAAAATGTAATCGGTTGTGTGACAATTTGTGATTAAAAGCATTAGCCGGTTTTTCGGTTTCAATTTTAACCCCTCTTGTGCAAAGAGCCCAACTCTCGACATATTACGTGTGTATGTATGCATGTATGTGAGAGATGGAGCTCTCTCGCTCTCTCAAAAAGCTTTTGCGCCGTCTAGAGCGCCGTCAATTCATTTGTGATGTCTTTTGTGGTTATTTCTGTTGTTATTCGTGTTTTGGGGAGTCGTGGCTTTTCATTCAGCATTCGCGCAGTTTATTTGCTGGTATGGCATGGGGCATGGTGGTATGGTGGTGGTAAAGTTTCTGACTGTTAATAAAGCTTACGCTGTTATACCGTAAAGAGTATGTGAAACATTGTCATATATTTCACAGTGTTACCTGAGAGATTTTCAAACTGAAAAAGATAAACAAAAATACATTCGTTCGAAGAAAAACTTGATCGAAATAACCGAAATAACTTTCGAAACAGCTAAAAATTTTTTGATATGTTGTAGGATTTTTTCTATGTTCATTGCAGTGATTTTTGTCATGGGAAAAAAACCTACTACAGAACTAAGACATTAGGGCAACTTCCAGTAAACACAGACTTTTAAAGGCCAGCAAATGCTGCAAACGAAACATTTACAACATTTTTAAAGCATTTCTAGGCTTTATTAAAAGGGTGTTGTTAATGAGCTGCTAATGCCAGATAACGCAGTCCATGTATTACATTTGTGAACATTTTGAAAAAAAAATTAATAAAATTTTCAAATGTAAATAACAAATTAATATTTTACGCAAAAAGGACAAGCTATCTGAGGCGCCGCGATCTTACTACACTTTTGGGTAGATGACCATAAAATATGAAGAACAAATTTGGAAGACATGTTCTCAACATCTCGCTTAGTTATCGAGTTATCGGGCGTTAAAATCTGAAAAAAAAATGTTTTAAATGAGCTCAATATGAAAAAACGGAAAATAAAACTGTTATCGGAATCGAAAAATCAATTTTTTAATATTTTAAACTCATTTCAATGAAAAACGAATAAATCGCACAAACCTAAGCACTTTTGAGTTATCGAAACTAATATATAGGTAAACAAATTATTTAAATAAGCTCAATATGAAAAACCGGATACAAAATAAAGCAAACAATTTTCCAACTGTCCAGATATCGAAATCGAAAAATCGATTTTTTACTATTTCAAACTCATTTCAATGAAAAAAACGAATAAATCGAATAAAACTAAAAACATTTGAGTTATCGAAACTAAAATATCGGTAAAAATATTTTATTTAAATAATCACAAAATGAAAAAACGGATGCAGATTAAAGTAAAAAGAAAATTTTGATAACTGCATTAGTTATCGAAATTGAAAAAAAAATAATTTCTTTTAAATGAGCTCAATGTGCTAAAAACGAAAAAAAAATTACTATCAAAATTGAAACAGATTGATTTTTCACCACTTTGAGCTCATTTGACTGAAAAACGCTAGTAAATCTCGCAAAACAAAAAAAATTCAGATTATAAAATAATCGGTATAATAAAATATCGGAAAAACTGACTTTTATAGAAAACTTGGCAAGATTATGATATCCGACGCCCAAAGATCTGACTATATTTTTCGAAAGAGGTCCTCAAAATAAGAATAGATGTTATGTTATGTTATAATAAGGGATATTATCGATATCTCGCTTAGTTATCGGGTTACCGAATGTTCAATTTAAAAAAGTATATATTTCGAAATTGAAAAATTTAAAAAATATATTATTTTTTAGCTTATTTGAATAAAAAACGACCAAAATCGGGTAACATTTTTCGATAACACTCAAAATAACCGAAAAACTTAATTTGTAAAATGAAAAAATACGAACAAAATTATTATTATTATGAAATTTAAAAGTTCTTTTTTCATGTTTTATTTTTGAATAAAAAGGAAATGAAAACGAAAAATTATCGTAAATTGTATCGATATCTTTTGTGTTATCGAAACCAAAAATATCGAAAAAACTGACTTTTATTGAAAACTCCAAATTAGGCAGAAAAAGTATAGTAAAATATTCCATAACTGGCGTAATTTCCCAGCAAAAAAAATTGGAAGAACTTCCGTAGGAAGCACATTTTAATCGCATCTCAAAATCCAAATTTGCATTTTTCCTGCTTTTGAGGAAGTACTTTTAAACAATGTCCAAAAAAGTCGATAATATGTTAATATTTCGTAACATTTTATGAATAGCATTTTCAAAACTGAATGGGAATGACTTTTTAGTATGGGGTCACAAAGGTAAGGTGTCTGCTTTGCACCCAGAAGGTCTCGGGTTCGTATCTTGGCTCGGGAAAAAACTTTTTTTCATATTTTCTTATTATTTTTATAAATAAACAATGTTTGATTTTGTATAATTTTGACAATTTAAAATTTTTTGATTAAAAAATACAAATTTATTGCTTTTTTAAAGTACTTAAAATATTTCGCATTTTTATTAATTATTGGTAAAATATAAATTATAAATAATATTAGTAAAATTAAGTAGTGACAATTTATTTAATACTAAATTTAATTAGTATTTATTTGCGTTATATATTAGTTCATATTAAACAAATATTTTGTTAAGTTCCCAATTGTCAGTTTTACCGAACTAAATGATTGGTTTTAGTTATACACCACTCACAACAGAGGAAAGCTGAGATGGTTAGAGTGCCGTAGTAGCAATCAGAAGGTCCGCTGTTCTACCCCCGGTGGCGTCGGATTTTTTAAAACAGAAATGGAAACAAGTGAAAAAGTGGTTCCCTTTACAACACTTAAAAATAACTTTTAAGTCTTTCAAAATAAAGGACATCCCTCCTATGACAACTCCATGTTAAATTCATTGGTGGAAGATCCCAATTTTCACTACTTCCGAATCACAAGATGAACATCTTTTTCAGTTCTTTAGGTGCTCTATTTTTGCTGGGTATCGAGATATTGTACAATCCCCAATCTATGTGAAGAAATTTGAAATTATTAGTCTAACAGCATAATTCAGTATGCAACTGGAGTAACATCGCTATTGCTGCATTTTGTAGCGTGGGCGACTATTTGTAGAAAAAAAATTAAAAAATTGAACAAAAGATTGGAATGGAAATTGACTGTTTTCAAAATAATTTTTCGTTTTTTTTTTTTTTTTTCAAAATAATTTTTAAACTTAGAACACCGCAGACGAAAATTTATTTAAAAACAAGTAAGGAAAGGCTAAAGTCGGGCGGGGCCGACTATATGATACACTCCACTTTCAATCCGAATAAAATTCAACTCGGTAAAAAAGTGAAAACGGCAAGAATTTTTGTATGTTTCCTAATCATAGGCTAATATGACCTGGTTCGATTTATCAAATCGATAACAATATTTGTATCGGGGCTATATCCAAACATGGAAAAATGTGACTAACTTTCACAATAAGTTCTTCCAGTTCAAATATAAGGTGTTATGCTCACTTTGAAGAAATTCGTGGTTTCTGGGGCGGAAAAAGTTAAATCGGGAGCGAAATTTGTATGGGAGCTATATATAAATCTGAACCGATCTAACACATTTTTACCACAGGTGTTTCTAGTTGAAATATAAGATGTTTTGGCAATTTTGAAGAAAATCTCTTGTAATATATGGTATCTCGAGTGAAAAGAGTCAAATCGGGAATGAAATTCGTATGGGAGCTATATGTAAATCTGAACCGATCTGACCCATTTTTACTATGGGTGTTTCTAGGACAAATATAATATATTTCGCCTAATTTGAAGAGGATCTGTTAAAATATGTGGTTTCTAGAGCGGAAAAAGTCAAATCGGGAGCGAAATTTATATGGGAGCTATATATAAATCTGAACCGATCTGACCCATTTTTACCGCAGGTGTTTCTAGTTGAAATATAAGATGTTTTGCCAAATCTGAAGACAATCTGATAGAATATGTGGTTTCTAGAGCAGAAAAAGTCAAATCGGGAGCGAAATTTGTATGGGAGCTATATATAAATCTGAACCGATCTGACCCATTTTTACCACAGGTGTTTCTAGTTGAAATATAAGATGGTTTGCCAATTTTGAAGTAAATCTGTTGTTATATGTGGTATCTAGAGTGAAAAGGGTCAAATCGGGAGTGAAATTCGTATGGGAGCTATATATAAATTTGAACCGATCTGACCCATTTTTACCGCAGGTGTTTCTAGTTGAAATATAAGATGCTTTGCCAATTTTGAAGAAAATCTGTTGTTATATGTGGTATCTAGAGTGAAAAGAGTCAAATCGGGAGTGAAATTCGTATGGGGGCTATACCTAAATCTGAACCGATTTTTAAATAGCGTTCGTTGTGCAAAGTTTCATTTGGTTCTGTCTACAATTGCGACCTGTATCGTGATTACAAGAATAGATGGACGGACAGACAGACAGACAAATGGACGGACATTGCTAAATCGATTCAAAAAGTGATTCTAAGTCGATGGGTGTTACAAACAAATGCACAAAGACATAAAACTCTCGTGGAGTGTATAAATAATGCGATAATTTTTCCATTTTAGTTTTCTTTGAATTGCATATAATAATTATTTTGAATTCCTTAGTAGGTATACATGTAATACTTAATTTAGCTTTACGTAAAAATATACAAATCGAAATATATAATTATATATCGATTAACGATAACTAAAAAAGTTAACGAAATTTTTTAAATTTTTTTCTTCTAATTTTGATGTTGAGCCTATTGGAACTATTAAAAAATAGATTTTTTTAAACTTTAACGTCCGATAACTGGATAACTAAGCGAGATATCGACCAATTTTTTTCTTATTTTGAAGACCTCTGTAAAAATATATAGGCAAATTAATATTGGCAAGACAAGTAATAGTTTTCAATAACTGGCATAGTTATCGAGATATATTATAATAACAATCCGAAAAATTGTACAATGTACCCAAAAAGGTGGAAAATTGTTTTATTTTTTTATAGAACACTCGAATATGATAATTTTGTATTCTTATATTTGCCAACCAAACGTATGAGTATTAATTAATCATACGCTATGACATACAAAACGGAGAAAGCAGGGCACAAAAGGGCTTTAAAGGACAGAGACAAAAAGTCTGTCGCTCTTAGTACTAAACTCACGTTCACTTTTTCCAAAGCTCAAACAAATTGAATATAAATATGTTGGAAAATAAATAATGAGTCTAATATATGAAAATAAAGAGTCATATCATTGCCAGACAGCGGATTTTTATGGAAAATAATTTTTGAAAAAGAAAATTGAATGTCGACTTCACACAAATGATTTTCGTGATAAAATATCTAAAACATCGATATAACCAATTATGCATATTTAATGCAAATATGATTTAAAAATGGGATTTGCGTAGAAATTCGCTGCTTAATCATAACACAAAACTTAATTTGCTCGATTTGAAATGAACTGCGAAAGAAAGTCATATTCAATCTTCATAATTGAGAGGTTTTTTTTCATAATATGCCCTACACTGTTTCGGTGAAGCATAAATCTATACCTCATACAAAATTATACTTAAGTCGAAGTATTCTAAGTCGTGCAATGAAGAGGTTTTTTTGAGTACTAATATTACATTAAACAAGTAAAAACGGCGTTTAGTTCAGCCGGGCCGAACCACCATGGATTGCATTCCACAGAGGTTGTCGGTTTTCGTAGAAGTGCAGTAATATTACTGGAAAATATTTTTTTTAATATAGCCAAACCAAAACAAATATTGAAAAAATAATTTTATAAATAAATGTAATATTTTAATTATTTCAAACCATTATTTATTTCAAATCAAAAAATAAATATTCTTATATTTATATTTTCAAAAAGCTTAAATACCATAAATATTGGTATATAGTGGGTGCTACAGTTGGTTGTATTTCCATTCTATTTTAATTCCAAAAGTAAAAATTTTGAAAAGCCATTATCAGACGTACATGTGCAAAGTGCAAAATAACCTAACTTCATGATTCAACGATTTTTTGCCGTAAAAGAAAAAGTACGATTTTGGAAAAAAAAACTTATTATTTTGCGTGTCTATGCAGTCAGAGGAATGTATACACCGAATTCTATGATTCCAGCTGCGCCCATTTGGTTGGTACCATTTTTACCCCCTTGACGTTTCTACGCAATTAGAATTTCGAATTCGAAATTCGTCTATTTTCCGTGTCTACTCAGTCAGAATTGCATGACTCTAGCTGCGGTCATTTGATTGGTACCATTTTTATCCCTTTTTTCATTTTAACCCCAAAAAGTACGAATTTCCAAAAATCTGTTTTTTTAAGTGTCTACGCAATCAGAGGAATGTATACACCGAATTTGATTATTCTAGGGGTAGCCGTTTGCTTGGTACCATTTTTATCCCTCCGTACCCTTGTATTCCTTGAAAGTGCGAATTTGAAAAAAAAAAACTTTTATTTTTCATGTCTATGTAGTCAAAGGAATGTATACTCCGAATTTCATGACTCTAGCTGCGGTCATTTGATTGGTACTATTTTTATCCCCTTTTTTCATTTTAACCCCAAAGAGTACGAATTTTGAAAAATCCGTGTATTTTACGTGTCTATGCAATCAGAGGAGTGTATTTCATTATTCTAGGTACAGCCGTTTGGTTGGTACCATTTTTATCCCTCTATTCCCATGTTACCCCTTAAAAGTACGAATTTGGAAAAAATACTTTTATATTATGTATCTACTCAATTAGAGGAATGTACACACCGAATTTCGTGTTTCTAGCTGTTGTCTTTTAATATGTACCATTTTATCCCTTTTTTTGCCCCATCTCACCCCCTACAAATAAGAATCACTTTATGATGCACGTTCTTGCTATAAGGAGAATGCGCATACCAAATATCAAGCAAATATTAAATTAAATTAAATTCGCTAAAATATTAGGGATTATTATGGGTATTTTTAGTCCTTGTGAGGGGAAAAATTTTTCCATTGGGCCGATTTCTCCCCGTTTCAATCCCAACCGATCTACGACTATAAGACGCATTTATGGAAATTTTGAACGTTCTAGCTCCTTTCGTTTAGATGCTAGCGTGCTTTTAACAGACGGACGGACATGGCTAGATCGTCTTAGAATTTTATGGCGATCAAGAATATATATACTTTATAGGGTCTCAGGTCGATATTTCAAGGTGTTACAAACGGAATGACAATGTTAGTATACCCCCATCCTGGAGGTGGAGGGTATAAAAATACAAAACCACAAAAACAGCAGTGGAGGTCATTAGTTCCAACTTAAAATAAATAAAATTTATCCAAGCTAAAAATAAAACAGCTCTATTATTTTCCTAATCAATCAATTCAATATTTGTGTACACAGTTATATGTGCTTGTAAGCTGGACAATGCGATTATCTTCTTGGCACTCCCAGACAGCAGCACAACAGGTTTGACCAGTTTCTTATCTTCAGTTTCCAATCGTAATTCGAATATTAAACATTTCAAATGCTACAATGACATCTTGCAATAAATTCTTTTTGTTTTGTGGTTATTTCATTATCTTTGTAATTGGGTGCAGTGAAAGTGCTAAAATTCTGGCCATATTTCCTTTTCCCGGCCGCTCACAATATCTTCTAGTGCAGCCCTATTTGCAAACGTTGGCTGCCCGAGGCCACGAGCTAACGGCGATCAATGCTTATCCCTCCGCAGAGAATGGCGCCAATTATAGAGATATACCGGTAATGGAGGTGCATCAAATACAAGAGGGTAAAATTTTTTATTAATCCATGAAAAGTTTTCTTATGCAGTCTTTTTTCTTTGCAGATTATATTAAAGGATCTCTAATCCATCGCAATATATGGTCTAGCTTTTCATTTGTCTCTGATTTTGTGTGCAACGTTACGAGGGCGGTTTTAAGAAATCACCAAGTCCAACAGCTTCTCATAACGGAGCGCTTTGATTTGCTCATTATGGAAGCTGACAACACCGAGGCCATGTACAGTCTGGGCCCTCTGTTGGGCGTGCCCATTATTGGCGTCTTAAGTACCGGCAGCAATCTGATCGTTGACGAGATGATGGGCAATCCCACGCCATTTGCCTATATATCCTCAATGGCCACGGGCTACACGGAGACCATGACCTATTGGCAACGCCTGGAGAATGTGATGGTACAGTTGCTGCAATTGCTGCACCATCGTTGGATCCATTTGCCCAGGCAGCAGGAATTGTTGCACTTGTATGGACCTCAGGTGAAAGAGGATGTATGGACTTTGCGCAAAAATATTTCATTGTATCTGCTGAATCAACATTTCGCTTTAACCTTCCCCAGACCCAATGTGCCGAATATGATTGAGGTGGGAGGCTTCCAAATACCCAGCGAGCCCAAAGCTTTGCCAGCCGCCCTAAGATCGGTGATTGACAATTCGCCCACGGATATCATCTATTTTTCCATGGGTTCCAATATGAAAAGCAAAGATTTCCCCTCAGAAACATTGGAAATATTCATCCAAGTTTTTACCCAATTGCCCTATACGATTTTGTGGAAATTCGAAAATCCCGAATTACCGGGAAAACCCTACAATGTCCATATAGATCCTTGGTTTCCTCAAACGGATATTTTGGCTGAGGCCAAAGTCAAGCTCTTCATCTCTCATGGTGGCCTTTTGTCGACCTTCGAGGCGGTGCATTATGGCAAGCCTATGTTGGGTTTTCCCTTATTTTTCGATCAACATTTGAATGTGAATAATGCCCAAAGGCAAGGATTTGCTTTAAGATTGGATGTGGCCACGCTCAGTTCGGAGGAAGTTAGGCTCACCATTTTGGAGATGATGTCCAATAAGAGCTATGCTCTTAAGGCCAAAGAGATGTCGGAGAGATATCATGACAGACCTATGAAATCACTCGATTTAGCTGTCTATTGGACGGAATATGTCTTGAGGCATCGTGGAGCTTTGCATTTGCGCAGTCCTGCCCAGCAGATGGATCTGTTGCAGAGCCACAGCGTGGATACGGTGGGTGCAGTGGTGTTGGGGATGATATTAGTTTTAGGTTTTATTATTTGGTTGATTTTAAAAATGTCTAGAGTAGTTTGTGTTCCATTTACTTTTAAGGAGAAAATAAATTAATTTGGAAAGTATTTTTGGCTTCCTGGAGATATTTGGGCGATATTATCACGATTTCTATCGCATGATAAAGATGTTATTGCAGTTTTTCATTCACCATTTCATTTAATTATTAAATTTGATTGAAAAAAATATATCCAATTTTTATCTTCCAGGCGATATTTTGGCGAAATCAACTAGATTTGTTAGGAATGAATGACGTGCTTGTAGTTCTCCATTGCCCACTTCATTTAATTAGAAAATGTGATTTAACTAAAATATGAAAAATACCGCATTTTTATCTTCCAAATCATATATTGGTGATATCATTTAAATTTCATCCGGATGAATGTCCTCATTGTAGTTCTTCATTTCCCATTTCGTTTAATTATTAAATTTGATTGAATTAAAAATATTGCATTTTTATCTTCCAGATAATAGTTTGGCGATATCATTTAGATTTCTTCTGGACGAATGTCCTCATAGTAGTTCTTCATTTCCCACTTCATTTAATTATCAAATTTGTTTTAATTAAAATTTGGTAAATATCACGTTTTTATCTTCCACATGATATTTTGGCGATATCATCTATATTTATTACAGACAATAATCTAAGTCGAATAAAATTCATTTTTTTCAATTCAATTTATTTTCTCTTTAAACTTAAAACGAACACAAACTACTCTAGAAAATTTCAAAATCAACCAAATAATAAAACCTAAAACTAATATCGTTCCAAGCACCAACACGCCCACCGTATCTACACTGTGACTCTGCAGCAGATCCATCTGCTGGGCAGGACTGCGTAAATGCAAAGCTCCACGATGCCTTAAGACATATTCCGTCCAATAGACAGCTAAATCGAGTGATTTCATAGGTCTGTCATGATATCTCTCCGACATCTCTTTGGCCTTAAGAGCATAGCTCTCATTGGACATCATCTCCAATATGCTGAGCTTTAGATCCTCCGAGCTGAGCGTGGCCACATCCAATCTCAAAGCAAAACCTTTCTTTTGGGCATTGTTCACATTCAAATTCTGATCGAAAAATATGGGTATACCCAACAAAGGCTTGCCATGATGCACAGCCTCGAAGGTCGACAAAAGGCCACCGTGAGAGATGAACAGCTTGACTTTGGCCTCGGCCAAAATATCCGTTTGAGGAAACCAAGGATCTATATGGACATTGTCCGGCTTTCCAGGCAATTCGGGATTCTCAAATTTCCACAAAATCGTATAGGGCAATTGGGCAAAAACCTGATTGAACACGTCCAAAATTTGCGGGGGGAAATCTTTGCTTTTCACATTGGAACCCATGGAAAAATAGATGATATCCGTGGGCGAATTGTCAATCACCGATCTTAGGGCGGCTGGCAAAGCTTTGGGCTCGCTGGGTATTTGGAAGCCTCCCACCTCGATCATATTCGGCACATTGGGTCTGGGGAAGGTTAAAGCGAAATGTTGATTCAGCAGATACAAAGAAATATTTCTACGCAAAATCCCCACATCCTCTTTCACCTGAGGCACATATAAATCCAACAACTCCTGCTGCCTGGGCAAATGGATCCAACGATTGTGCAGCATTTGCAGTATCTGCACCATCACATTCTCCAGGCGTTGCCAATAGGTCATGGTCTCCGTGTAGCCCGTGGCCATTGAGGATATATAGGCAAATGGCGCCGGATTGCCCATGATCTCATCAATGATCTGATCGCTGCCGAAACTAGACACACCAATTATGGGCACGCCAAAGTGAGGGCCCAAACTATACCAGGCCTCGGTGTTCACCGCTTCGATAATGGCCAGATCAAAGTGTTCCGTTCGGAGGAGCTGCTGGACTTGGTGATTTCTTAAAACCGCCCTAGTGACATTGCAGAAAAACTCCGAAGTAAAGGTCATGTCAGACCAGATATTACGAGGGATGACTGCTCCATTCATATAATCTGCAAAGAAAAGAGACTCCATCAGCGAAATTTTTAGTGATTAATCGAAATTTTTACCCTTTTGTATGCGATGCACCTCCATCACCGGTATATCTCGATAATTGGCGCCATTCTCCTCGGAGGGATAAGCATTGATCACTGTTAGCTCGTGGCCCCGGGCGGCCAACGTTTTCAAATAGGGCTGCACTAGAATATATTGTGAGCGGCCGGGAAAAGGAAATATGGCCAGAATTCTGGCACTTTCACTCAAACCAAGTGCAGCGATAATGAAATAACAACAAAGCGTTGAGAATTTATTCCTACGTTCCATTGCAGCCTGTGAACGGTGCTTAGCGTTCGAAATTCAAATCGTAACTGACGATAAGAAACTGGTCAAACCTGTCGTTTTGCCGGCTGGGAGTGCTCTGCTGCTATAAAAGCGTTTGAGAAGATAATCACACTGGCCAGATTACAACGACATACAACTGTGTACATACATATTGAATTGATTGATTAGGGAATTAATAGAACTGTTTTATTTTTAGATTGTATTACACCATGCTACAACAAAATAAGATAAAAACAAGTAAGAAAAGGCTAAAGTCGGACGGGGCCGACTATATAATACCCTACACCACTCCCTACGTATATACCTCGGTTTGATTACTAAATCCAGGTATTTCATGGGAGCAATTTAAATTTACTTTAAATTCGGTTTTAGTCATATTTAACGAATACGATAAATAATGAAGTAATTGATCCAATTTTCCAGCAGATATTCCGATTAAGTAAATATAACATGATCTGGAAAAATTGATCAACATCGAATGATAAATACAGATTATACAGCGGTAATAGGATGAATCGGACGGACATTTGAAGGGGGCCTATAACAACACTTGAGGCCTGTGCCAAAACATGCGCCTATATATTTCTCATCCACGATAGGTATTCCTAGTTGAAACACATAATGATCTGCAAAATTTGATGAAGATCCGATAAAAGATGTAGTTTCTAGAGCTGTAATAGAGCAGAATGGGGCCCCATTTGGGTTATACCAAAGTATGGACATATGGGCATCACCCAAACAAGTAATGAAAGGCTAAATACGGACGGAGCCACTAGATGATACACCCAATTTCTATTTCAATACAATTCAATTCGGTAAAAAAGTGAAATCGGGGAGGATTTTTGAATCATGTAAATGTATGTGTTTTACAAAAAATGTTAAATCGGAAAGGACATTTGTATGGGGGTATATTGAAACCTGTTATGATGTGACCCGCTTTCGCCATGTATGTTTATTGGTGAATTATAATATGCAAAGTTTGGCCAAGATCGGTTAAACATTCGGGTCATAAGATGTTTTGCCAATTTTTAAGAAAATCGGGTACAATATGTGGTTTCTAGAGCGGAAAAAGTCAAATCGGGAGCGACATTTGTATGGGGACTATATCTAAATCTGAACCGATCTTACCCACTTTCACCATAGGTTTTTTAGTTCGATTATAAGATATTGTGCCAATTTTAAAGAAAATCGGGTAAAATATGTGGATTTTAGAGCGGAAAAAGTCAAATCGGGAGCGACATTTGTATGGGGGCTATATCTAAATCTGAACCGATCTTACCCACTTTCAGCATAGGTGTTTCTAGTTCGATTATAAAATGTTGTGCCAATTTTAAAGAAAATCGGGTACAATATGTGGATTTTAGAGCGGAATAAGTCAAATCGGGTACTATATCTAAATCTGAGCCGATCTTACCCACTTTCAGCATAGGTGTTTCAAGTTCGATTATAAGATGTTGTGCCAATTTTAAAGAAAATCGGGTACAAGATGTGGTTTCTAGAGTGGAAAATGTCAAATCGGGAGCGACATTTGTATGGGGGCTATATCTAAATCTGAACCGATCTTACCCACTTTCAGCATAGATGTTTCTAGTTCGATTATAAGATGTTGCGCCAATTTTAAAGAAAATCGGGTACAATATGTGGATTTTAGAGCGGAATAAGTCAAATCGGGTACTATATCTAAATCTGAACCGATCTTACCCACTTTCAGCATAGGTGTTTCTAGTTCGATTATAAGATATTGTGCTAATTTTAAAGAAAATCGGGTACAATATGTGGATTTTAGAGCGGAAAAAGTCAAATCGGGAGCGACATTTGTATGGGGGCTATATCTAAATCTGAACCGATCTTACCCACTTTCAGCATAGATGTTTCTAGTTCGATTATAAGATATTGTGCCAATTTTAAAGAAAATCGGGTACAATATGTGGATTTTAGAGCGGAAAAAGTCAAATCGGGAGCGACATTTGTATGGAGGCTATATCTAAATCTGAACCGATCTTACCGAATTTTTGCATAGGTGTTTCTAGTTCGATTATAAGATGTTGTGCCAAATTTAAAGAAAATCGGGTACAAGATGTGCTTTATAGGGCGGAAAAAGTCAAATCGGGAGCGATATTTGTATGGGGGCTATATCTAAATCTCAACCGATCTTACCCCCTTTCAGCATAGGTGTTTCTAGTCAAATCGGGAGCGACATTTGTATGGGGACTATATCTAAATCTGAACCGATTTCCTCCAAATTCAATACCGATCGTCCTTGAACCAAAAAAGTAACTTCTGCCAAATTTCATGATAATCGGTCAACAATTGTGACCTGTAGAGTGCGAACAAGCTTAGATGGACAGCAGACGGACAGACAGACATCGTTAAATCGATTCAGCTGGTGATTCTAAGCCGATCCGTATACTTAAAGGTGGGTCTAGCTCGATTATTTCTTGGTGTTACAAACATTTGGCGGAAAACTAACTTATAATACCCTAGTCCACGAAGTGGTGTAGGGTATAATAAAAATAACACAAATATATTTTATGGATAATTTTTTATTTATTTTTTTTTAAATAAAATTTTATATACATATTTGTTTTTGTTTTATTATATTTTTTGTTTGCTGCCACGAGAACTCTGTAAAAAACTGGAAAAAAATAATACGCAGATGTGATTTTCATAAAAATGTAACTCACCGAAAACTAAATAATAATTTCAATATAAAGTTTCTAGACGAAAAACCTGTGTTTATTTATTTATTATATGTATATATGTATTTATTTACATATATATAATATGTATATATTTATTTAATTTCTTTTGGGAAATAAAATATTTTGCGTTTTCTTTCATTTTTCGTAAGTAAATATTACTTTTACGAAATAAAATATTTTTTAGTTTATTTTCTCTGTACCATTATATCCCTTGAAAGTACGAATTTCGAAAAATCCGTTTATTTTACGTGTCTACGCAATCAGATAAATATATACACCGAATTTCATTATTCTAGGTGTAGCCGTTTGGTTGCCAACCAACCAATGGTTGGTACCATTTTTATCCCTCCCATCCCTCTGTACCCATTGTATTCCTTGAAAGTACGAATTTGGAAAAACCTTTTATTTTCCATGTCTACGTAGTCAAAGGAATGTATACTCCGAATTTCATGACTCTAGCTGCGGTCATTTGGTTGGTACTATTTGTATCCCCGTTAGGGTTTGGGGTCCGGGAATTCCCGAATCGTTTTTCCCGGGAATTCCCGGAAAAATTTGGACGGGAATTCCCGGGAAATAATTTTCAATTTCCCGGGAATACGGGAAATATTAAAAAAATAATTTATTTATTATGTTGATCAATAATTTAATGTTACTATATAAATTGGAATTTTTAGATGTATTTCAAATTCATATATGTATTTACATTACTGACAATAATGAGTATTTATTGAGTATTTGTTTATATTATTTACTACAAACAAAACTTTTTAAATACGCTAAATAGTCGTTTTATGCGAAACCCAGCTAGGGGAATAAAAACTTTTCGTGAGGCTATTTGCAGGATCTTTATTGTGAAATAAAAATATCGTGCCGACAATACTATGGCTTACATAATGTTAATTTTCTTGTTTTCCTAGAAGAATCGAGGTGAATATCTTCTTCAAGAACATGTTACTTTACATATGTAGCCAGAAATGGTCTAAAAATAGGAATACAATAAAAATTGTTCGCCTGGAAACTTTCAAGAGAAATCTAATAGGAATATAAATAGATGCTACGGTGTATTTAAACGGCCCTTTGTAAGAATTAATGACTGGGCTATTTCAATATTTTTATTTTTTATGAATATATTAAATTAATATTAATTTTTTTATGTTTCTATTGTTTTTACATTTTAGAATTCCCCCTGTTTCTATAAAATATTTTTGTCTCCAGACGAACGAATATTCTAAATTAAATGCGTCATAACATTCTCCGTAAATTAGTTATTTGTTTCCTTTATCGTTTTCAATTTTGAATCTAGTGTAGGTGTCAGTCACTTCTACCTGCGATATAAATGTCCAATTCTGACGATTAGTTTACATCTTTTCAAGTTTATAATGAGAAAATGTAATTTATAATCAGAATATGTAAGTTCACAATGAGAAATGTAAATTCATAATAGGAGCATGATAATTCATAATCAGCACTGTAAATTCGTAATGTGAAATGTAAATTCATATTGAGAAATATAAATTCATAATAAGAACATACCAATTGATAATGAGGTATATAAATACAAAATGAGAAAATCCAAATTGATAATGAGAAAATATAAATTCTTATTCAGGAATATATATTCATAAAATATAAATTCATAATCAGGTACTCTAAAATTTATAACCGAAACTATGCATGTAAGTTTTTCTATGGATATTTTAGTAGAAACACATATTTTATCAATGTTCTCATTATAAATTTAAATTTTCTCAATATTTTATACTTTCTCATTATAAATTCATATTTTCTGAATATGAAAACGTATTTTCTGATTATGAATTTGGATTTTCTGAGTGCAAACTTGTATATTTCATTATGAATTGGTATGTTCCTATTATGAATTAATTGTTCTCAATGAATTATGATTTATATATCTCATTATGAATTAACATGTTCCTATTATAAATTTACATTACCCATTATGAATTTATATGTCCCTAATATGAATTTACATTTCTCAATATAAATTTGTATGATCCGAATATGATCATACAAAAGGTGTAGAGTAAAATATTTGTAAAATGAAAAATAATTTGTAAAATATTTTAACAATAACATTCGTTTTTAATTTGTAATATGACAGTATTGAAAAAAAACACATCAGCTATTAAATGTTGATATTTTAAACCATATTGAACATACCCGGGAATGAAGTTTTTCATTCCCGTTTTCCCGGGAAATGAAAAAGTCCGGGAAATCCCAAACCCTAATCCCCGTTTTCCATGTTCACCCCAAAAAGTACGAATTTTGAAAAATCCGTGTATTTTACGTGTCTATGCAATCAGAGGAATGTATACACCGACTTTGATTATTCTAGGGGCAGCCGTTTGGTTGGTAGCATTTTTAACCCTCTATTCCCATTTTACCCCTTAAAAGTACGAATTTGGAAAAAATACTTTTACATTATGTATCTACTTAATTAGAGGAATGTACACACCAAATTTCGTGTTTCTAGCTGTTATCGTTTAATATGTACCATTTTTATCCCTTTTTTGTCCCATTTCACCCCCTACAAATAAGAATCACTTTATTGTGCACATTTTTGTTATCGAGGGAATGCGCATACCCTTGATATTGGTAAGTACAAGCAGACATATTGAAAAAATATGCTTAAATAGTCTAAAATATTAGGGATTATGTGGGTATTTTAAGTTCTTGTGAGGACATTTTTTTGCCTTTGGGCCGATTTCGCCCCGTTTCATTCTCAACCGATCTACGACTATAAGACTCATTTATGGAAAATTTGAACGTTATAGCTCCTTTCGTTTAGATTCTAGCGTGCTTTCAACAGACGGACGGACGAACATGGCTAGATCGTCTTAAAATTTCATAAATCTTACCGCTTGGCATGGAATTACTCAAATATAATACTTTTCTGAAGGGGACACCAATTAATCTTGAGTAAATCTTGAAGATATTCGATTACTTCGAAATTTAACAGACAAAAAAAATGAAAAAAATTAAATTGGATTAGTTTCTCTGAATTTTTCGCATTCGGAAAAAACTTGTTGCCTAACAATTACAAAATTATATCTTTTTTAACAACTACTGTTTTTGGCTTCGGTTTCATTCTAATTGAAAAGCGCGACTAAAAACCACACATGGTCGTTATCGCTTCGCTCCCATTTAGGTGCTCCCCTTGGCATTGATTTAAAATGAAACATTATAAAAAGTATGGTCTACTTTTAGGCGTTACATTTGTGTTAATGGTTCATATACATCGCACAGTGGGGAAATAATAAAATAAATTTTAAGGGCCGATGTTGATTTTGAATAAAACACAACTTATTTTGAATATTATTGTCATTTCTTTTTATTATGATAATATTCGTATGGTTCAATTATGTATGAAACAAAATATCGGTCAAATGGCCGCCGCAACCTCGGCGGCACACCTCCATCCGATGGTACAAATTTTCGATGACGCTGAGGCATAATTGAGGTTCTATGCCGTTAATGTGCCGGATTATCTCATCCTTTAGCTCTGGAAATGTTGCTGGCTTATCGACGTAAATCTTTTCTTTCAAATAACCCCCCAAAAAAGAAGTCTAACGGTGTCAAATCACATGATCTTGGCGGCCAAATGACATAGCCACCACGTGAGATAACACGGCGCAAAAGAGCCATTGTTTCGTTAGCTGTGTGGCAAGTGGCACCGTCCTGTTGAAACCATATCTTCCAATTCGGGCCACAAGAAGTTCGTTATCATCTCACGATAGCGAAGACCATTCACAGTAACTGCCTGACCGGCCTCATTTTAGAAAAAAAAAAAAGCGGCCCGATGATGCCGCCAGCCCATAAACCGCACCTTCATTTAATTATTAAATTTGATTGAAAAAAATATATATATATCCAAATTTCATCTTCCGGGCGATATTTTGGCGAAATCATCTAGATTTACTACGGATGAATGTCGCTCTTGCTCTTCTCCATTTCCCACTTCATTTAATTATCAACGTTGATTGAATTAAAATATGGAAATATTCCATTTTTATCTTCCAGGTTATAGTTTGGCGATATCATCTAAATTTCTTCCAAATCAATGTCCTCATTGTTGTTCTTCATTTCCCACTTCGTTTAATTATCAAATTTGTTTGAATTTAAATTAGTGAAAATATCGCATTTTTATCTTTTAGACGATATTTTGGTGCTATCATCTAGATTTATTACGGACAATAATCTGAGTCGAATAAAATTCATTTTTCTCAATTCAATTTATTTTCTCCTTAAACTTAAAACGAACACAAACTACTCTAGAAATTTTCAAAATCAACCAAATAATAAAACCTAAAACTAATATCGTTCCAAGCACCAACACGCCCACCGTATCCACACTGTGACTCTGCAGCAGATCCATCTGCTGGGCAGGACTGCGTAAATGCAAAGCTCCACGATGCCTTAAGACATATTCCGTCCAATAGACAGCTAAATCGAGTGATTTCATAGGTCTGTCATGATATCTCTCCGACATCTCTTTGGCCTTAAGAGCATAGCTCTCATTGGACATCATCTCCAAAATGGTGAGCCTAACTTCCTCCGAGCTGAGCGTGGCCATGTCCAATTTCAAAGCAAATCCTTTATTTTGGGCATTGTTCACATTCAAATTCTGATCGAAAAACATGGGTATACCCAACAAAGGCTTGCCATGATGCACAGTCTCGAAGGTCGACAAAAGGCCACCATGAGTGATGAACAGCTTGACTTTGGCCTCAGCCAAAATATCCGTTTAAGGAAACCAAGGATTTATGTGGACATTGGCCGGCTTTCCCGGCAATTCGGGATTCTCAAATTTCCACAAAATCGTATAGGGCAATTGGGCAAAAACCTGATTGAACACTTCCAAGATTTGCGGGGGGAAATCTTTGCTTTTCACATTGGAACCCATGGAAAAATAGATGATATCTCCGGACGAATTGTCAATTACCGATCTTAGATCGGCTGGCAAAGCCTTGGGCTCTGTGGGTATTTGGAAGCCTCCCACCTCAATCATATTCGGCAAATTTGGTCTGGGGAAGGTTAAAACAAAATGTTGATTCAGCAGATACAGTGAAATATTTTTACGCAAACTCCACACATCCGCCTTCACCTGAGGCATATATAAATTCAACAATTCCTGCTGGCGGGGCAAATTGATCCAATGATTGTGCAGCATTTGCAGTAGGTGCACCATCACATTCTCCAGGCGTTGCCAGTAGGTCATCCGCTCAGTGTAGCCCGTGGCCATTGAGGATATATAGGCAAATGGCGTTGGATTGCCCATGCTCTCGTCAATGCACTGGTCGCTGCCGTAAGCAGACACACCAATTATGGGCACGCCAAAGTGAGGGCCCAAACTATACCAGGCCTCGGTGTTCGGCGCTTCGATAATGGCCAGATCAAAGTGTTCCGTTTTGAGCAGCTGCTGGACTTGGTGATTTCTTAAAACCGCCCTCGTAACGTTGCACACAAAATCAGAGACAAATGTAAAGCTAGACCAGATATTGCGTTTCATAAGAGATCCCTTAACATAATCTGCAAAAAAAACGATTTCATTTCAAAACTTTTTTTGTCAATTAGTAAAAAATTTTACCCTCTTGTATTTGATACACCTCCATTACTGGTATATCTCTATAATTGGCGTCGTTATCATCGGAGGGATAGGCATTGATCACCGTTAGCTCGTGGCCTCGCGCGGCCAACGTTTTCAAATAGGGCTGCACTAGAAAATATTGTGAGCGGCCGGGATAAGGAAATATTGCCAGAATTCTGGCACTTTCACTGCACCCAATTACAGCGATAAAGAAATAACAACAAATCGTAGAGCATTTATTGCTGCGTTCCATTGAAAAGTTGGAAATGCTTAAGGTTCGAAATACAAATCGAAACTGAAGAGAAGAAACTGGTCAAACCTGTTGTGTGGCCGGCTGGGTGTGCTCTGCTGCCATAAAAGCGTTTGATTAGGGAATTAATAGAGCTGTAACTAGATTTTAGATTGGATAACACCATGCTCCATGCTAGTTTTGGCTCCATCCAAGGCGTATTTATACAGGTAATAGCACTAGAACAACAACAAAATACAAGTAATTTTTTGAATGGTGAGCCATACTGTCAAAGCATAATATATGGGATTTGACAGTTTCGGTTACTTTTGAATGAAAAAAAAAATTCAGTCAGCTGGGCTCCTGCTATCACCTTTATAAATACGCCTTGGACACCTACCATATATTCATTTTGACATTCCGTTTGCAACACCTGGAAATATTCATCGTAGATATAGTATATATAATATATGAGTCATTCCATGTCAAGCGGTACGGTGCTATATGGGGTCTCCGTTGACGATATAGGCATGCCCGTCTGTCTGCTGAAAGCACGCAGAAATCGACACGGAGGGAAATTTTTTCTCTAACAAAGACTGAAAATATACCCTAATGCATATGGGCATTTCCATGATGTCGAACGTGACCGTCGTACACATTTAAAGTGACAAAAAAGTCAAAATTAAACGGGTTTTTATTTTGACAATATGCTTAACTTATAAAGGGTGTTTTTTATTCAGGTATAGAACTTCGAATTGAAATAAAACACAAGAAAATCGTTTTAATGTCCATCAATTTGGCTTTATTGGAAGGATAATTTTATGCCATTAATGTTTAAATAATCTAATGGTGTCAAATCACACGATCTTGGTGGCCAATTGACAGGTCCATTCCGCGAAATTATGCGCTCATCGAATGTTTCCTTCAATAATTCCAATGGCTGTGCACGGTGGCGAATCGATTCATTCGGGTCCTCTTCAACACTTTGCTCTACAGCGGCAATTGTTTCTTCGGTGCGCACTGTTCGACGTCTCTGCGGATGCGTATTATCACATAGAGTAAATGTAGTGCGAAAACGATCCATGGTTAACCGAATTAATTGCTATGATGAACGATTATGTCGACCATCAAATGGACGGAGCTTGCGGTGAACTTCGCGAACTGAACCATTACTTTCGAAATAAATTTGCACGATTTGCAAGCGTTGTTCTTTTGTCAACCTGTTCATGATGAAATGGCAAACCAAACTAAATATTAATCACTTGACAGCTGACAAAATGGCCGCCAGTTAAAAAAGTGATGCCAACTTAAAGTTCTATACCCCAATAAAAAACACCCTTTAGCTCTTAATTAGCTGTTTAATTGGTGCTAATGTGGATTTTGGGTAATTTTTCGTTTTCAAGATAATTTAAAAAAAAACCAAGGCATTCGCACGTGACCAAAACAGAAGTCGTTTTCGCGGCCAACCATTCAAACGCCGATTTTAGCTAATCCAGTGGCAATATTTCAATGTGACCAATTTTAGAAAGTTGTGCACTGATGTCTCTTCAAATGGCTTTGATTTTATCCAAAAATAATTAATACTTTTTTTGTAATTTAATTTTAAGCCCGGTCGCACGTGACATTTTTTCCATCGTGGTATTTATGTTGATTTTATTGCACTTTTTACGAAATTATAATTAATATATTTTTTTTTACTCAACAGAAGTATTCAATGCATTTATTCACACATAATAAGAGTAAACAATAATTTTTTATTATTTATTGTTTTGTAATTTTAGCTGATCTTCTTTCAACTTTCACTGCGATTTTTAACTTTCTTTACTTATTTGGCCTCCGTTTATGCTCATCTAGATTTAAATAATAAAAATAAGCATTTTTTACATAAATAAATTATTTATGTAAGAATTTTTTTTTTTAAATTTTTAATTTTCACACTTAGATGTCGCACGTGACCATCTTTATAGAAGAGTCAAGGTCACAAATTTTCTTATATTCCAGTAAGATTTGTATACCCTCCACCTCCAGGATGGGGGTATACTAACTTTGTCATTCCGTTTGTAACACCTTGAAATATCGACCGGAGACCCTATAAAGTATATATATTCTTGATCGTCATGAAATTCTAAGACGATCTAGCCATGTCCGTCCGTCTGTTGAAAGCACGCTAGCATCTAAACGAAAGGAGCTAGAACGTTCAAATTTTCCATAAATGCGTCTTATAGTCGTAGATCGGTTGGGATTGAAATGGGGCGAAATCGGGCCAAAGGGAAAAATTTTTCCCTCACAAGGACTAAAAATACCCATAATAATCCCTAATATTTTAGCGTATATAAGCACGTTTTTTGAATATGTCTGTTTATATTTGCTTGATATTTGGTAGGCGCATTACCCTTATAGCAAAAACGTGCACCATAAAGTGATTCTTATTTGTAGGGGGTGAAATGGGGCAAAAAAGGGATAAAAATGGTACATAATAAACGATAACAGCTAGAAACACGAAATTCGGTGTGTACATTCCTCTAATTGAGTAGATACATAATATAAAAGTATTATTTTTTCCAAATTCGTACTTTTAAGGGATAAAATGGGAATAGAGGGATAAAAATGGTACCAACCAAACTACTGTATCTAGAATAATGAAATTCGGTGTATACATTCCTCTGATTGCATAGACAATTAAAATACACAGATTTTTCAAATTTTGTACTTTTTGGGGTTAAAATAAAAAGGGGAAAAAATAGTACCAATGAAATGACCGCAGCTAGAGTCATGAAACTCGGAGCATACATTCCTCTGACTGTGTAGATACGGAAAATAAACTGATTTTTAGAAAATTCGTACTTTTTGGGGTCAAAATAGAAAAAGGGGATTAAAATAGTACCAACCAAATGACCGCATCTAGAGTCATGAAATTCGGAGTATACATTCCTTTGACTACGTAGACATGAACAATAAAAGTTTTTTTTTCAAATTCGTACTTTCAAGGGATACAATTGTTACGGAGGGTTAAAAATGCTACCAACCAAACGACTACACCTGGAATAATGGAATTCGGTGTATACTGAATTCCTCTGATTGCGTAGACACTTAAAATAAACAGATTTTTCGAAAATCGTACTTGTTGTGGTTAAAATGAAAAAAGGGGATAAAAATAGTACCAATCAAATGATCGCAGCTAGAGTCATGAAATTCGGAGTATACATTCCTCTGACTGCGTAGACACGGAAAATAAACGGGGTTTTCGAAAAATCGTACTTTCAAGGGATACAATGGTACAGAGGGATAAAAATAGTACCAACTAAATGACTACAGCTGGAATGATGAAATTCTAATTGCGTAGAAACGTCAAGGTGGTAAAAATGGTACCAACCAAATGGGCTCAGCTAGAATCATGGAATTAGGTGTATACATTCCTCTGACTGCATAGACACGCAAAATAAAAAGTTTTTTCCAAATACGTACTTTTTCTTTTACGGCAAAAATTGATTGAATCATGAAGTTGGATGAAGTTGGATTTTCAAAATTTGTACTTTTGGAATTAAAATAGAATGGAAAATGGAACCAACTGTAGCACCCATTATCTACCAATATTTTTGGTATTTAAACTTTTTGAAAATATAAATATAAGAATATTTATTTTTTGATTTGAAATAAATAATGGTTTGAAATTATTAAAATATTATATTTATTTATAAAATTATTTTTTCAATATTTGTATTTGTTTTGGTTTGGCTATATTAAAAAAATTATATTTTCCTGTAATATTACTGCACTTCTACGAAAACCGACAACCTCTGTGGAATGCAATCCATGGTGGAGGGCCGAACTTAACGCCGTTTTTACTTGTTTTTTTTTTCATATTTTCAATCAATTCCCCAGGAAATTTTAAGATTTGATCTTTTTTCCTAAATTTTCATCAGAGCTTTTAAATAAATTCTATTCAATTTATCCAGATTTCTTAAATTTGTGTTCATAAACACATACAACAATTTTAAAATTTAAATATTTAGCTTTGTTAGCAGAACTAGCCAATACTTACCTTTTTGCCTTTGGGAAAATCCCCGCAAATAAATATTCTTCCAAAAATACATTTCAAAAATTTTTATTTATGCTTTTTTCTCTCGTTCATTTTCACGTTTCACATTTTGAATTTAATTTTTCTGTTTGTTTGTCTGTTCTTGTTCGAATATTTGTTCGAATAATTATTCGAAGACATGCTTATATAACTAAATTGGTTGTTTGTTGTTTGGTTTGGTTGTCGGTAATGATGATTTGCATTCGTATTTAATTTATTTTATGGATTCTTTCTTCTTCCTCGTCTTGATTTAATTTGTATGTACTTAACGATTCTTATTTTGTTTTGCTTTTTTTTTTGAGGGGGGGGGGGGGGTTTTCATCGAAAAATGCTATGGTTTTTAATGCAATTCGTCAAACATTTTTGTAGATATCAAAGTTTATCTATATTTATGTTATGTAATGTATGTATGTATGTAATACATATGGGGGGATGCACATAGAATTTGTCGTTATTTTTGGTAATTTTTTTTCTTTGTAAATTTCTTCAGTGTCTGTGAGTATGTCAGTACGTACCTGTGAATGAATATGTCTGTGTCTATGAATGTGTGAGTTATGCATTTTATTTTTTTGTTTCTTTTGTTTTCGTTTAGTATGTAATATAATTTATTTATTTATTATATAGTAATTAGTAACATTTAGCGATATCATTAGAAATACAGAGATAGATAGAGAGTGTGAGAGAGAGAGAAAAAGGTCATCTGAAGAAATGCAAAACCAACAAATATTTGTTATTTTCTTTCTTTCGAATTGTTTACTTTTAGTTTTTCTTTTTCTTGTTTTTCTTTCTTTCTTCGAAAAGAAAAACATTTCCATTCATTTAATACACATTATTTTCGCTTAATTCTTTTGGACTTGTTTTCTCCCCATCCGTTCGTCCTTCCGTCCGCATATGCATAAATTAATTCAATTGTAATTATAAGTCGAGATAGAGATACATTTTTGTTGTTGTTTTTTATTTTTTGTTAAGATAATAATGAATGCGTTTTGTTGTTGTTGTTGGTATGATTAATGCTACTCTATTTGTTTTTTATTCTATAATTATTTATGAATATTTCTTTTACTTCATCTTATAAATAAAGGGGGTTTTTTCGGAAAAATATGAGGGGGATTTCAATCGGAAAAGAAAGATGTTCGATGAAGACTATTTAATATATTTGAAAAAAGGTACACAATATTAGTATCATACTAGGCCTGACGAATTTTTGAAAATTGCTCACAAAAGATTAAAAGAATGCACATAGTTTATATGATACTAGGCCTTTTCGATTGGGCTTACTAGCTTAATTTTTGTATGGAATTTATTCGCTTGGCAAGAAAGTAGCTTACTAATCTCTTAGTTACCGAGTAAGGTGGTGCCAGTTTTTTATCTCTGATTGCCACCTTATCAGTCTCTTAATTTTAAGCCAGTAAGCCCAATCGAACAGGGCTACTGTTTTCTTACTATATTGGTAATAAGAAGCATTATGCGTATCTTCCTCTTTACAATCTTTGCAACAAATCATTGGAAAACAATTACCTCTGGAAATAATGCCAAGACTAATCATTGCTTTTTTCGTATATTTATATTTTGACTTCGAATCTTCTGCCTTCAAAACACCATAAATACAGTGGCTTCAAAACACTTGGAAAGTCATCACCTGGGATGGCTTTATTTTCAATAATCACATTCGCGTGTTACAGCTCTCAATCAATTCAATTCCAGAAAAAGTTTACCTCATAACTAGTAACTAAGCAACAGACCAAGGACCGAAAGTTTAGTATCAGCCGACGTCGTCCTGTTTTTAAACTTACCCGCCAAAAAAATTGGAAGTAGTTCAATATTAATGACATTATCATTACTCCTAAACAATGCATCCAAGCTAATTCATTCTCAATAGTTTCTCAAATGCAAATATATTTGTCATCTAAATAGTCTTTCAAAAGCACTTGCAACAGTGTAATTTAAAATTTAATTAAAATTTAAAAAAACAGCAATACAATGGAAGTATTTTCGAATGATTTCATTCATTTCATCCTAAATCATACATTCAAGATGATTCATTCTAAATAGTTTCTCTAGATTTCTAGGTTTCTCAAACTAGATTTTTTTCTTTCAATATAATTAAGTTACATATATTTATTTCTTCCATCTCATATCTTCATTATAGAAAATGTAAAATAATCAAATATTAAAAAACCGTAATTTATGTATTAAATTACACTTTGTGTAATCGATTTTAATAATCTGTCTTATGGGCAGGATAGAATTATTAATTTGTTCAATTTCGATCTCAAATATTTTCTTTGTTGGATAATGTTGGTGCGTCATAAAATTACTGTACTAGTGGGACCATTTTTCGAAGATGAAGTAACCACCAATCAATCTCAGTTGCAATCATCGAATTTACATACAGTTGCGGTCAAAATAATAGCAGCGAACCACAGCTTAATATACATTTTCATATATTTATTAGTGTGATAATTTGTTATTGCTCCTTCTGCATTAAGTGCCGCGTTATGAGGTTACAAACACAAAATAATTGCTTATTTGGTGATATGATTTTAATTACTTAAGAAATTTCACATTTTTGGATTATTCGACATTTTGGACCGGTCAAAATAATAGCAGTGTTCAAAAAATCTCAAGAAACTGGAATTTTTACCTCAATTTTTCAATTCGATTTGATGTTATAAGTAAGATATTATGAAATTTACACTACTTCTGAAATGTTATTGTATTATTTTTCTTCATAAGTAGGGCGAGGAGAGCATTGTGGAGAAGAAAATCGAGTTCATATGAAAAGGTTGAAATCTGAGGGAAAATCATATACTGAAGTTCGACTTTTATTCCAGTGTTCTATTAAAATGATCAGAAATTCGATATTATAAGAAGAAAATCAAAAACTCGTGAAAAAATCCGTTTATATCACCTACAACCATTCGCCGAATAATAATGTCTAGTACAAAAACCCACTTACGCCCGCCACCGAAATAAAAAACAATGTCTGTCCATATTTGAGAGTCTAAAATGTTCGTAGAATACTAAGAAAACATAGCCTGTAAGCCAGAAGTCCGAAAAAAGTCCCACTTATAAATAAAAGACATGGCACAAAAAATTGCAATTAGCAAAAACACACCTGGTGTAGCCAACCAAGAAGTGGATGCACGTTTTATGGTCAGTTGAATCAACAATTGTTTTGTATGGTGGGACAGACCCTCGATAGTTTGTAAGACGCCCGCAGAACACGAGTACATCTCCAGATATACAGGGTGGCCCAGAAAGACCGAAGTGGTGTGAATTGTTTTGTTTATAACTTTTTATTTAAGAGATATTTTTTTAATTTTTTTTTTTTTAAATACATTAAATTTATGGGGAATATTTTTGGATTAGTTATTAAAAATGATATCCCGCAAGTGGTGGCCATATTCTGCTTCGCACAAATGTGCTCTTTCCAACACATTTTCCATGACCTTTCGCAAAACTTCCGGTGGTATGTTGTTAATTTCTTCTCGAATATTGGTTTTTAACTCCTCAATAGTCCTAGGCTTATTAATATAAACTTTTCCTTTTAAATAGCCCCAAAGAAAACAGTCTGGAGCGGTTAAATCCCCGCACATTAAATTGACGACGGTATGCACGCTGAGTCAACACAATGGACCGTTGATTTGAAAAGTAAATTTCAACAATATGGGCACGTTGTTCAATTGTGTATTGCTCCATTATAAATTATCCAAGTCTTCTTTACAAAATACTGAAAAGAAAAGAAAAAAAAATTATAATAAAAAAGTTATAAGGAATTCACACCACTTCGGTCTGTCTGGGCCACCCTGTAGTACCAAAACAGTCAAATAGGGAGGATCAAGCGTAATGACTTGGTCGTTTTTTTCATATTATGGAGTTGGGTCAATACATTGGCCCAGAACTACCATGGATTCTGCCCAGTACATCAAAATACTGCATAATATTATGCTTACGTATATAGAATACGGAATGCCCCTTAAATGGGTCTTCTACCAGGTCAATTATCCCGAAAACACCAGTCGACTCGCAAAAAGGTGGCTTGAAGTCAATAATATCAATGTTATGGAATGGTTCGGGCAGATACCGCACCTAAATATAATCAAAAATTTTAAGTGTAATGACTAAAATGAGGTCTCACTAGCAATACTGAAAAACAATATCGAGCTTTGACACGATATTATAATGGTATGGGCAAAAATATCGGTTAAAAGTTGTAAAAGACTAGTCGACTCAATGAAACGGCGTTATGTAGCAGTAATAAACCATAAAGTCAGTACAACTAAGTATTAAATTCAAGGAAATGTCCTTATTTAACTTATTATTTAAGAAAGTTTTCAATTAAAGTGAATTGAAACAAAATATGTTTAGTTTTCATTAGCGCTGCTATTTTTTCCATGCTTTATATAAGGTTACTTTCTATATAAAGAGTGATTTTTTTGAGGTTAGGATTTTCATGCATTAGTATTTGACAGATCACGTGGGATTTCAGACATGGTGTCAAAGAGAAAGATGCTCAGTATGCTTTGACATTTCATCATGAATCGTCTTACAAACGAACAACGCTTGCAAATTATTGAATTTTATTATCAAAATGCGTGCTCTGTTAAGAAAGTTCATTGCGCGCTTCCATTTTATGGTCAGTTTAATCGACCCACTGAAGCGGCTATTCGGGCTATTGTGACTAAATTTCGCACCAAATTTACATTGTTGGACATTAAACCACCAACACGCTTACGTAGAGTGCGAACTGAAGAAAATATCGCAGCTGTATCGGCCAGTGTTAATGATGACCACCAATTTTCGATTCGTCGCCGTTCGCACCAATTGGGTCTCTGTTACTCAAAAACGTGGAAATGCCAAAATTGGACTAAGCGGATGGACCACCTAAGACGCAGCCGCGGTCAACATTTAAATGAAATTATCTTCAAAAAGTAAATGTCATGGACCAATCTAACGTTTCAAATAAAGAACCGATGAGATTTTGCAAATTTTATGCGTTTTTTTTTAAAAAAAAGTTATCAAGCTCTTAAAAAATCACCCTTTATAAGGTTACTTTCTATATATGTTTGTGTGCCACAAAATTTGAAATCAATTTTTGAAAGCTTTTTTCTCAACCAATTTTGCTCAAATTTTGCACACTTAATCATTTTCGATGACAATACAAGGAAATGGAAAAATTTGACCAATTGGACAAAGGGGCGTGGCACCTCCCATACGAAGTTAAAACCTATTATTGAATATTGTCAGTTCTATGACACCTAGAATGCTGAAATTTTGTGTAAGTGCATCTAGCATCAATTCGCATAGTTGTGCCAAAAATGGGCGGTATTGGAAAAGTGGGCGTGGCACCTCCCATACGAAGTTAAAACCTATTATTGAATATAGTCAGTTCTATGACACCTAGAGTGCTGAAATTTTGTGGAAGTGCATCTACCATCAATGTGCGTAGTTCTGCCAAAAATGGTCGGTATTGGAATAGTGGGCGTACCACCTCCCATACGAAGTTAAAACATATTATCGAATAGTGTCAGTTCTATGACACGTATAGTGCTCAAATTTTGTGTAAGTGCATCTAGCATCAATGTGCGTAGTTGCGCCTAAAATGGGCGGTAATGCAAAAGTGGGCGTGGCACCTCCCATATGAAGTTAAAACCAAAATTACACCTACTGTAATTTTGTGTAAGTGCATCTAGCATTAATGTGCGTAGTTGTGACAAAAATGGGCGGTAATGGAAATGTGGGCGTGGCACCTCCCATACGAAGTTAAAACCCATTTTCGAATATATGCCGTTCTATGGCAGATAAAAAACTGAAATTTTGCAGTAATTTTTCCTTCTACAAAAGATAACTAAAAAAGAATTTCTAGGCCCAATAGAATTCTGCTTGCATAAAGCATGGATTTCAAAAAAAATTTTTTTTTGATTTACTAGTTTGACTGTTCTCATTTTTGACATAAATGGTAAAGGCCTAATCTCAAAATTACAAAAACTTAATTCTTTATTTAAAGGCAGATTAAGAATGGCACAATACCACCTTTCAATCACCGTAAAAACTTTTAGGATTTTCGAAGTAAAACTAATATTTTTCTTTGTCGACATTTTTTTATCTCGTCGCTGCTATTTTTTTGACCGCAGCTGTACCACCGCTGTCGCTAGCATTTTTATTTTATTTATTTATTTTAAAAGTGAAAATAACAAAATGTGCACTTCAAAAAATTATTAGTTTTAAAATAATCATAATTTTGTAAAAATAAGCTGACGCGAAATTCCCTAACATTGACAATAATAACACTGTACGCCAATTTAAAAAAGTCGTTACACTTGAGCCTTGTGTATGAAACTGTAGGCAAAATTGAGTTACCTGACGTTTTTAGTTTTTCATTTCCTCATCATATTGTCCCTTCACAGGACTACAAAGTTCCAAAGGATACAATTTGTCAAAAATTATTTTATATATTTTTTCGCACCCTATGATAACGACATTAGTGTTAAATTAAAGAAGAGAATATCTCTTAAAAATACTTATGATATCATGCTTCTATCTGTATTAGTTCAGCTTTAACATATATTTCAAGTTTATTCATATCTTGCATTTTTAAGAGACAAAACTTTAAATGGTTGTTAATACTAAACTAATACAGATAGTGGCTTAAAATTTAAAGTATTTTTTAGCACATATTCTCTCTCGAAGTCATAGGGTGATAATAAGGATTAAAAATAATTTTTGAAAATTTGTATCCTTTGGAAAAAATGTTAGAAAAGAAAAAACGAATAAAATAGAATGTTACAACAACAGCAGCTACACCTCCTTTTCAAGATATTTGATCTACTCAGCCTCCTATCCAAGAGATACCATCATCATTATATTTGGACGAATTGAATGAAAGTCTTACTTTTACCGAGGAATCGTAAGGAAAGTAATTACGAAAGTGGTTTGTGGATTGCAGCACAGCACCCTCTATATATAATTTTCACCAATGAAAAATGGCATTTTCATGTCATATCATTTCCTTACACGTTTTTAAGCTTTTTGTTTTATAAACAAAACATTTGTTTAAAAAAATATATGTTAAATAAAATAAAGTTGATCTAGTTTAAAATGCATTTTACAAATTTGAACAGAAACAAATGGGTCTTTGTCCGCATAAATGGTCTCGCATATTTTCATATTTATAAATAATTTCCTTTCACAAAAAAATTTTCTTCAGACAGGGAATAATTTTAATTTACCTCGAGTGGAGCATTTTTTCGACTTCGATTCCTGCAATTTTCCAAAATCCGACTCCAAAACTCTGGAGATTAATTTTCGAGAGGAGCAATAGTCTAGGAGCTATAAGTTCGTCTTCATTGATTCTCGTTAATAATAAAATTTTCTTTCTTTCGAAAGATATTAATTTTCTCGATTGCAACGTCGCATAAGTGCAATTGGAAATCGATTACCGTGATCTAAATTGATCCTTTTTATAAACGTACTCATTTTCAAATGCTGTGAATTATTAGGTCTCTGCATGAAAAAGGTATAACAAATCCCACAAATATTCCTAAGGAAACATGGAGAAGCTTCATTTAATATATGTTTGCTTTGCAGATTCAATAAATAAATCTTCTTAAAAACTGATTTTCATTACAATTAATAAGTTTCAACGATCCATTGAAATCCATTGTTTTATTTGTTGGGGAAAATATAATGCAACTTTTCTGTGAATCAATGGAATACAGAAAATACTTTCAGTGTAGAGCTCATAAATACTGTATACATATATCATATTAATTTTAAAAATTTTTTCTTTACAATGTATTTATATGGAATATCTCGAAAGCGCCTCGATTGAAATCCCCTTCATATACGCTAAGTATAAACAATTACTTTGCATTTATTTATTTTTAATAAATACAAAATAACAGCCAAATTCGCAATAATTCATCAAAGATTTTTAAAAAACAACCTTTCAAAAGTTATTCAATGAATTTGACTGTAAGTTTTTCCTTTTGAATAATGAGTGTGTGTATGTGTGTCTTAAAGACTAAATTGTAATACATAAATAATAAAAATATACACAGTTCAAATAACAAAATATTGAACAATAAACATTATTTTTTGGTTTTGTATGTGAGAGTGTGGGTGTTTTGTTTGTGTGTGAGAAAACATATTTGGCCTATAACGTAGTTTCTTCTTGTAAGCCAACCAAGTATGTATGTGTATGTTCCATTTTTTTGTATAAATACATATGTTTAATTCATTTTTGTTTGTGTTTTTATTAATATATTTAAATATTTCTATATAGTATTTATTGTATATAAAATTGTATAAAAAAGAACTTAAAAGCACACTTACATAAAAATCACTCACTAACTTAGATACAGAGTTTTTCGGTTTTCATATTTTCTTTTTTTTTTCGTCGCGAACATACACATACTGATTACTGAAAAAATATACAATATAATAATGCATCATTAATTTGCAAAAAGAAAAGTTTTGCTTTTTGAAATATTTATTTAGTTTTTCTTTTTATTCTGTTTAAGTTTTTTTTTATTTTTTTTTCTTATAAAATTTCGAACACTATTTTACATCGCATTTATTTGTAATAAGATCTTATTTGGGGGGTTTTTGGGATTTTTTACTATTTCAACTATTTAAATGAGATCTTAGGGGGAGGGGTGGTTGAGGTCAAGTTTTAAAAGGTTTGTGATGATTTTTTGCCAATCTTGAAAATAATTAAAAATATATATAATTGCAAAACTAACTGATAAATTGAAGTAGCAGCACTTTGGAAATACAACCTTTATTTTTTATTTGTTATTTGACATTTTTAAAAACTTTTCAAGTTGAAGGGTGTGTTGTTGGACTCGATAGCGTCTAGCCAAGCTCAGAGATAACTTCGGTAGAGAAAATACTGGCTTAAAACCAGCAGGAATTTACTCGTTTAGTATGAGGTGTGCCACTACTGCCCATATCTGCCAGATTGTTCTTCAGCATCCACTTAATACAATTCCATTGATTGTTCCAATAGCTTGCAGCTTACGGAATAAAATAGTAAATTAGCAGATTTTTGGAAATACAACCTTTATTTTTATTTAATATTTGACATTCTTAAAAACTTTTCAATTTGAAGGGTGTGTTGTTGGACTCGATAGCGTCTAGCCAAGCTCAGAGATAACTTTGATGGAGAAAATACTGGCTTAAAACCAGCATTTACTCGTTTACAATGAGGTGTGTCACAGCCCATCTCTGCCAGATTGTTCTTCAGCATCCACTTAATACAATTCCATTGATTGTTCCAATAGCTTGCAACTTACGGAATAAAATAATGACAATTTGAAAATTATCGATGGATAAATATTGGATTTAACTCTCTTTGTAAAGAAATTAAAAAATCATATTTTTAATATATCGTTTTTCTGGCACAATAAAAATCCAGAAATATAAATATACTTCTTTTGATTTCTAATATCTGTTTTCCTAACGAAGAAGACAGCAAGTCCTGGATGAAGAAAATCAATGAATAAATACAAAAGTTGTGAAACTTCTTGCTGTGTCTTTTTTATTTTCATTCAACCGACAATAACCAAATTGAAGGGAATCACAATGGATCCAAAGGGTCTCAGACGGGAGGTGAAATATATTTTGAGCCACTCTTCCTAACCTAACCTTATTTTATATTTGATTGATTCTCTAGATTCTTATATTCAAAATTTTGGATTTTCCTTTGGCATTTTTAAGTTTTCAGCTTTGGAAAAGCCAACAATACCATTTTGAACGCGTTAATTTAGTAGTGATACCTTCTTACTGTAATGTTTTTTGATTCAAACACTATGTAGATGATTTAAAAATTATCCTGGGGAAATAAATTGTACTGGCATGTTGGTGTTTTTTTTTACAGAAACAAACGTAGTACTTGAAACCCTCAGATTTTTCTCCTTATGGCAAATAAAAAATCACAAAAATCAATTTAAAATAAATATAGAAAATTTCCAATTTAAAACAATATATTTTTCCTAGAACTTTTGTTTTCCAATAGATCATCACAAATCTTTTAAAACTCCCCTTATTAAATTAACACTATTTTTTGGGGGAGGGGGGTTTCTTCTTAATTTTTTGTTTTATCTATTTCGTATGTATAGTATATGTATACATTATTTTCTTTAGTTATTTTGTATGTATAAAAAATCAACCCTATTAAATTATCAGACCTTGTTCGTATGCCCGTCCGTCCTTCCGTCCGTCCATGTGTACACTTCTTCTTACATTTATTTATGTTTATCTTTACTACAATGAAAGTGGAAAACGTGTTGGTTTGTATGTTTTTGTTGTTGTTTTTAATGTTTTTATTTATTTAAAAAAATTTAATTAAACAATATACAATTATAGAAAATATAATATAAAATATAATTATACAAAAAAACAATCAATAAATTAAAGTTATACGGATGTGTTTCAAATATTAGCAATTTATAGCGAAGGGAACATGATGATGGGGTTCCAAGCCAATATTGGTGGTTTTTTAACGCTAAAAATAAACAAATTCTTCACTCACTCATAGCAACGAATAGTAAATTTATTGGCCAATCTTAGGTACTTTTAAAGAAACAATTACAGCTTTTCAATTAAAATTTTAAATTTTCATTCATAAAGTACACATTATGGGGTGGTTAAGTCTGAAATATCATATTGACTTAAGCGCCCCGGTTTTTTTGGAACTTACACACCTTTACATTTTGTCACAATTTGTCCATGGTCGTGTTGCTGAATTTCGTTGAAACCGGGGTCTAATTATGGCAGATTAGATTCTATAGAAAAATAATATGTTGATAAGCCAAAACAAAAGAAAATTGCACGTGAAATGAATCGGGAATTCGGAACGAACGAATAAAAATACAATTTGGATCCAAATAAGGCTGTGGGAGATTTCGATACGATCGTATGCCGTAATTAGGCCAATTTCATTCATAAAGTGTAAGCAGCCGTGCCAGCTTATCAAGTCCCTTAATTATAAGCTAGTAAGCCCAATCGAACAGCCCTACTATTTGTTCTCCTTCGCAACAAATAGAAATAGATTTCGATCGTAACTTCTCGATTTCAAATTCGGCGATTAGTAACCAGAAACTAATTCATGCAGTAATTGAAATGATATCTTCGCTGTATGGCAACTAGTCTTGTGGTCAACATCCACACCTTTGCACTTTAGTTGCATTTTCGAAGAACGATGTTTCGAAAAGGCCTCCAGCGCAAAATCCATGACAATAACTTATCTACAATAAGTAGTGAATATTCAAATAGCAACAAATTTCATAATATCACTTTTTATTAATCTTTTTTGAGTTTGTTTAAAATAACTTCTTCAACAGCAGCTTGTTAGATTGTTATTAAGAATCATTCTTTGGCATATCTTCTAATTGTTTTTGATAGGAAATCGAGATGCTGTGGCAACACCTATTATTATTTAGATTTAACCAAGAACGACGCTGGAGGTACTCTAAATAGATCCACACATTAGTAAGAATCCATAAAATCATTCCATTCCAAAACCATTGGGACGTCATTTGAAAGCATCGATCATTTGATACCTGCGAAATGATTGTAGATACTGTTTTGTAGAGATCCAAATCACGTTTTAGTTTTCTTGGATAATCATAGATTTGGGTAGTCGCAAATTTCTGAAGTTGAAATTTTAGGACTTTTTGATGGCCTCTTTTTTCCATAGTAATTTCGAAACTTTTTAGGTCTTTGAGGTGATGTTAAGAGTTATTTTTGGAATCTTGAGAGCAAACACAAACAAATTCCTGTGTGCGAATTATATGTGTCCTAATTATCCACCATATTCCAAAATCTAGAGGCTACGACGAGGGACAATTATTCAAAGGCCAATTAGGGTTTAAATTACTGCAACTATTGCGACTATCGCAACAGGCATGGACTGTAATTAGATGCGATCATTGAACTCGTACTGTAATATGTACTGCCATTTGTTGTCGTGAATGTTATTTATTCCAAAATTACACTTACAATTATCTGTCGATGAAGAGTTGATGATGGTCATGTGTGTGTTTAAAAATCCGCTTGTTCAATAAACCTTTTTAAGAAGTTTCAAAATATCCATTTTATCGCCATTATTGATAATGGGGTGGGTGTCCATTCTAAAAAATATATCCATATCTTTCACCTGAATTAGTAATACTTACTTCCCCTAATCTTTCGGAGACTCATCACGCTTATCGCGAATAATTTCATCCCCTTAAATTTCCAATCGTGATTTATGGTTTCTTCTGCTTGATTTTTAAGTTTCTTCTGCTTTCTTACTTCGATTGATTGCCTTATTTCTAAGTGATTTATATTCATGTTTATATTCATATCACCTTCTTACGACTAAGGTTTTAATCTGCCATGATTATGGCTGTTGTTGTTTTAGCAACTTCTAGAGGAAGTTGAGGTGATAATCCTTGAGTCAGAATTGTACTAGACTTCGTTCCGGTATGTAGCCAATTATCGCGGGAATTGTTTGTTCATCATCATTCTCATGTGTCGGGGTGTTATTTACATCTTTCTCTTCGTGATTGATTTTAATGTTAAGGGAATGAAAAATGAAGACCACTAGTAGTTGGTCAAATCTTGGCCTTTTCAACTCGTTTAATATTCTGGCACTGTGTCATTTTCAGATGAGTCTGGCAATCAAATCCACTTTTGATCGAAAATGGCGAACTATTTTAACTGTGTAGTGATATTTTCAGGAAATGTGGAGAATTTTCAGCCCTCGTTCGTATTCTAAGACAATATTTCCTATACAAATGTTATAAGATTTCATCTGACCTCGTGTTTGTAGTTGAAAAATAAAAAAAATGTTTTTTTTTCTTAATAAATAAAAACACATTTTCTCGATTTCAAATGTTCAGTATTCTCCGGTGATTATAAAAAAACTGGTCAAGATCGAAAATAACAATCGAAATTTGTCTGAATTTGATATTAATTCAAGCTCATTTTCGACCGAAAGCGAATTACGGATGCTATGCTGGAAATTTGCAAAATATCCTCTTGTCAGACACAAAAATATTCAAGTATGAAGATAGTACTTGCTATTCTTAGTACCATGCCCAAGACCCATGCATAAGATGGAATATTTGACTTATTGACAAACAAATGCTAAAGGAAAGGACAAAAATGTTGAGTATAGAGGAAAAATAAATAAATAATAGATCAAATACGAGGAGCTGGGAGCAAAAATGGGTTAAAATTTTGCTTCAACAAAAAAATACGATTTGCTGTTTGGAAAAATGGACTAGAGCAAGAGATATCCTACATAATTGTAAGCCGTTTTTGTCCGTATTCATTTTGTAATCCTTTTTAGCTTGAAGCCAAATTATAACTCATTTTTGCTCTTAGATATATAAAAAATTTTAAATTGAAGTACTGAAAAGAGTAAAATCTACTAAATTGAATATTCTTGTTCGGTGTTGTTGATCAGCTCGTTTCTGTTATTCTGCAAGAATCGTAGACAGTTTTGTTGTTTGTTTGGATTTAGCTAAATTTATAAGATTTTTCTTTATTAATAATAATTTTGTGGTTTCTTTTTTTGCTTTTTAATACAATAATAATATTAAATATATATAGAATTAAACGTAAATTATCTCTTTTAACACATATAAAAAATATATAAAATATAATTAAAAAATAAAATACATTTGTGTTGTTGTGTGTGTGTGTGTTGGTATGTGTGTGTTCAGTTCAGTTTTCTACAAATATGTTGTTCCTAAAAAGAAATGTTTTTTGTTTGTTTCGTTTTATTTTTTAAAGGAATTGGAATTGTTGTTGTTGCAGTTGTAGTTACGGGCCAAAGGTTGTGTTTGTTTTGCAATTTTGTATTGAAATGTAATGAATTGATTTCTTTTCATTAATTTTAATCATAATAATAATAATAATTATGTTAATGTATGTATATTATTAATAATATGTTATTATTATTATTTAATATTTATTTATATTTATATATATAAATATGTATATATATTTAAATTGTATTTGTGGTTTTTCTGTGTATGTGTGTGTGTTTCAATAAATCGCCTTGTAAAACCATTTCATAATGTTGCTGTTCTTGTTGTTGTGGTTGTTGTTGTTTTATATATATAAAAACACGCCTTTGTTGCTGTTGTTTCGGTTCTTTTTCCCTTTATCGCGGTGTTTAAGGTTTTTTGTTGTGGAGTGGAGTGGGTCAGGGGTTTTGGGCAGGGGAGTAAAAAATATTTTTAGCCAGTACATGCTCTTACTTGTAGATATTTTTCTTTATAATTATTTAAAAATAAGTTATCAGATCCAAATTACTTGTTGGCTAAAGATAATTCTTTTATCTTCGGTTAAATTCAGATTTGATAGCTGCAAAAGACAAAGGGAAGCGTTAGCAATTGTTTCCATATTAATAATATAATTGTGTTAACATACCATCTATTATTTCTTGTTTTACTTTTTGTATTTCCGTTTTCATTTCTCTAACAATTTCAGCCTTTAATTGTTCCAGATCACTGCCGGATAATGCCACAGATAAGCCATCGCCATTGACCTGCTGAATGGTGGTAGATTTAGTGAAAGAAAAAAATGGTGTAAAAAATCGAAATTAAAAAATTGAAAAATAAATAAGTTATAAAAAATGTATTTAGAATAATTGAAGTGCTTTGTGTGCTTTGATTTATATAATAATTATGTCGATTATATGGTCAAATACATATAGAATCAGAAAATTTATTTTGAAGCCTCAGACTCAGTACAACAAGAACAGAAAATACTTGAATAGCAGTGCTAAATCATATATATGCTCTGCAAAGGGGGGAAAACAGTTCTACAATTTGTTTAAGCTAAGCTGGAAAATTTCCAAATATCCTCTTGTGAGAGAGGTAGGCATGGATAGTCTCAGATATAAAAAAATTCAAATAGGAATATAGCACTTGCCACTTTTAGCACTAAACTCATTCAAATGGAATTGTTGTCTTTTAGACAAACAAACGCTATAGGAAATGTCCAAGAATTTGAAAAATAAATAATGAATCAATTATGAGAAGCTGAGATAAAAAATGAGTTATAATTTGGCTTCAACCACTGGCTGTACTTTCACTAAATCTTACTCCCGAATTGATTATTTTAGCTGTTCAAATTTGGCCCAACCAATTTTATTTTGCCCAGAAACATCTAAAGTAAAAGTATTAAAGTGCCGGTGCACGAATTTAACTTTTTCCTCTCTAGAAGTCAAATATTTTACCCAAATTTGGAATATGCATTCAAATGTCCTTCCCGATTTGAGAAAAAGTTCGACAAAATAAAAAAAAATACTTTTTTTTTTCAATTTTCAAAATCTGAAAAAGGTGAAAATCTGGAAGTACGGAAAAATAATTTTTTTCTGCGCATTATGAAAAATACGAAAAGTAATCAACTTTGGGCTAATTGTAAAAAATTGACCGATTTTCAATGTTAGTATCTCTGAATAATCCTTGCCTAATTTTACAGAGTTCAAAAATGCTTACTATAAAAAAATTATTGAATTTATTCGGAACCACACATCATCTTCATTTGTTTGTAACACCCAAAAGGAAGCGAGATAGACCCATTGTTAAGTATCGACAGATCGTCCATCTATTCTTGTAATCAAAGTCAAGGTCGCAATTATTGTTTGAATCTAACAAAAATTGGCACACGTGAGTTTTGTGGCCCAAGGACGAACCCTATTTAATTTGAAGAAAATCGGTTCAGATTTAGATATAGTCCCCATACAAATGTTGCTCCTGATTTGACTTTTTCCGCTCTAGAAACCACATATTGCACCCGATTTTCTTTAAAATTGGCAGAACATCTTATAATCCAACTAAAAACACCTATGGTGAAAGTGGGTAAGATCGGTTCAGATTTAGCCCCTATACAAATGTTGCTCCCGATTTGACTTTTTCCGCTCCAGAAACGACATATAGTACACAATTTTCTTTAAATTTGGTACAACATCTTATAATCCAACTAGAAACACCTGTAAGGTCGAACCGATATATTTACAGTATACAAAAATCCCCGATTTCACTTTTTTGTATTGGGATAGAAGGTGGAGTGTATCATATAGTCGGACCGCCCGATTTTAGCCTTTTAAATCCGATAATAAACTGAAAATCTGTTTATAATCAACTAAGTTACAGGTATATAAGTGTGCACAGGTACGCCAAACTGTTCTCTTACTCGTGTGTCGAGATTTTGGGATGACTGAGATAATTTTTGGAGTGTCTGAGAAATTTCACATACAGATTCTTGTTTGACTCGACAACACCTACAAGAAAAATAGTATCACTTCCCATGAGTTCTGGACAGTCACACAGTTTTATGCTGCTGCGCCTATACCGTTAGACCCGAGAGGAGGAAACGATTGTTGATATACTTAGTTAATAATTTTTAAATGTCAGAAGCCTGTTTTGAATTCCAAATGGATGTGTCTAACTTATTGAAGAGGACTGTATGTGGAAAATTGGAATTCCCTATATAATTTCGTTCGGTAGCTAGAGTGCTTTCAACAGAAAACGAGCCCATTTAAAACATAAACTGGACCCAAAATGAGGAAGTTATTGCGGAATTTATAAAAAATGCATCAAAAAACAGCACTAAAATTGTAAAAAAAAAAAGACTGGTTAACTCACGAATGGACAGTGAGTGACATAGCCGAAATATTCTGGGACAACGCATAAAGTAAACCAAATATTAATTTTAGTAGGAAACATCTCCAAGTGCTTATGAAACCAGCTTAAAGTAGGTTGTTTTAATTATTTTAAAAATATCTATTGTTTATGACGTTTTGTTAAACATTTTGTAAATATAACCCATTGAATCATAAAACTTTCAGAGAACGTAGTAAACGTACAGTACTGCAAAAAAAATCGAATTTTACATATTCTCTTTAGAAAATAACTTTTCTGCATTTTTACACTTTTCTCTGAATGGATTGTTTTTTTTTGTGACAATAATACAACTCTTTAAAGGTAACAACAAAAACTCAACGATAAAAACAAAAATTGTCAAGAAAGTGTTTTTACAATTCCTTTTGAGAAATTTCCGCGATATGAAGTTAATTTTAATATAGTTGTGATTTTGTTGCTAAAACAGCACTTCAATTAACAAAAATCGATAATTTGTTTAGGCCTTCTAAAAGAAAATTGTTTGAGATCACTCGGTTGATCTATTATAATCAGCAGATGGTTAAAAGTGCCCAAGATCTATACGAGATGTTTTCTATAACAGTACAAACGCTATACAACTTTAATGTAGGACAGTATCTGAAAAAGGCAGACCAAGTAAGATATCTAAGAGTATGAAAGGTTTATTGCTTCGAAAGGTGGATCAAATCTCACAAATTGCCAGTGAACTTAAGGAAGAACGTGACGTTGAAGTTTCCCACGAAACAATAAGACTTGAATGGGACAGGTGTATATCAAGAAAACACACTGATATCAAAACAATATATTGGATTGTTTCTCGTCAGAATGAACATTAACAAACCTCTTGGCTATGTTTTATTTTAATGATTAACCTAGCAGTGTGTCGTCAGCCCTAAAAAGCGTTGGAAAACCGCAACATTATCCCGACTATAAAAACTTTCGTTTATATGGTGTGGGGATACATTTCGAGCGAAGGGGGTGGAGAGGTTTGGCAGATATTTAATTGTATTATTTCATAAAGGAATGTCGCAATCAAACCGCATATATAGGAATTTTAACATTAACTCATCTATTTGAATTTGTTAATTCTTAACGAGATTAGAAGTGAATCACTAAATAAGTGATACTTTCTTAAGACTACATAGTTGAAATCATGTTATACAGGCGACATATCTACAAACCGCATTCGGGCACTTACTATCAAACGAAAAAGTATTTGAATTTGAAGAAGTGGTAAACAATAAAAACAACAAACAAGTCTATTAAATGTGAAATGAATAGTATTAAAAAAATAGCATTACTAATAATATTTAATGGGTGATTTCCATAAGATAAAAGCTTCCTCCAAAGCAGGAGCTGATCTTGTAGGCGCATTTCACAACGAAAGTTGAATCTGTCTGTAGGTATTTATTTAATATCTTTATTTTTTAAATTTTTAATTTTTCAGGTGTTTTGCATGTAAAACATTCGAATTCCAGCTGTTCGATCAAGTTATTTGTTCTCATGACTTAATCGACTAGCTGGAATTCATGTGTTTTATTCAAAAACACCTAAAATCAAACAAATCGATCACTAATCAAAACAACACAGAAAATAAGGATCTATCTAATTTTATAATTATACAACTATATGATTGAGTAGCTATATTTGTTTTAAATTGACCCGATGGCTTAGAATTACAAGGTGATATAAATACATCAAATTCATTGGCTGCTTACCTTGAGTATCGTTTCTTCACTGGCACTACCGAAACGTTTGCGCATGGGCCGGGGTGATTCACTGCCGCTATTCGATGTATTGTGTGAATTTGCATTGGAATTATTTGAATTGGCCGATGATGATGAAGAACCCAATTTGTGTGGTAAAGTATTCGATTTCTCCCAAGGCCGTTGTTTTACTTCCGGTTCGGGTTCGGGCTATAAGATTACAATTAAAATGAGATTTATTACGAGATATTTTTAAATGCCATGTCACACTCACTTCCTTCTTCTCAGCCTGGGCACGTCGTCGCGCTAATGTTTTGGCCATTTCGTCCATCATGGAAGCCATACCGCCACCACCACCGCCGCCGCCGCCACCACCACCACTGCCGCCGCCTCCGCGGCCTATGGTGCCATAATTACCACTGCCGCCGCTGGGGGTGCTGCTGCCGCTGTTCTCTGTGGCAGCGGGGGTAGACTAGAAACACACAAAATTTGGACAAACAATATTAGTTTCAGTAACTGGATTTTAAAGAACACTATAGCTTACCTTCTTTTTCAATTTGGCCTGCTGCAGTTGGGCAGCCAACGAGCCCATTAGATCGGCTTGAGGATCATCCTTTTTGCCCGCCGAACCACCGCCTCCTCCACCGCCCATAGGTGGTGGCGGAGGTGGTGGTGGTGCTGCCGGACCGCCCGGTCCTCCTGGGGGACCACCACCGCCCATGGCCGGCGGGGCCGGGGGAGCTGGGGGCTGAGGTGGTGGTGGCACTGGTCCTCCGCCGACGCCGCCGCCAACATTACCGTTGAACATGGGCGGAGCAGCACCGCCAAATGCTGGTGGTGGTGGCGGAGCTGGTGCCCCAGGGACGGGGGCACCACCTGGACCACCACTACTACTCATGCGATTTAGTGGCGGTGGCATAGGTACATTACCAACGGGAGCATTACTATTGACTGGCATCATTGGTGGTGCCCCAGGCACCTGACCATAGGGATTCTCTGTTTGCTGTACCTGGCCACCACCATTCATTTGACCATAAGCATTGGGGGGCGCTGGCGGGCCATTAGGCATTGCTGGTGGCTGTGGCGGCTGCGGTGGCATGGGTATACCGCCACCCACCATCTGGGGCTGGCTGCCATAGATGACATTGTTGGCGCTTTGAGAGTTCGGTATGCCGGGACCCATTTGTTGTTGCTGCTGCTGCGAAGACACATAGAGAGGGCCGCCACCGTTCTGATGTGGCGGTGGCATGGGAGGTTGTGGCGCTTGAGGTATCATTCCACCGACAGGCTGCTGCTGTTGTTGTTGTTGTGGTTGTTGTTGTTGTGGATATTGATGCATATTAAGATTTGGATTAGAATTCGACAATGCATAGAGGGGTTGCTGATACTATGATGTGGTAGGTGGGTGGGTGTGAGATTTGAGATTTCGAATATTTTGTAGTTTTTTTATTATTTTATAGGAGAGGTGAGATATGTTGGAGGGGAGAAATTTTGTAGCATGAGAGCATTTTTTTGGTGGTTGTTTGGTTTGGTTTTCAAATATACGATACGGCCAGATTTTTTTGATTTTGATTTGAAATTGATCGATCAAGTTCAAGTGGTGGATTTATTGAATGATTGATCGATCGTTCGGTTGAGGTGGTAGAGTTGCAGGAGTAGTTTGTTTATTTATATATATGATATAAATACATATATTTATGATGATAGGTTCAAGCAGTAGTTTGGTTTGTGTTTTTTTTGTTTTTTATTTTTGATAAAGTTGTGAAGCGTTCAGGCATGAAATGGAATGAGATAAAAAGATACAAATAAAGAAATCAAATGAAAGAAAATATAATAGATAATTGAAACTCAAGTATGAGTAGTAGACAACATGCAACAAAAGTGTTGGCCTCTCGTGTATGAAAGCAGAGGGTTTGGGTTTTTAAATAAGAAATGAAATAAAAAAGATTTTGAAAAAGGAAAAAATGAAATAAAAAAGATTTTGAAAAAGGAAAAAATAAAACTTCAACCGAAATAAAAATAATACTCTTTAGAATTTATACTACAAATGGCACATGAAAGTTAGTCCAATCTCAGGAGTTTTTAAGGTTTTCTCAAATATATCTCGATATAATATAATATTGACTGTAAAGGTGGATTTTTAGAAAAGTTCATTTACAGGTCCTAACACCAGTAACTTTTGTTCTTGGTGTTCGGTAATTTATATATTTATCCAAAGCTTTAGATCTCACGTCAATATTGAAGATGGAAAGAAATACAGAAACGTATGTTTGGGCTTTGAGGGCAGTTTATAGGACAATTTAAGATGTCTTGTCAGGCCTTGAAATCATATCTTTGGTGAAGTAAGATTTGTTTAATGTTGGAAATGTGATCAGAATTTGTGTTTTTGAACATTTATTTAAGTAAAAGTGGCGTAAACACTGGTACTGACATGGAAACCCTATTATTTTCTTATTAAATTCAAATAAGTTCCCAACCTTTTACTAAAATTTGAAATCTACTAGTTTGTAAAAATTAAATAAAATTACATTTTAAAGAACTCCACAGCTTAGTGTGTCTAGAAATAGATAGATAGTCCATTGAAAAGCAATAAAAAGGTGGTGGCGGCGTTGGACAAACTCCATGTGGCAATTGTAAGTATGTTGTACATGGGATAGATAGTAATGTTTGGCTCTCAAGCTGATTGAAGAAAGAAACAAATAAAAATCGACCGGCCATAAATTTACTTTTTGAAGGCAAAAATAAAAACTCCGAAATCCGAAACTTAGCCAAAAATGGAAACCAAATAAGGAACGTAACGAAATATATACCAACAAAAAATGTTCAAATGATACAAAGTATGGAAGCAATTGGTGGACTAACCTGATTTGGTTGTTGCTGATAACCGCCAGCATTGACCATTTGCTGTGTGGCATAGAGTGCATGTTGCTGTTGCTGCTGCTGTTGTTGAGGGGGTTGTTGCATCTGTGGCGGAGCATGATACTGTTGCTGTTGTTGTGGCTGACCCGGTCCTGGTGGTATCTGTTGTGGGGGCTGCAATGGCGGCTGCTGTTGCTGTGGATGCTGTTGCATACCGTTTTGAGTTGGCCCATTGCCAGCTGTATGACCGTAGATTGAATGCTGTTGTTGTTGTTGCTGCTGCTGCTGCATTTGTGGTGGCTGTGGTGCTGGTGGAGCACTAAGGGAATTCCTTTAGTGTTTAAGTAATTTTGATATAAACAGAAAATGTTGTTTTCGAATTGTTTGTTGTTGGGTGTTTTACAATAGGGTAATAAAAATTGGTGTTGCGAGAGTGTGATGGAGGGAGGGTGGTGGGGAAAGGATAATAATTTTGAGACATAGAGAGACACATAGATGAGATGGTGGTATGGTATGAAAAGAAAAGGAAGAGAAACATGGATAATGAAAAAGTGTGAATATGTGAGAAAATTGGCGAAGGATAATGAAAATGTTTAATAGACAAAAAATAAATAATAAGTTAAGCGGATAAGAGATAAAATGGATAATATGGATAAAATGGATAAAATGGATAATATGGATAAAATGTATAAAATGGATAATATGGATAATATGGATAATATGGATAAAATGGATAATATAGATAAACGGAGATATGGATAGATGAGTAAGTGAATAAAAGCATAAGTGGATAAAGGAATAAATGGATAAAAGAATAAATGGATAAACGAATAAATAGATAAAATGGGTAAAAAGATAAATGTATAAATGGGTAAGTGAAGAAAAGGATAAGTGAATAAAAGGATAAATGGATAAATTGTATAAATGAAAAATAGATAAATGAATAAATAGATGAATAAATTGGATAAATATATAAATAGATACATGAATAATGTGGATAAATTGTATAAATGAATAAATAGATGAATAAATTGGATAAATATATAAAAAGATACATGAATAATGTGGATAAATGGATAAATTGATAATGTGGATAAATGGATAAATTGATAATGTGGACAATGAAAATAGGTAAATAGATAATTAATAATTAGAAATGAATAAATGGACAAAATGAAAAATGTATTAGTGAATAAATAGATAACATTGATAAATGGATAAATAAATAAATGGATAAATAGATAAAAAAATAATTAGAAAAATTATTATGGATAATGGACAAAATTCAATAATGGATAATAAAATTAGATAAAAGATTGTGGATAAAATTAGGTAAAGGATTATCGATAATAAGAAATGGATAAAATTATATAAAGGACGCAATTATATAAAAATAGTGGATAAAATTAGTTAAAGGATTATGTATAATTGGGAATGAATAAAATTATATTATGGATAAAATCGGATAATGGATAAAATTGAGTAATGTATAAAAGTAGTTAAAGGATTAAAAAATATTTAGAAAAATAATAATTATGGATAATGGATTAAATTACATAATGCATAAAATCGTATAATGGATAAAATGCAATAATGGATACGGGAAAATTTTGGTAAAGGATTGCGGATAATAGGAAATTGATAAAATTCGATAAAGGTTAAATTAGAATAAGGATAATAATTTTATTATATAAAAATAGTGGATAAAATGAAGTAAAGAATTATGGATAATAGACAATACATAAAATTATATAGTGAATAAAATCGGATAATGGATAAAAGTTGATAAAGGAAATTATAAAAATTGATAAGGGATAATGGATAGAATTACATAATGGATAGAATTACATAATGGATAGAATTACATAATGGATAAAATCGGATAATGGATAAAATTCAATAATAGATAAATTTTGAATAGTGGATAAAATTGTATATTTGATAGTATTAAAAAATACAAATTAGAGGGTATTGAAATAGTGTTAAATCATAAATGGATGATGGATAAAAGAAAATGGATATTTGAATAATATAAATAAAAAATATTTAAAATCAAAATTAAAGGATAATGATATGTAACGGATAAAATCGGATAATGGGTAAAATTTGAATAGTGGATAACATTGTATATTTGATAGTATTAAAAATACAAATTAAAATTGTTTTACGTTATTAATGGATTGGGATAAAAAACAATGGATATGAATGTTTTGGATAATATAACGAATAAAAATATTTTAAATCAAAATTAAACGATAACGATATGTAACGGATAGATGGTATGGCAGATAATTTAATGGATAGATGCCAATACATTTTCAATAATGAATTTAACGAATGATAATGAATATTTGGATAACATAACGATTATTGGGATAAAACAATTATGATAGCAAATAATTTGTAATGGAAAATAATAATAATAATAAATAGTTGGTATCGAATATTGGAGATTTAGGAATTTTGGAAATTTTAAAAATAAATTAAAGGATAAGGAATAGTTTTAAAACAATAATAGATTTTTGATTATTTTTTTTAATAATAAATAAATATTAAAATATAATAGTAAATAGTAATAGTAATAGTATAAAATGTAGTTGTAATAAAATATATATAAAATAAAAAATATAAATTAAATATAAAAAAGCATAGCAACAATTTGATTTGGATAACGGATACGAATTTCGATAATTAGAAATGGAAAATTTATAAAGGATAATAGGTAATTGTTAAATTGAAATTTAGAAACAGGGATAAATCATAAATTTAAAAAAAAGCAATGGAGGATCAAAGGATTAGTGGGGACAGGACACAAGGAGTATAATATGGACATAAAGTGTAGAGGATATGGACAACGGATAATATTCAAAATAATGAAAATTAAAAAAGATTTCAAGTCACATGGATGTAATAAAAGAAGAAATGAAGAAGATGAGATTAGGATAAGGATTTGAGTAAAGAGTGGAAACAAATGGATAGAGTGAAGTAAGAAATAAAAATATAAGAAGATGAGGTAAAGAATTTGAGAAAAGGATGAAGGATTGAAATGGATAAAGGATGAACACGAGCAATGTTAGCAATTAGTAATAGTGAAATATATGTATATGTGAATGAGGTGATGTTTACGAATACGGAAGTGGCAGAGAGTGATGATAAATGTTGTCAAGCATTGATGTTGTTGCAGTGGTGAATATTTGTAGTTATTGTTGAAATTACAAGGCAGTGAGAAATCGTTAGAGGGGAGAATCGCGCAATGACGATGACATGACGTTCATGGTGATGGTGGTTGGTTGGTTGATCCATAATGTTGTACGATACGTTGTTGGTAGATTGATTGGTTGGTGGTATATTGTGATGATGGTGTTGTTGTTGTTGATGGACACAAACGAGTTACGAAACAAAAGGACAAGGTTCACACACAACACATACACGCACACATTACCAAAAGTTAAAAATAAAATCAAAAATGAAATGAAAACAAAAAGAAAAGAAGAGACAAGAAATACATATACTATGTAAGTAAAAATAGTTTCGAGCAGAGTTATTCTTCAAATATATAATATATTAGCAATAATAATAATAAAATTAGTCCTGTAGGACCAAACAAATACTTCTAAACATAGACTTCATAGGCTTCATCTAAGTGATTTGATTTAAGATAGTTTAAGAAATAGTTCAAAAGGATTACTAACCTGCTGGTGCGATGATGACCCTGCTGTGGCGTCGGTGGGCTTTGTGGTATGTTATTTTGATTCGTCTGTGAAGTTGGCGTCTGAGCCGATGGCGTTACCTGACCGGTGATCTGTTGTTGTTGTCGCAATATGGCTGCATCTTCACTGGTCATGGTGCGATAGCCCATGTCCTCTTCGTAGCCATTGCCATTTGTGGGCTGGCCCGGATTGTTGGCGACGCGACCGCTAAGAACCTGGGATGGGAGAGAGAGAGAAAAAATTAAAATAAAAATTTACAGAAACTCGAACGAATTACTAATTAATTAATTAATTAGTAATTAAATAATTAATAATTAAAAAATTAATTAATTTGTAATTAAATAAATAATTATTAATTAATTTCTAATTAAATCAAATTATTATTAATTACCAATTAAATAATTAATTATTACCAATTAAATAATTAAGTATTAATTAATTTTTAATTAATTACTAATTATATAATTAATTATTAACTAATTGCTAATTAAATAATTAATTATTAATTATATAATTAATTATTAATTAATCACTAATTAGTAATTTTTTAATAATTAATTAATTATATAAATAAATAAATAATTATTTATTTTAATTTAATTATTTATTTTAATATATTTATTTATTTATTTCTTTATTTATTCCTTTATTTCTTTATTTATTTATTTATTTATTTATTTATTTATTTATTTATTTATTTATTTATTTATTTATTTATTTATTTATTTATTTATTTATTTATTTATTTATTTATTTATTTATTTATTTATTTATTTATTTATTTATTTATTTATTTATTTATTTATTTATTTATTTATTTATTTATTTATTTATTTATTTATTTATTTATTTATTTATTTATTTATTTATTTATTTATTTATTTATTTATTTATTTATTTATTTATTTATTTATTTATTTATTTATTTATTTATTTATTTATTTATTTATTTATTTATTTATTTATTTATTTATTTATTTATTTATTTATTTATTTATTTATTTATTTATTTATTTATTTATTTATTTATTTATTTATTTATTTATTTATTTATTTATTTATTTATTTATTTATTTATTTATTTATTTATTTATTTATTTATTTATTTATTTATTTATTTATTTATTTATTTATTTATTTATTTATTTATTTATTTATTTATTTATTTATTTATTTATTTTAGTTTATTTATTTATTTTAATTTATTTATTTGTTTATTTTAGTTTATTTATTTATTTATTTATTTATTTATTTATTTATTTATTTATTTATTTATTTATTTATTTATTTATTTATTTATTTATTTATTTATTTATTTATTTATTTATTTATTTATTTATTTATTTATTTATTTATTTATTTATTTATTTATTTATTTATTTATTTATTTATTTATTTATTTATTTATTTATTTATTTATTTATTTATTTATTTATTTATTTATTTATTTATTTATTTATTTATTTATTTATTTATTTATTTATTTATTTATTTATTTATTTATTTATTTATTTATTTATTTATTTATTTATTTATTTATTTATTTATTTATTTATTTATTTATTTATTTATTTATTTATTTATTTATTTATTTATTTATTTATTTATTTATTTATTTATTTATTTATTTATTTATTTATTTATTTATTTATTTATTTATTTATTTATTTATTTATTTATTTATTTATTTATTTATTTATTTATTTATTTATTTATTTATTTATTTATTTATTTATTTATTTATTTATTTATTTATTTATTTATTTATTTATTTATTTATTTATTTATTTATTTATTTATTTATTTATTTATTTATTTATTTATTTATTTATTTATTTATTTATTTATTTATTTATTTATTTATTTATTTATTTATTTATTTATTTATTTATTTATTTATTTATTTATTTATTTATTTATTTATTTATTTATTTATTTATTTATTTATTTATTTATTTATTTATTTATTTATTTATTTATTTATTTATTTATTTATTTATTTATTTATTTATTTATTTATTTATTTATTTATTTATTTATTTATTTATTTATTTATTTATTTATTTATTTATTTATTTATTTATTTATTTATTTATTTATTTATTTATTTATTTATTTATTTATTTATTTATTTATTTATTTATTTATTTATTTATTTATTTATTTATTTATTTATTTATTTTAGTTTATTTATTTATTTATTTATTTATTTATTTATTTATTTTAGTTTATTTATTTATTTATTTATTTATTTATTTATTTATTTATTTATTTATTTATTTATTTATTTATTTATTTATTTATTTATTTATTTATTTATTTATTTATTTATTTATTTATTTATTTATTTATTTATTTATTTATTTATTTATTTATTTATTTATTTATTTATTTATTTATTTATTTATTTATTTATTTATTTATTTATTTATTTATTTATTTATTTATTTATTTATTTATTTTAGTTTATTTATTTATTTATTTATTTATTTATTTATTTATTTTAGTTTATTTATTTATTTATTTATTTATTTATTTATTTATTTATTTATTTATTTATTTATTTATTTATTTATTTATTTATTTATTTATTTATTTATTTATTTATTTATTTATTTATTTATTTATTTATTTATTTATTTATTTATTTATTTATTTATTTATTTATTTATTTATTTATTTATTTATTTATTTATTTATTTATTTATTTATTTATTTATTTATTTATTTATTTATTTATTTATTTATTTATTTATTTATTTATTTATTTATTTATTTATTTATTTATTTATTTATTTATTTATTTATTTATTTATTTATTTATTTATTTATTTATTTATTTATTTATTTATTTATTTATTTATTTATTTATTTATTTATTTATTTATTTATTTATTTATTTATTTATTTATTTATTTATTTATTTATTTATTTATTTATTTATTTATTTATTTATTTATTTATTTATTTATTTATTTATTTATTTATTTATTTATTTATTTATTTATTTTTAATTAATTATTTATTTATTTTTAATTAGTTATTTATTTATTTTTAATTAATTATTTATTTATTTATTTTTAATTAATTATTTATTTATTTTTAATTAATTATTTATTTATTTTTAATTAATTATTTATTTATTTATTTTTAATTTTTTATTTATTTATTTTTAATTTTTTATTTATTTATTTTTAATTTTTTATTTATTTACTTTTAATTATTTATTTCTTCAACTTACCTCCAACGCATGCATCATGGCCCGGGCAAAGGCTTCAGCATCATTTTGACTTGAGAAATTGAGACCATAGACATATTTGGAATCGCGCCATTGATGAAACGTGGCAGTGGCTTGATTGTACTTCAGTCCTTTTAAGATGGAACAATTGATGACAACCTCGTGATCATGCAGCTTGCGTCCCACCACACGAAATGTGTTATTCTGTTGATGATGATAGATCTGGACCTTGCTAAGGCCCGACGAGGTGCCGGAGGGCACCCATTTCTTCTGGTTATCATCGTAAACCATAACGGAGGCACGAGCTCCGATAATACTTTGTTCACTAAAACGATGAAAAAAAAAGAAAAATCATTAGCAACAAGAAAGAAAGAAATTATTTAAATAATTGCAAATACTACAACTACTGTTACAAGTTCATTGCTCTGAGTTGTTTGTTGCTGCTCATAATCGTTTTAAATAGAGTAATTACACTATAAAATTTCTTTTAATTAATAACTAATTTAAGAAATATTTTTTGTTTTTGTATTTTTCATTGGCTGGTTGGCAGACCATCAACAAATTGTTATTGCGTTTTTTCTTCGTTCACAGATCTGATAAAAAGAAAATTAAAAAAATGAAAAATAGCAGCAATTACAGCGTTTCGTTTAATGAACATTTTTTCAGTAGTATTTTTCAAATTACCAAACATTAAGTAGAAAAAAAATAAATTTCTCACTTGCCAGCCGGGGCAAAAGTTGTTGTTAACGGTCGTGTGATAGATAGTTGTTGTTAACGGTCGTGTGATAGATGTGGTGGGGAGATTTAAAATGGTCTTATAGGAGATAAAATTAATTAATTGTAGTTTTTCTTGTGGAATAGAATAGTAATTTTTCATGATATTCTGTGCTAATTTCAGACAGTTTTAATAGTCAAATAAATTGTATAGCCTTATCGTTACTCTGGAGGGAAGAAAAAATAAATTTGCTCGTTAAAAATATATGTATATTTGGTACAGATAATACAAACAATTTTACCCAAATGTAAAAGACTTTTTGTGTTTGAATGTAAAACATTCGACAAAGTTTATCTTCTTACGAATAAAATTGTTTGTGACCATATACATATTTCATATTTTGTGTGAGTTTAACTCATCTTCTTTATAAAAATATACAAAAAGCTCCAAAACTGTCCCAGAGTCGCCACTAGCTGGGTTAAATGTAAGTCGGACCCGAATTAACTTTGCATCCCAAATTCATTTCGAACACACATACCCCCTATCACCACTCCTTAAGGGGGCTCCCATACAAAAATTAAATTTGTATAAAGAATTTGCACAGAATCTACTTTTTATCTCTACTTAACTGATAGGTTTTCATCGATCTAGGTCGATCTTAATATTGATGTGGACATCTTGGGACACATACTTCTGGAATATGTTGTTTAAATGATGAAATTGTTATTAGAAATATTAAATATATTAAACATTTTGAATATTATAATGTTGTTAAATTGTCCATATTAGATTAACATTAACTTTACAAAAGCATATTGGTCTGTGGTAGATCTCAATATGGAAGACTTAGCTATGACCCATGACTTTTTTATTTGACTCAAAAGTCATGACTTTCGTGTTTGTAGGCGAACGACGTAGAGAAGCTTCCGGGGTAGAAAAAAGTCATTAAATGGAAATTTGAGAGGTTTTTTGACATTTCTCTTGTAGAATTTTCAAAATTATATTGTTTTGAACACATGACGAAAGAAGGAAAGTCAAACAAAAAGTCATCGTATAAATTCACGCGACATTACGTAGCGACTTCAAAAGAGAGGAGAGACAAATGGTCACCGAATAAATAATTTTGCTTAAACATTGCGAAGACCAGCTTTCCAGTGTTATCCTTATATCATCAAGTATATTAAGCAGATATAAAATATTTAAACAGGCAAAAATTAGAGCCGAAAATTTATAGAAATTTCTAATTTTTATAATAATAAAATTTTTTTGCAACATTTTTGTAGCAGATTTTCTTCAATATTAATCTTTTTCATGATATTTTTATCTCAAAAAATATAAAGTATAATAAAGAAGAATGTATGGAAATTTCGAATTTTTTTTAATAAAAAATCCATTTTTAGTTCACAATTGTATCGAATTTGCAAGTTGTGTTTTTGTGGTATTTTTATTATAGGATATTAACAAGGTATGGGTGGGAAAATACCCAAAAATCAATTTTTTGTCTTAGAATGATTTTAACTAGAGTTAGGTAAAAAGTATGCAAAATCAGTTCCCATAGGTATGGAGTGAATGGAAATGGTTGGAAAAAATATTGGTCATGTCTTGGATGAAATTGGGAGAAAATTAGAGAGCCGAAAGTCAGTCCAAACATTTTAAATAAAAATAAAATTATATAAAAAAATCTGGTATTTCTGTGAAGTAGCATTCCTGGGAACCGTCGTTGAAAACGAAAATCATGGCGATAGTTCCACTTTTGGTCAGGTGTGCGACCATGTGCGATTTATGGCACTTTGGAACTAAGAAAAATAATTTTTCATATTGCAAACCATCCGGCTCAAGTGTAGCGACTTTTTTTTAAATTGTGGTACGGTGCAACTAAGCCCCCAATTTTTCTTCTTTCGGTGCCGTCCCATAGAGAGCGAGGCGAGTTGGCATTGTAAATAATAATAAATAAATACAAAAATATAATTCATTAAAATTTGAAAAACATTTAATTTTTTTTAAATATAAAATAATCTTTAAGAATTTTTTATTAAATTCAATAGTACCTCATCTCTGTTTATATTTAGTTAACACTAAACATTAAGGTCTTCTCTTTGAACTTATGAAACTAAGCCAAAAATTTTATGAAAATTTTATAAACTTGAAAACGATATAAAAAAATGTATGGATATTTTTTTACTAAAAATTTAAATTCCGACGGTTCCAATAATATTTGTTCTCTTATATAAGTCCTATAGCACCGTATTACATGTTGAATTCAAGCTACTTATGATGGCTACAATTGTTGTGAATTTCACTTTCACATAGGGTTTAAGAACAGTCTTCAAAAAAATTAGTAAAACATTTCACAAAAAAATAAAAAATTATGATTTAAAAAATCCTTTTCGTTCGCAAAGAGGGTCACAGTTTATAAAAGTATATAGATCTTTTACATGTAGACACTGTTAGCTTAAAAAATATTCTTTCCATTTTTTTCTAGTTTTTGTGATATTTAATATAAATTTGTAGGTCTCGTACAAAAATTTCTTGTTGCATAGTTTTATTTATGAATTTTCAAATATTTATTAAATGGCTTCACAAATCCTACGAAGGTAAATTTGTTTTTTTTTTTTGTGTTATAATCTTTAAGCATTTTTATTTAATACAATAATTCACTAATTTAAGAATTTAATTTTATGAATTCCAAAATTTACAAGAAAATGTTTTTATGAAAAATTTACTATTATTTATGATTTTTTTATAAATATTAAGAAAACTTGATGGAATTTAGGACAAATATATTCAAGAAAAATATTTATTATGAATTTTCATAAATATAAAGAAAACATAGACTGAATTTGGGACAAATATTTTGAAGTAAATATTCCTATTATTTATGAATTTCCAAAAAAATATTAACCCATTTGTATCCACTGTTCGATTAAACGTACAGTAGACAGTAAGAAGCAGCAATAAAACAATAATAGGTTAAGAAAACATTGACTGAATTTATGACAAAAAAATATTTATGAAAAATTTACTATTATTTATGATTTTTTTATAAATATTAAGAAAACTTGATGGAATTTAGGACAAATATATTCAAGAAAAATATTTATTATGAATTTTCATAAATATAAAGAAAACATAGACTGAATTTAGAACAAATATTTTCAAGATAATATTCCTATTATTTATGAATTTTCAAAAATATTAACCCATTTTGATCCACTGTACGATTAAACGTACAGTTGACAGTAAGAAGCTGCAATAAAACAATAATAGGTTAAGAAAACATTGACTGAATTTATGACAAAAAAAATATTTCTGAAAATCTCAGAAAATGTCCTTCTTTTAAAAATAATTTAGACGTGCCTTGGAAAAAGAACTTGATACCCGATAAAACCAATCGCGAAATATGAGGACTTTAATATAGACTTGCCAGCAGTATTTGTGGAAAAGCGAAGTTTCTTTAAATAAATTTAAAGTTTTTTTTTTCTTTTTTTTTTTTGAAGAAAAATATTTCCTGAGATTTTCAGAAAATATGTGGAAATGTATTGTCCGGTTTGATGTAGAATAACTATTATGAAAAAATATTTATGAAATCAATTCATAAATATTACGAACGAAAATTCTTTCAGGATAAAATTGAGAAGAATCAATTCTTAATAATAAAAATATTCCTAAAATAAAATGCAGATATTTCCAAAAATCCCTCTCATCATTACCATATCTCTCATCCACAATATAAAGTTTCCCAAGAATTGAGGTCATGACACCAGGAACATAAAAGGCATCATTGCAATCGAGATAATTCACTCAATATTCTGTAAGATTTTGCTTTTGTACTCAATATCTATAAAAAAAAAAGAACTCTCGCTCGATAAAAACAATTACAGCGAAAAAAGAGCAGAACAACAACAGGTACAACACAACAGGAAGTTCCAAAGCCAATAAAGAAACATTAGAAATGCAACAATTCCAAACGACAACATTCCCGCATCGCCGCAGCAATGCCTGAACACCTGAATCGTGAAGTGCGACTCAGAACTGGAATGATTCATATAACATTGTTCTTGGCATTTCTAGAGAATTGTGATGAAATAAATAGAAATCTTAATTTCTAATCGAAAACAAATGTGGAATAACATTACCCAGCAAGTACTTTAAATAATTCGAATCAAGAGCAAAAAACAAACAAACGTAATAAAATAAATTATAAAAAACATTTACGAGATACATCCAGCCATCCAAGGCATAGGAAGTCGGTATCAGATGAATGTGGCCATGTTTTGGGATAGATGGATGTGAATGCGGATGACGATGATGATGGTGATGAACTCTTTAAAGATAAAGGTGAGAATTACAGAAGCAACAGCACGTATAGATTAAGAGATACAACTGTTTATTCCACAACGCACAGCGTCTTCGCTTCACTCCACTCTACATCATTCCACTCGACACCACCATATCATTCCACTTACACTTGTACAGCAGCAGCTCAACATATCATCCCATCCAACTGTAGCTGGCTGTGTATCCACCACCACATCATCTCATAAATATGGGTACTAAACTGAAACACTAGCACTCCTCTGCTCCACTTCCTCTTAAAGAGTGTGGAGTGACACTTGAAGTTCTTCTACGGAAATGATTAAATATCTAAACATTTATGGTTTTGCTACAACGGATGGCGAAGACGACGACTACCAAACCCGACAATGGATGGATGGCTGCATGGATACGATGAGATGACGATGTTTTGCAAACATTTTTACAACATCTCTCGAGAGATGTGAACAAAACGAAACAAAAGCGTCCAACAACATTGGTAACATTGTCCTCCAATGGAAGAACAAGAAGAAGAACAACGACAAAATAAGAAGAAACGTTCGAATGCCAACCACTCTTGGCCATATGGTGAGAGGAGAGCAAATTCATCACATATCCATCAAATACCTTCAAGTTGTATTTTTCTAGTTCAAGATACACTCACAGAGTTGGCTAAAAGTCAGGTTTCCTTCTTCACTCGTCGCAGATTCTTTTATAGTATTTTTAAAAGAATCCGTTTTTGAACTGACAAAAGAAACGCTAGTGTGTAGAAATAAAAAAACTAGAATCAATGTTAAAAATGTTAATGATCGGCAAAAGGATACCCTATATTAGTCATTCCAACAATTTGGAAAAAATGAAAGAGAATTTTCCATGTCATCCTGATTGTTAGTACAAAACACGTAGAGAAAAAATATTATTAATTTAAGAAAAACATTATTAAATAAGAAAAAAATAATTTGTTGACAAGATTAATCAGAATTTCTTGAACTAATATATTTTTAATATTTATTATTTTTATTTATAATTTAATATATAAAGGGTGATTTTTTAAGAGCTTGATAACTTTTTTTTTTAAAAAAACGCATAAAATTTGCAAAATCTCATCGGTTCTTTATTTGAAACGTTAGATTTGTCCATGACATTTACTTTTTGAAGATAATTTCATTTAAATGTTGACCGCGGCTGCGTCTTAGGTGGTCCATCCGCTTAGTCCAATTTTGGCATTTCCACGTTTTTGAGTAACAGAGACCCAATTGGTGCGAACGGCGACGAATCGAAAATTGGTGGTCATCATTAACACTGGCCGATACAGCTGCGATATTTTCTTCAGTTCGCACTCTACGTAAGCGTGTTGGTGGTTTAATGTCCAACAATGTAAATTTGGTGCGAAATTTAGTCACAATAGCCCGAATAGCCGCTTCAGTGGGTCGATTAAACTGACCATAAAATGGAAGCGCGCAATGAACTTTCTTAACAGAGCACGCATTTTGATAATAAAATTCAATAATTTGCAAGCGTTGTTCGTTTGTAAGACGATTCATGATGAAATGTCAAAGCATACTGAGCATCTTTCTCTTTGACACCATGTCTGAAATCCCACGTGATCTGTCAAATACTAATGCATGAAAATCCTAACCTCAAAAAAATCACTCTTTATTTTATAATTTTGGATACTTTGTAGATGTTGTCACTGTGTAAAAGAATTTCTAAATGACATTACAAATTCCAAAACTTTCTTCGTTTTTTTTAAGAAAAAATATTTTTTTTTATAAAAAAATATATATGAAAATATAAAAATAAAATAAAAAAAATATAAAAAATTAAAAAAATATATATAAAAAAATTTGTTGATGTTTATTATTTTTTATTTCTAATTTATTTCTATTTCTAATTTATTTATATGTTTTATAATTTTGGATATTTTGTAGATGTTGGCATTCAAAATTCCGAAATTTCCTTCGCTTTGTAAGAAAAAAATTAAAAAAGCTTTTGATGTTTATTATTTTTTATTTATAATTTAAATTATTATTTTTTAATTTTGTAGATGTTGTCACTGAGTAAAAGTATTTCGGAAATCTAAATGTCATTAGAAATTCCAAAAATAAATATATATATATAAAAAAATTCCTACAAATCTTAAAAAATATTATTAATTTATTTTTTCTATTAGTAAAATAAAAAAATATTATTTAAAAATTATTTTTTTATTTTTAATAATAAATAAATATATATAAAAAAATATAAAAAGAACTATTTTTCTTTGTTACTAGTTTTGTAATTTTTGTAATGTTTTTTATTTTCATTTTTGTCACCATTTCTAAGTTATTTTGGGCATATAACCACGAAAAAACAATTCCTACAAATTTTAAAAAATATTGTAATTTATTTTTTCTATTAATAAAATAAAAAAATATTATTTAAAAATTATTTTTTTTATTTTTTAATTTTAGTTTTAAATGTGAATGCATTTTTGCCATCTAAATATGAAAATGAAATTTAAAAATTCCATTTTTTTTTTCAAAATGAATCATGATTTATTTTATAAATATATTTTTTAATTTTTTGTTTAGTATTTTATGCTTTTAATTTTTAATATTTTGTAGATCTTGCCATTAGTTAAAGATATTACGGACATCTAAATAAAACAAAATATGGGCATTTCCACAGAAAGGTCCACCAAGATCAAAAAATTAAAAGTTCTTGTAAACACTTTGTTTTATCACATTTTCATGGAGAAATAATCAAGTTGAAATAATGTAAAAAAATTACATTAATTCATTTCCTATCTTGAGATATTCGAATGCAAAGTCGCGCAAGTACAACTTTACTCGTCTGAATATTTCTTTCGCATGTTTTGTTTTGATACAAAATCTTAAAGAGAGACATTACGCATTGACTTTTGGTCTCTAAAATCTGTCAGGGAGTACAATGAGTCTAAAAAGAAAGGATGCGGAGTTATACGACTGCTATTAACTGTATCTTTTTGCTTTGCATTATCACATATTTCGCTGTCACGCTCGACATGGAAAAACAACATTTGTTGCTACTGTATCCAAAGTTCATGCCGAAAGATCATAAAATTTTGAGTACAAACAGAGATTTTTATGCAATTTAAATAAAAAATAGCATTACTGGAAAATAAGAAAATCTGTGACCTTGGTACTTCATTAAAGTTAGTCACGTGCGACATCTGAAGTGTGAAAATTAAAAATTTGAAAAAAATTCTTACTTCAATAATTTATTTTTGTAAAAAAAAAAATTATGATTTATTTATTAGCAAAAACGGAGGCGAAAAAAATAAAGAGAACTGAAAACTGTGGTGAGAAACTTGAAAGAAGATCAGCTGAAATTTCAAAACAATAAATTGAAAAACAACATTTTGTTTTTTACTGTTATTATTTGAGAATGAATATATTGAATACTTCTGGGGATTTCAAAAAATATATTTTATCTACAATTTCGTAAAAAGTGCAACTGGAACAACATAAATACCATGATGGAAAAAATGTCACGTGCGACATGTCACGTTCGACCGGGCTTAAAATTAAATTACAAAAAAAGTATCAATAATTTTTGGATAAAATCAAAGCCATTTTTAAGAGACATCGGTACACAACGTTTTAAAATTGGTCAAATTGAAATATTGCCACAAGTTTCGCTGAAATCGGCGTTTGAATTGTTGGTCGCGAAAACGACTACTGCTTTGGTCACGTGCGAATGCCTTGTTTTTTTTTTTTAAATTATTTTGAAAACGAAAAATTACCGAAAATCCACATTAGCACCAATTAAACAGTTAATTAAGAGCTATAAGTTAAGCATATGGTCAAAATAAAAAACCGTTATATTTTGACTTTTTCGTCACTTTAAATGTGTACGACGGTCACGTTCGACATCATGGAAATGCCCATATATTTTTATATTATTTTTTATATTTTTTTAGATATTATTTATTATTTATAATATTTTTTATTTTCATTTTTGACGCTATTTCAAAGGTTTTTCGGAGTTCTAAAGTCGAAAAAAATAAAAATATAAAAAAATATTATTGAAAAAATAAAAAAAAAATATTATTTAAAAAATAAAAAATATTATTTAAAAAATAAAAAAAAAATTATTTAAAAAATAAAAAAATAAAATTTTAAAATTAAAAACATATTTTTAAAAAATAAAAAATATATTTTTTAAAAAATAAAAAAATATATTTTTTAAAAAATAAAAATTTTTTTTTTTTTAAATAAAAATTTTTAATATTTTATAGATGTTTAATATTTTAAATGTTAAAGGTATTTCGGACATCTAAACAGGAAAAATACTTTAAAGAATTCCGAAATTTCTATCGTTTTGGAAAAAACAAATTTAGTTTTTATTAAAAATATTTTGTATTAATTATTTATGTTTTTACTTCCATTTTTTACACTATTTCGAGGGTATTTCCAGAATTTCTTTCATTTTTTAAGAAAAAAATATAAAAAAAATTAAATTGAAAAGACTTTTGACATGGTCGAAATCATGATCGTGGTAGTCTGCAGCCAAGTAATAAATGTCACCATGCCATTTGTAAATAAATTTGCATTCTATTAAATATAGAAGCAAAATGGTCTTGAGCCAGGACAATATCCCAGTTCAAATCAAAAAGAAAAAATATTATAAAAAAATACAAAAAATATAAAAAAAAATTAAAAAAAAAATAAAAAAAAAAAAATTAAAAAAAAATAAAAAAATATATAAAAAATTTAAAAAAAAAATTATAAAAAATTAAAAAAAGAAATAAAAAAATATATAAAAAATTATAAAAATAAAAATTGTATTATACAATACAAAAAATATAAAAAATTATAAAAAAAAATACAAAAAGAATGAAATATTTTTTATACAAATGTTTTTTTTTGTTTTGTAATTATTATTTAATTTTTATTTTTTTGTATTTCAATTTTTCACTATTTCTATTTCTAAGACTTCTAACAACGAAAAAATTCATAAAAAAGTTTATAAAAAAATATCATTGAAAAGATAAAAAAAATTATTTAAAAAATTATTTTTTATATTTCCTAATTTCTAATTTCAGTTATAATTGGAAAGCAATTTGATATTTCGGACATCTAAACAGGAAAAATACTTTAAAGAATTCCGAAATTTCTATCGTTTTAGAAAAAAAAAAACAAATTTAGTTTTTATTAAAAATATTTTGTATTGATTATTTATGTTTTTACTTCCATTTTTTGACACTATTTCGAGGGTATTTCCAGAATTTCTTTCGTTAAAAAAAATATAAAAAAATTAAAAAATATATAAAAAATTTTAAAAAAATTATAAAAATGAAAAAATAAGAAAAGAAATAAAAAAATATATAAAAAAATTAAAAAAAAATATTAACAATACAAAAAATATAAAAAATTATAAAAAAATACACATTTTTTCAAGATCAATCATTATTTTATAAATAATATTTTTTTAGCTTTTTGTTAGTTTTTTTAATGTAACGAAAAAAAAAATAAAAAAATGTGTCCGAGATCAATATTGAGGCATACTGGTTCATTAAAAGCAACAACAAAAAATTGTGTGGATAATTTCATTGTCCAACAAATTAAGACTTTTTGATTGGAAGAGAAGAGCGACACTATAATTCTGAAAGGGCATGTTGAGTAGAACATTTTTGTAGAATAAGCTGATCTCAGTTTCTTTTTACAGTGGGTCAATATAACATATTTTAACTTAAACTTATGTGATTAGATTCTTATCGACTTTTTAGTGTATTTTTGGAGACATCTAATACTACAGAAGCTAATTCCGTACACATTGAGATTTATCAGTACTAAAGTTGGCAGGCATAACTGTCATCTGAAGTCTTCTATCTTATATATTTATTCCCATAGTTCCACGAGCATAGGACCATAAACTTCTACCTTAAGACTTTATAATCCCGCGAAACTTAAGATATTATTTATATCCTCTTTTTTCCGTCACTTTATATAGGCTCCATACTTTTAAAGGGCAATTCAGCCCACTTTGTTTTAAGAAGGATATTGGTTTAGTGTCTTAAACAACAAACATTGGCAAAACTTGAGTGATTTATGTTAATTTATTTTTGTATTATTTTTTTCTGTTTCGTGTAACCAAAAGCCGGCAAATGCAAACAGACAAACAAACAAAGCAGACCAGGCCAGATCAGCCAACCCACCCAACTAACCTAGAGGCAAGAGCACCAACGACAACAACAACAACAATGGCAAACTGGTTGTTGTCAACCAGTCTCCATATGACGGACGGTTTACCTTATTTTGCCATTTTTTTGTGCTGATTTTGTTGATTTTTTCCTTAAGGCACACAGCGCAGCACATATGGTTGGTGTGTTTGTTTTTTTTTGTTTCAATTCTGCAAACAGACACATGGGTTACAGGCTTAGTACGAAGTATGTCTACGAGTATATGTAGACTGAATAACATAAGTGTAAATATATACACTTTTATGTGTATTTTGGCGACGCAGAAAGACTGCAATTTTTTGGGAAACCGGTAACCGGGTTTCTGGTGAATTCATATTAAAAAATACGAAGATTTTTAATTTTACATTTCTGGAAAAATAAGTGATTTTTTTCATAAAAAATATTTAACATTCACTCAAAAAAAATTCTTAAAATTTTACTTGAACTTAAATAAAAAATAGATAAATTATTTGGCTTCAGAGTATGAAAAGCTCATATTCAAAATTACAACATGAAATAATTCTCATCGTTTTAAGGTACTTCTAGTTAGATTGCTCTGAAACCTTGGGAAATTTCTTTGATATAAAAAATACCCAAATATGTAATTTGGCTTCAGAGTATGAAAAACTCATTTACAAAATAACAACATAAAATAATTCTCAAACTTTACATGACATTTCTGTCATAAAGAGTTGAGCTATTACTCCATGATTGTTGTGCAGGCAGTTAGTTGATATAAAAAAGAAACTTAAAACCAATCCAAAAAATTATGCAAATGTTCCCCAAATACTTCGAATATATATATATATATATATATATATATGATTTGGTTTTTGAGTATGAAAAACTCATTTACAAAATAACAACATGAAATAATTCTCAAACGCATTTCTGTCATAAATAGTTATTATTTTTATTTTCTTCACACAATCATCACTCAGGGGATGTCCCCATTAAATGCAGCGCATTGCGTTGACGGAAAGAAGATAGGATATTGAAAGGAGGAAAGAGGGAGAAGTGTTAGTTGTCTTAAGTTGTGATTCTCATTCTCTTGGAAGAACTTGTTGAGAGTTTGTGTATTTTTTGAAAAAAAAAAAAAACTCTGCAAGTCCTTCTAATGAAGTCCGCCATGGGCCCCATTTTATGATAGAGAATTTTAACGAATTTGTATAAATTGAATTGAATAAATTTTCAAAAATGTTTTGAACCAGGGGACAGTATCCGAGTATATAGAAATTTATAGGGCGTTGATCTTAGGATTGGAATGGGAAATTACAATAACACTATGCAAACAAAAATTTTGCCGAAGGATCATGTATATATAGATTTTTTGATGTATTTTGGATTTCTAAACTCGAAAAAATTTATGTTTTTTTTTCTAATATTTTTTTTCTAATATTTTTTACTTTTTTTTTAATTTTTACTAAATTTGATTTTTAATTTTTTTACTATTTTTTTAATTTTTACTAAAAAAAATTTACTATATTTCTTAAATTTTTACATTTTTTTTAAATTTTACTATTTTTTAATTTTTGAATAAAATTAACATTTTTTTTTAATTTTACTATTTTTTAATTTTTGAATAAAATTAACATTTATTGATGTAAATTAACATTTTCTGATGTAATTTGGCTTTCTAATATCGAAAACGATATTAAAAAATATGATATTTTTTAATTTTAACTAAAATTCCAATTTTCGGCGTAGGTAATATTTGTGCTCTCATTTTAGAAACATAAGTCCTATAATACCCGCCTATATGTTAAATTAAAGGTACTCATGATTGCTTCAAATATTACGAATTACACTATTACATAGAAACAGTGGTTTAGGAGGATAGCCTTCAAAAATTTGGAGGGAAAAATCTAAAAAATACAAAAAAAGTCGGAAAAAGGTATTTTGTTTTGTCAAAGGGTCATTTACTGAGGTATTTTGGCTTTATAAACCGTTCTAAAAGATATTAAAAAATAGGTTTTTAAATTTTGTACAAAAACAAAATTTTCGGCGAAAGTTCCTTTAGAATTTGTACTATTATTTTGGAAATATAACACCCGATAACTCGCTGTTATATGTTAAATTAAAGGCTACAAAAATTGCGAAAAAAAGCTCGGAAAAGGTATTTTTAATAGCTAATAATCTAACGCAAAAAACAATGTTTATATGCAAAAAATCTATGGATAAATATAGAAGACGAAAATGTTAATTTTTTTCGAGAAATATCTATTTTTGCTGGCACGAAAAAACAAATTATAAAAATATAGCAAACAAAATTGGAAAAGGATTTTTCTATAGCTAACTTTCTAAGGAAAAAAACTATGTTTAAGTCATTCAAAATTTTAAATTTGAACTACCGATCACTTTGACTTTGAAATGTACAATAACATTCATTTTTATTTTCAGTTTATTTTTATTTTCAGGCTCGAACAAAATTGAGAAATATTAAAAACTTACTTCCAAAGTAGTGAGTCTTTAACGCAAACTATAAAAAATTTACGTTGACAATTTTCGAGAAGAGATCGTCCTTCAGTTCAGCCTTCATGAATCTCATTTTCAACTCGGTGGCTATGTCAATAAGCAAAATTGCCGCATAGAGAACCCACACGTGACTATTGAGAAGCCAATGCTGTACTGAAAAATTGGGTTGATCAGATGAGGTACTGCCGAGCCAGTCGCGGTAGTCACATAAATGATATTGTGTTCCATTATTAAATGACAAAGTTTAAATAGTTTAAAATAAAACCACAAATTTGAAGAAATAAGCAGTACTTTTTTATAGCCGATTCTAATTTAAAATGTTACACGACCCATACTATATGTAAAAGATCTATGGATAAATGTAGATATTATGATAGCCTTTGTACAGGAAAATTTTAATAGTATTATTTTTTTTCGAAATAAAATCGTAAAAATAGAAAAAAACAGGAAATAAATATTTTGTTTTATTTTTTAATAGCTAACATTCTATGGATCTATGGATAAATGAGGAAGTTATGATAGTCTTTGTAGACAAAAATATTAATTTTAGTAAAAAAAAATTAAAAAAATATCCATGAATTTTTTTTTTGTATTAATTTTATTAATCAGGAAGATTTGTGATTTAAATATTCCTAAAAAATATTTTTTATAAATATGTAATATTTCTAAAAAAAAATTGAAAAAAATACCCAAAAAAAATTTTTCGAAAACAATTGGAGTACACATTTACTCCAAAATGAGTAAAATGAATGACGCGGTTCAAAGGCAGCGACAGATCTACAGTCTTGATCACAGATCTAATTGTGAACTGTTGCGTGCGAAATCATGTCTGTTTCACAGATAAATTCTAAAAAATTCGAAAAACCAAATTGGAGTACATATTTACTCCAAATGAGTAAAATGTTATTCTGGAATCATGTGGTTCAAAGACAACGACCAAACTGCGGTCTTGATGATATTTTCTATCAGACATCAAAACGATCACAGATCTAATTGTGAACTTTTGCGTACGAAATCAGTTTGGTTTCACGTATAAATCAAAAAAATGGAGTACAAATTTACACAAATGAGTAAGATGTAATATTTTTTGTAAATATGTAATATTTTTAATTTTATGAATCTGGAAGATTTTTGCTCTATAATATCCCTAAAAATTTTAATTGTAGTAAAAATGTAATATTTCTAAAAAAAAATTAGTAAAAATTAAATAACAAATGCGTAAAAAAATGTCTGTGTTGATTTTTTGAACCAGTAAGATTTCAGCTCTATAAGATCCCTAAAAATTTTCATTTTGTAAAAATTTAATATTTTTAAAAATTTGCATTTTGTAAAAATTTAATATTTCTAAAAATGGAAATTTAGCAAAAATTAAAAAAGATAACCATTTTTTCTCTGTTGATTAAATAAATCAGGAAGATTTCGGCTTTATAATTTAATTTAAGTTAACATATGTTTCTAAAAAATACTTTTTGTAAAAATTTTAAAAATATCCAAAAACATTTTTTCTGTTCTGATTTTATAAATCAGGAAGATTTCTAATTTATAATATTCCTAAAATCCTTATTTTTTCTGTATTAGTAACAAACCCGGTTTCCGGGTTTTTATACATCCCCAACTTAGCCTAATACCTTTGTTGAGGTGGTACAATATTTATGTTACACTCATTCAAAAAAAGAAATATATATGACGGCTATAAGACAATTTAAGTACACTTTAATAAAGAAAATAAAGTCAAATGACGTTTGTTTGTTTGTTGTCTTTCAGTTGACTCCCTGCAAAAAAAAAAAAAAAACAACAACAACCGAGGAGGGCTTATAACTCAAGACAAACAATGCGAGAGGGAGAGTCAGAGAAAAAAAGTCTGTCATGGTTAATGGCACAGCCAATTCATCATTCACGAGGTTTATTACTGGAGGCAGCGGGTGGTAATGTTGCGACAGACGGACGCTCTAAGTAATCTGGAATTAGAACGTGATTCGTATGAGATTCAGGTAATTGCGGTCTTTCAGAGAGGAAAAAGTGAAAAAACAAATGGAACGGGGAGCAGTGATAATACCAACATTTTTTTGCAACACCACAACAACGTGATAGGCAATTTTTTTCTCAATCATAAGATTAGGAATCGATTTTCGATCGAAAGTGGTTTTGGAATTAAGCGGAATTAAGCGTAACTGGATCGCAATTCTGAATACAATGGAATTGATATGTGTGGGAAATATAAAAATAATTTATAAGCGAGAAAAAAAATCTTGTGAATTAGGAGGATTTTAAAATAAATTTAAATATATTTTTTAATTTCACGTTTTAAAAAATTTTTAAATTTTTTTAGTTACGAAACCAGGGCGCTAATCATTGGATACGAAATAAATTTTTATTTTCTGTGAAAAAAATATAAATTTCCAACAAAAAAATATATAATTTTAGATATTATAAATTGGAACTTATCTCGAAATAGAATTTGAATAATATTGTCGAATTTTGTCGCCTTTTTACAATAAATAAAAATTTCGTTGAAGTTTTTCTTCTTACGAAGGAAATTTCGTCTTTTTGGTAATGGAAAACGCAAAACTTTCATATCCTGTGTGGGGATAACTCATCAGTGGAACATATGTATAGAGTGCTTGTGTTGCCATGCTTGTGTCATCAGCCGTATATTTAGTTTTTTTTTCAATTTAAATCGTTTTATGTGGTTATGGAAAGCGGGAGAGCCGAACTCAATTATACACACATTCGTATCCTGTGTGGGGATAACTCATCAGTGGAACACTCTGTATAGTATAGAATATGTAGATTGAGCAGAAGTGATCTCAACAAGGCACTTCTCACGGGATACACAGAGACTTTTCTTCTTTCTCTAGACTGAATACGAAAAGTAGTCAACTTTGGGCTAAATTCTAAAATATATCCAATTGCCTGATTTTCAATGTTAATATCTCAAAATAATCGTTGAACCCTTGTCTAATTTCGGTTTTTTTACAGAACTCACAAATTTTTACTAAAACAAAAGTTATTGGATTTTGGGCGATGGATTTCGATTCTAAACCACTTACACACATAACTTTGAACACGAAGAGAAAGAAGAGGCAGTCGAGCTCTTCTTGAAGTTGAATTGCATTTTTTAATTCTTCTCATGTGACTTATTAGCTCTTTTTTCAAATCCCATCACACTAATCATCATATTTCTTCCTTTCGCACTAATTTATTCCCTTCATTCCCAAACTCCGCCACAGAGTTTTAAACAAATTAAAAAAGGCTCTTCCTCGCTTTTTAATGATATCACAAAAAACCATCGCCCAGACCATGAGCAGAACAAGAATTCTCAGCTCGACATGAAATGATAAGAAAACATAATAATAATAAAAAAATAGATAAAACAGCACAGCCAACAACAGCAACAACAATTTTAGATAATAAAAGCGCCAACCACGGCGACGACAACATTAACAAAAGTAAATTTGCAACACTCATTGTGGACAGTGGAGTGGAGTGGAGTGGATTCAAGGCAAAGACAGCAACACCACCACCAGCAATAAACAACGCCGACAACAAACAACAAGCAACTACAGCAACTGGTCAACAACAAATATGAACCCACACAAATTTCAACTGGAAACCGAGAAAAAATAAAACGAGAATCAAATGAATGGGAAAGGGCAGCAGACTCACAATAGACGGCTGGATGGACAGACGGACGGCCAACTTGTTAAGAGATGAAATAGAAACCAACGGCCAGCCACTAACTTGCCACCAAGGCAGAGTAGAAAATGGGCCAAGAACGACCAGTTAATACCCTAAACCAGACATTGAGCATGATATGGAAACTGGAGAAAACCGTGGGATTCGAGCCACAAGGCAGAGTAGAAAACGGGCCAAGAACGACCAGTCAATACCCTAAACCAGATATAGATCATGATATGGAGAACTGAAGAAAACCGTGGGATTCGAACCCATAGTATTATGAATTCAATACAGTATGTGATGGGAGTTTCAGAACTGATTGTGGATAACTAAATAAACTTTGGTTTGGTTTTGGTTTGATTTTAGATTCACAGATAAATTTCGAAAACAATAGGAGTACACATTTACTCCAAAATGAGTAAAATGTTATTCTGGAATGACGCGGTTCAAAGACAGCGACAGATCTACAGTCTTGATCACAGATCTAATTGTGAACTGTTGCGTGCGAAATCATGTCAGTTTCACAGATAAATTCTAAAAAAAATCGAAAAACCAAATTGGAGTACATTTTTACTCCAAATGAGTAAAATGTTATTCTGGAATCATGTGGTTCAAAGACAGCGACCGAACTGCGGTCCTAAATTCTATTAGTCATCAAAACGATCACATATCTAAATGTGAACTTTTGCGTACGAAATCATACGTGAAACTAGTATAAATTTAAAAAATGAAGTACAAATGTACTCCAAATGAGTAAAATGTTATTCTGGAGTGACGTGAATTAAAGACAGCAATAGATCTGTGGTTGAGGGATATTCAGTGATTGATCACAGATCCAGAGATCTAATTGTGAATTGTTGCGTAAGAAATCAGTTTAGTTTTACAGATGAATTCCTAAAACAAAATTGGAGTATAAATTTACTCCAAATGAGTAATATGTTATCCAGCAATGAACTTGGAACGTGGTGACAGCGACCGAACTGCGGTCGTGACCTCCTCTGGCAGACAGCAATAGATCAAGGTGATCTAAGTGTACACGGTGTACATTTGTTTAGAAAATGACAACATTGAGGTCAGTTCTCCGGGAATTATTGAAGCCTGGAGTGATGAACTTCCTAGGAAGAGCTCAATTTTTTTTGGAATATTTGGTTGAGGCAAAGCTCTTCAATATGACGAGGACCGAATTCAGGGATTGAACGCGGAACTGGCATAATAGGCTACATGACCGAGGAGGCCCAAACGTCAACGAAACTAGACAGATTCCGGAGATTGAGAAGAATTCAGAAGTCATTCAGATCATTGGGACTTCTCAGTGGAAGGTACAATACATTTTCGGAATTAGTTCTGCTTTCTCTAGGGTATGGACACGACATCTCTCCAACGTTCAGTTTTCGGAGATTGAGCACTGGGACCTTTTAAACGAAGGGATTAATTCCTGGTGGAATATTACTTCCACTTCACTAGGACGTCAGTCAGAGTTTTCAGGCGCTAGAATCACAGAGTCAAATGGTAACATGGAAACCATGCGCGACGAATAACGACTATGAAGAGAAATAATAGAAGGTCCAGCACTTCTTATGTGACTGCCCAACTCTAAAAAAACCCACGGCATAGGTCCCTCGATATACAGAACTTTCCGATGGGATGGCATGATATAGACTTTCCGTGCGCTAGAATGCCTTCACGAAGTGATCGCGATGCTGGATGACCACTAGCCAAAAGGAAACCATGCGCGACGGATGAGATCATTATCATAGCTTAGACTGCAAAGAGGAGAGAGCGAAAGTCGAGCTCAGCCCAGCTCTAATAAACCCACAATTCAGAATTTCAATTGAAAAAAATCAACGACATGTATACTCAATCACAATTGCTATTTTGAATTTTCGCTGCTAGCATCCGCAAGGGGCGCTGCAACAATAGTATTGGTTATTGTTCTCGTAGCTAAACAAAATCAAAGATTATCTGCGTCAGAGTAATCTTAAGGCTCTAGGGCCCAAAAGGCCAAAAAAACCTAAAAAAAATCATTTTTAAAATGTATTTGGGAACATTTTCCTTCGAGAATTGTTGGAACTCGTTTGATATTCCGAATATAGTGGATTAATTAATGTCGATTAATGTCTGTGGATCTGAAGTTCGGTGAGGAAGATTCCCAGTCTTCAATTCATGCAGAATTTCAATTGAAAATGAACATGTCACAATTGCTATTTTGATTTTTCGCTGCTAGCATCCGCAAGTGGCGCTGCATCAATACTATTGGTTATTGTTTTCTTAGCTGAACACGATCAAAGATCTTAAGGATCTAGGGCCCCAAAACCTTAAAAAACCTACAATTTATAAACTTGTATGATTTTTAATATGTATTTGGAAACATTTTCCTTCTTGCACTGGATTTATTGAATTCGGCTATTCCGAAGAGAGTGTATTAATTATTAATGTCGACTAGTGTCTGTGGAGTGATGTTTTTAAGTGTACCAAGAAGAAAACTTCGATGGAGTTAAATCAGAATCTTTTCAAGTTTTGCGCTGTTTGACGCTCCCGAGCCGGTGGGCTGCCATGAAATCCAACCAGTTAACCAAGTTATTCAAGATTAGTTAACTATCAAGTGTGTAATCGATGGATTGATGGATCCGAAGAGGAAAGAGAGCTGCTTTCCTCAAGCTATCGGGTCACAACTTCCATACCGCGGAAGTTCGCCGATGAGTCAAGTGTAAACTCAATACAGCCTGTTTACAAAGCAAAAGATGGTGGAAAATCTCAAAGTTTATGTAAAAAAGCTACACACTTTCTTAAAACCCCGCGAAAATGGCTGAAATGAAATATTTTTTCATTTCTTTTCTCCCATTTACTTAAAGGAATATCTTCAAAAAATATTTCGCTTCTCTGTGAAGAGTATTGAGCATTGTCTATTTATACCGGAGATTGAACAGAAATGAACTCAGCACAGTCATTGATAATTCGCACAGAATACAAGTGATTTAGTTCAGCATTATCTCGCCTGGAGCTACGGGACAAACTACAAAAAACTGACATATTCCGAAGAAATGAAGTCAGCCACAGGTAATTCTCACGAGATACACAGAGATTCTCTCCAACGAGACTAAGCAACGACTGGAAATGAGGAGGTATATAAAGAGAGGAAGTTTGTGGAACATTTTAAGCGAAGGACTTAATTTCCGACCAAAATTTGTCCAAGAAATTCTGTAAATTCAGCGAGTTAGAATATATTGGATTTCCTTATATTTAACGCTGGATCTACAGCACATTTACAATTTATAAAAAGGCTTATTGGGTTCGTTTAATAGAATGAAACCATTTCTATGCCACTAAACATGGCAATCGAGATATATTTGATTTCAGTGTGTTCGTTTTTGCGAGGTATTCGAAATATATGTTGTAATTCTCATTCGTTTGATGGCATATCTGACTTAAGTAGTTAGGCTATGGCGAAGAACAAATTCTAAAAAGATTACTGATGATTATCACGAATTTACTATTCCAAATTCCTGATAAAGACAGTGTGTATTCCCATAGATGAAATGACTGTAATTAGGATGTTATTCTGGCTTCTTACGAAGCCAGATCAATCCAAATTCCATTCTAAACGTATAAAACCCATCATGCCACGAGTAGGGCACTCAGAAAATAAATGGAAATAGAATAAATAATGAAATGATATAATAAAAAATAAAAAAACAGAACATACGCAAATAATGTTGGCGATATCGAGTTGGTCATAAAATCCGTTTTAGACGACAAATTATCACGCGGCGGCGTCGTCGATGACAGCGATTGCTGCTGACGAGACGGCGATTGAAACTGATGCTGCGGCTGCTGCTGGACCTGATACTGCTGACTTGGATCATAATAGTAGTCATAGTACTGCTGCTGCTGTGGGGGCGGTGAATTAGATGACTGCTGTTGTTGGTGGAGACCCCCCATCATTGAGGCTTTGATGGCACCGGACGGGGACGACGATAAGTTCGACGATGACAAAGACAACACCGAGGAACCGGCTGAAGATGACAACAGCGTAGTGTGTGGACCAGCTGTATTCATTTGTGGTGCTTCATAGATGGGCGAAGTTAAACGTTGATTGGGGGACAGCAGCGGTGAATCGATAGTATCATTTGACGAAGATGTCGCGGGCGAAGAGGACGACGTTGTCGATGTGACAATGGGAAGTTGCAAAACCAATTGATTGTGTTGATGAAAGACTTTGGTATGCGGTGACGATGATGATGATGGTGATGAGGCTGAGGCATGCAACTGCTGCTGCTGCTGTTGCATTCTGTGGTGATGATGAAAGTGAGGGTGTCGATGATCGAGCATATGTAGGCTTTCCAACTCCGTTATGGTGTAGTAATAGGGCGACTCATCATAGTTGGACGACGGCGACGAAATCAAATTCAAATTTTCATTATTCGAAAATTGAGGATTTCGCAAATGTTCCAAATTCTGGATTTTAGCAGCAAACGGATGTTTGGGCTTGTATTTCGAGGCCTCCGGAAAGTCCTTGCCTTTCGAGGGCTGATAGGCCAAAATGGGATCGTGATATTTGTTAATGTCGGCGGAGGGATGATGAAGATGATGGTTGTGATGATCGTTTTCGTTTGTCGTTTTCGCCGACGATTTGCCGTTCGAGCGATTTTTCGAGGAGAATGACGTTTTCGCGTAAAGTTTCTTCATGGCGTGGAAGGAATTTCAAGCGAAACAACGCCTTCACTTTAAATCGTTATTTTTCTTTAATTGAAATTTAATTTGATTTTGGGGGATTATTTCTATATATTTTTTTATATTTTGCTTAAACACCCATGATCTTTTTTCACTTCTTGCAATTCAAATTCCACTCTTTTTTCGGGTGTTTGTGTGTGTGGTTTTGCTCTTTTTTTTTCACAAAAAAAAAAACAAATTTTGTAAGCCCGTTACCGCCTGTTTTATTTTCAATTGTAATTAAAATCGAAATCGAATTCGAAGATTTCAATTCTCAATCTTTTGTGCGCACAACACTGCCGGACGAGCTCAAAGCCACAACCTACTCACAACAACTAAATGGCAGAAATCTATGAGATACAATTCCAAGTCGTAACAGTTCGAGTCGAGTCGTAACTAACATTCATTTCATTTCATTCCAGAGCGTTTTCATTGTTCTGCTGCTGCCTTTGTTTCAGCTTCTCCTCCGTCTTCATACAACGTACACCATAAAAGTTGTTTCCACGTTATGACTCTTATAATAATAATTTTCAGTTTCAGTAGAACAGCAGCAGCCGGAGACGCTGTCGTCTCCGCCAAGGCAGCATCATGCCATATGCCATAAGCCATATCTGCTGCGTCAGCAAATGAGAGTGCGCAGCAGCCTGTCAGTCAGCCAGCTAGCTAGCTAGCCAGCAGCCATTCAGCCACTCCAACGAAACACACAGTATGTGTAGTGGCTCGTTTCAGTTTTAATTCCATGGCAATCAATGCTTGCCAGCTTCAGCTAGCTCATTGTGCTCATTACAAGCGTCTGAGTGCGCTCAGCCAGAGGTTTTTTGCCAGCCAGCCAGCCACCACACATTGCAATTGAGTTGAAGTCTATAGGCTGCTGCCTATGACAGCGTGAGTATCCGCATCTAGTAGTGTAGTGTTGCTGCTGCTTGTTGCTATCACAAAGTACGAGGGAAGATTGGCCAAAACAAGGAACAATATGAAAAAGCGTCAAAATAATTTTAAGGCTCTAAGGCCCCAAACCCTCAGAAAACTAAAATTTATAAACTAGTTTGATTTTCACTATGTATTTGTGAACATTTTTCATTTGTGGACTGGACCTTTGGGAGGCCCCTTGGGTCCCAGAGACTGACGATTTTTGAAAAACGTTTGCGCCACAGTTATTTCAGGAATAATCTTAAGGCTCTAGGGTCCAAAATGCCACAAAACCTAAGAAAAAATAAAATTTGTAACCTCTTTTTTTTAATATGTGTTTCGTGGACCGAAGAGTTTTAGAATTTGGAATGATGTTTTTAAGTTTACAAACAGGAAGTCTTCGCTTGAGTTCGGTGAGGAAGATTCCCAGTCTTAAATTCATCACAATTGCTATTTTGAGTTTTCGCCGCTAGCATCCACTAGGTGTCGCTGCAACAATACTCTTGTTTTCTAAGGGGCGCTGCACGGTCAAATATTGTTTGCATCAGAGTAATCTCAAGGCTCCAGGGCCCCAAAAGCCGCAAAGCGTCAAAAAATAAAATGAAATTTGAAAACTTGTTTGATTTTCATTTTCATTTTCCTTTGTGAGACAGAGAGAGAGACACAGAGACCGATAATTTTTGGAATTCTTAGCTAAACACCATCAAAGATTGTATGCATCAGAGTATTCTTAAGACTATATGGCGCTAAATGGTCACAAAACCTAGAAAAAAAATAATGTCGACTCATATCTGCGGAATGATGTTTTTAAGTTTACAAACAGGAAATCTTCGATGGAGTTACACCTGGAGTTCGCTGAGGAAGATTCAGTCTTCATTTCATGCAGAATTTCAATTGATAACGAACGATGTGTGTACTGAATCACAATTGCTATTTTGAGTATTCGCCGCTATCAACCGCTAGGGGCGCTGCACCAATTATCGATGATCATCCAAAGTTATTAAATATTTCCTCTTATTTCGTTAGCTGATATATATTTTATGCAAGTAGTCTTCCGCAAAGACATTCGAGATAAAAATTCACTTCAAGGAAGGAGTGGGACAGGGGATACCCAATTATCGATTAAGAGACTGAGATATACACGGAGGGCTCCACAATGTAGATTGTGGAGTTGGAGATAGAGGAAGAAGAGATAGTAGAGCACTTTTTATGACTTCTTATCACGAATAGCGCAGAAGCAATGTTACTAACCAAGTTATAAATATTTCTATTCTATTTGCCTCTATCCTCCGCTAGGGGTGCTGCAACAATGTGTTATTAAATATTTGTCACTAGCCTCCGCTTGGGGCGCTGCTACATTACATCCTTTCTTCTGAATCACAATTGCTATTTTGAGTATTCGCCGCTATCAACCGCTAGGGGCGCTGCACCAATTATCGAAGATCATCCAAAGTTATTAAATATTTCCATTTATTTTGTTAGCTGATATATATTTTTTTGCAAGTAGTCTTCCGCAAAGACATTCGAGATAAAAATTCACTTCAAGGAAGGAGTGGGACAGGGGATACCCAATTATCGAATATGAGACTGAGATATACACGGAGGGCTCCAGAATGTAGATTGTGAAGTTGGTTCTCAGAAAAAGCTGGTCTAGCATATTCACTCCGACTTATTGAAAGACACATCGTCTTTTAGGCGGAAGTCTTCGCAATTAAGGAAGCATGAGGTAGACTTTCTATTAGGGATTTTGGGCCGGAGACTTCATCGGATCATTTTCAGCTTAATGACTCCGTTAATCGACAAAATTGTACGTTTTGAGCAACTGAAAATCCGTGAATGATTGTTGAGAACCAAATGCAAATGTTGAGAATTTTGGACTGGTCTTTTTGAGCTAAATGGCCGCGTTAATCGACAAAATGTACACTTACGTGTCACAGATTCGTGAGCTTTTAGGCGCAAGTCTTCGCAATTAAGGAAGCATGAGGTAGACTTTATATTAGACACAACGGAATCCTTGAAGCCATTCGAAATAAAATTATTTTCAAGGTGAGACTGAGATATATATGGACGAATCCAAAATGGATTGTTGTGGTGAAGTTGAGACACCGGTCTTCTCAGAATAAGCTGGCCCAGCATGTTTAGTCCACTCCCTGAAAGCTGCAGCGTCTCTCAGGCGGATGTCTTTGCAATTAAGTAAGCATGCAGTAAACTTTCCCCTTTAGGCACAACGGGTCGCATAGGAATCCATTCGAAATAAAATTCTCTTCAATGAAGGAGTGGAAATGGGAATACCGAATTGTCGAATATGAAACTGAGATGTACACGGACGGTTCTTAAACGTCGATTGTGGAGTTAGGTTCCGGTGTATCCTCACAAAAAGCTGGCAAAGTTTTTGCAATTAAGGAGGTATGCAGTAAACTCTTTAGGCCCAACGGATCGCATAGGATCTAACCACATAACAGCTACATTAGTAGGTCACTGCATTGAGGAGCCGACCAGACTGAGGAAGTCTGTCAGTAGTCACTCTTATATATGGATCCCGAGCAGACTTGTCTGAAGTCACTTTTATAGGACTCCCTGGATACAGGGACTTTTATAGGAACAAAAGAGAAGACAAGTTGGCGAGGATGAAATCTACTTTAAGTAGCCTCGTTATCGAGACTGAGGAAGTCTGTCAGTAGTCACTCTTATATGGGGATCCCGTGCAGACTTAGTTGTTTGTCTGAAGTCACTTTTATAGGGTTCGCTGGATACAGGTACTTTTATAGGAACAAAATAGATGACTAGTTGGAATCTACTTTAAGTAGCCTCGTTATCGAGATGGTCGCAAAACCGATAGGGTTTTTACAATTGATATCTTCATGCACTAGTCCGAGGTAATTTCAAGTGGAAGAACTCTTGTCAAATATCCATACAAATCTGGCCTAGAATTGAACAAAAAACGTTCGACAAATCTTCTGAGCCAAAATAGAAGAAATGTATTAAGGGAGCTGACGGATCAAGTCAAACACTTTTCATGAGACTGCCCACCTCTAAAAATCCACGGCGGGCAGGGCCTTGGGAAGCAAAAAACGTATCAAGAGCGATCGCAGTGCTGACGGATCATTGGCCATTGGCAACCATGCGCGACGAATGAAGCCGTAGATTCGACAACGAAGAAGAAGAAGAGATAGTAGAGCACTTTTTATGACTTATTATCATGAATAGCGCAGAAGCAATGTTACTAACCAAGTTATAAAGATTTCTATTCTATTTGCCTCTATCCTCCGCTAGGGGTGCTGCAACAATGTGTTATTAAATATTTGTCACTAGCCTCCGTTTGGGGCGCTGCTACATTACATCCTTTCTTCTCTTCTTTTCGGACAAATTTTAAATGGCCAGCGTGTCCTTTCAAGCATTGGAGACAACTGATTTCGCCACTAGCCGACGCTAGATGTTGGCTGTTTTCCTGTCTTCTCTCTTTTTATCAGATACATTTTATATGACTTATTGTGCAACCCTCGTATGCCTTCAAGCTCATGTGCATTCGAACGAACAATCGTTACATGCGTCCGTCTGTCCAGCGCCGTAATGGAACAACAACAGAGGCGTTTTTCTCAACGCGCCTTAACAAATGAGTTGTTTTTTGTGCGTTCCCCTCTTGTTCAACTTCCAATTCCAAAGATGACCATACATACACTTCACGCTCTCTCCATCATCATCTGTAATGATCTTTTAAGCACCTAATAAAAGCTTTCAAATTGAAGCTAAGCACGAGTTCAGTCTTATTATGGCTGTGCCCATCGGCTTGTCATGGAAATCCCCAGAATCATTACAGAAATCCCCCTATGCACACACAAAAATTTCTTTTCATTTCTCTTTTTGAAGTTTTGTTTGTTGTTCACTCTTCTTTTTGTTGAGAGTGTTAGTGTTTGTGCGTGCCAGCGTCTTCCATCTAATGGAAGTCGGTCATAAAATCACGGTTTCATCTCCCTCATTTCAGCGCTGTTGGTTTTCTGTTGTTGTTTTGATGTAATTTTGACCTTCATCGTTACGGTTGGGCTATATGAGTTTATTGACTGGGTTTTAGTTTAGTGCATTCTCTCAATCTTTGCGGTTCTAGTTTTTACGATCGTCCACAGGATAAAAAACATAATCACAACAAGTGAAATTATAGTTATGCTCATTAGAATGCGTGGTTGCTAGCTAGCTAGGCTAGGTATGCTAATTAAATTCTAAGAATTTGAATATCAAATGTTGTCCAGCAAACATTTTGAAAGCCATCCATCCAAAAATGAGGTACTTTTCAGGAACAATGGAGATTTTTCGACAGAAAAAAGAGCTGTGAGAGAGTTGAGGATAATTTTCAGCTGAATGGCTTCGTTAATGTACAAAATTGTCATTTTTGTGGTTATGAAATTTCATGAGGGGTTTTTGAGAATCGAAGGCATGAGCAACGGGTCACTGTAGAGCAAGTATTTTGGGCCCATTTTCAGCTCAGTGGCTTCGACAGGATTACCGCTTTTGGGGAACTGATTTCTAAGAATCAAATACTAATGTTGATGATTTAGGGCTGAATGTTCAAACAAATTCGTCAATTCAATCAATTCGTCAATTGATAATATTATCGCTTTAGGGGGTACAAAAAACGATAAGTTTCAGTTTGATGGCAGATCGGACAAAATTGTCATTTTTGGGGTCTGAAATCACATTTTTAATGGGTATTTTAGGACTGAGTCTTCTACGGATCATTTTCAGCAGAGTGGCTTCGTTAATGAACAAAATTGTCCCCTTTGAAGTTATGAAATTCCAATAGTGATCGATGAGAATCAAAGGCATAATCGACATGTCACTGTAGAACGAAGACTTTGTGCAGGAGGAGAGTCCATCGAATCGTTTTCGGCTTAACATCTTCGTTGATTTACAAAATTGTCGCTTTTGTGGTTATGAAAATCTAAGAATAATTTTTGAGAATCAAATACATTCGCAACGCGTTACTTTTGGATGTGAATTTTGGGCCGGAGGATTCCTTGGATCATTTGGAGTTATGGAAATCCACAGGTGATGGTTGGCAATCAAATGTCAACTTGTCAAGGTTTGATGGGAACTTTGAGACGGAGGCTGCCTCTGATCCTTTTCAGCTTAATGGCATCGTTAAAGGTCAAATTTGTCAAATGCAATTGTTGAGGTTTTTGTGCCAGAAGTTTCATGTGGTAATTTTGAGCTTACAGGAGTTCTCTTTTGGAGTTATGAAGATCCACAAGTGATTGTTACAATCAAATGCATCGTCAACTCCTCAAGACCGTCATTTTCAATAGAATGGCTTCGTTGAATGATTGTTAAGAATCAAAAAACATTCTTAAAGCGTCACTATTGGATGGGGATTTTGGGCCGGAGACTTCATCGGATCATTTTCAGCTTAATGACTTCGTTAATCGACAAAATTGTACGTTTTGGGCAACTGAAAATCCGTGAATGATTGTTGAGAACCAAATGCAAATGTTGAGAATTTTGGACTGGTCTTTTTGAGCTAAATGGCCGCGTTAATCGACAAAATTTAACCTAACGTGTCACAGATTCGTGAGCATTTTAGATTACAATCAAATGCATCGTCAACTCCTCAAGACCGCCATTTTCAATAGAATGGCTTCGTTGAATGATTGTTAAGAAACAAATACATTCTTAAAGCTTCACTTTTGGATGGGGATTTTGGGCCGGAGACTTCATCGGATCATTTTCAGCTTAATGACTCCGTTAATCGACAAAATTGTACGTTTTGGGCAACTGAAAATCCGTGAATGATTGTTGAGAATTTTGGACTGGTCTTTTTGAGCTAAATGGCCGCGTTAATCGACAAAATTTACCCTTACGTGTCACAGATTCGTGAGCATTTTAGATTACAATCAAATGCATCGTCAACTCCTCAAGACCGTCATTTTCAATAGAATGGCTTCGTTGAATGATTGTTAAGAGTCAAATACATTCTTAAAGCGTCACTTTTGGTTGGGGATTTTGGGCCGGAGACTTCATCGGATCATTTTCAGCTTAATGACTCCGTTAATCGACAAAATTGTACGTTTTGGGCAACTGAAAATCCGTGAATGATTGTTGAGAACCAACTGCAAATGTTGAGAATTTTGGACTGGTCTTTTTGAGCTAAATGGCCGCGTTAATCGACAAAATTTACCCTTACGAGTGACAGATTCGTGAGCATTTTAGATCTGCAGGCATCATCAGTTCATTCTTCTTCGAAAATGTGACTGGTCTTGGTTAATAGATCTTTTTTGGAGACTACAACGTTTTTTATTGTAACATTCCGAGAACTTCACTGGAAGTGAGTGCTAAACAGCTAAAGATCTATCATATCCGCTAGATTTTCGGAATCATATCATCTCCAATGCTTCTCATCTTTTAATTAAACATAATTTGTGGAAGATAATAGATGAGAGATGACTGCCGTTTTTGTCTTTTCATCTCACAACACATTCAATGTAATTGAAATTCTGAATAGTTCGCAGACATATTTCAAGACAGATTACAATGTAGCTAGCTAGCTAGCTATCATAAATGAATAAAACAATTTCAAACAGCAGCAGCAGCAATTGCTGTAATTGCAGATTAAGACCAATAAGATGTCAGAACAGATGAAAAAGACTAGTCAAAGCATACTAAATGAATAGCCAGCCAGAGGAACAATAGATCTACTTTTGATTTCTGGCAAGCGTATCTAATGGTGGCTGTTAAACAAGTGTACAAGTGCTGTGCAAGTGTCTAGTCTGCCTCTTCGCATTTGAAGATGAATGCAGCAGCATCAGCAGCCGCCTCGGTCCGTGAGAAAGATATGATTAATATTCGTGTCATGTTAAATGTGATAATGGAATGGACGGTTGGTTTTGTCTATTTCTATTTTTTTATTTTTCTATTCTTGCTAGACCGTCATTTTCTCTTTTTTTTTCTTCATCCAATTTAAACGTTCTTTGCTTAACCAGCACCTGGTTAAATGTTTAAGCGTTGTATAGGCAACACAATAACAAACTTCAAGACTTCAACTACAATAGAAGTGTAAGTAAGTATAAGTATTAATGAAAAATGTTGATAAGTTAGCGTTTTTTCTATGTTTTCTAGGCGATTTTTTCGCAAGCATAAAAACTAAAATAAAAAAATTGGCATTAAGAGCAAAAAATTCAGAAAATTTGCAAATGAAATTCTTTAAAAAGATTTAAAACAAATTGATTATTTTTTCACATTTCCCAAAATTCACACAAAATTTGACAATTGAAGATTATTCAAGATAAAGATATACACAAATGGAACAGCTCGTTTTCATTGCTAAATGAGATATAGACGGGCTTTTGTTAATTCGTTAAAAATAATCCTCAATTTCATTTGTCTGACTCATTTACATTTGGCGCTCAGAAAGAAGTGCGTTCCAGGTTATCACAAAAAATTCAAAAAGAAAAAAAATTGTGCTTTTAAAACAAATAAAGGATTTTTTCCTGTGAAACTACACCCCCAAGATATATAACTTCTCTTAAATGTCATCACATGATTATCCGAAACTCCGAAAATAATGTTGTCTGAATTTGACAAATATGCGACATAATCTGGTCATTATCTGCAGGGAACTTTTGTTTCCTTTCAAAAGAGAATTATGCGACATAATCTGGACATTGTCTGAAAGGATATATTCATATATATTTATCCGAAATCTGCAGACATTTCAACGATCATTAGGATGTCATTAAGTTGTGTGAACTTTTGTAGGTCACTTCCGCACATTCGCGACAATTATGCGACATAATGTGGATATTATCTGAAGGGAGTTTTTGTTTTTCTTTGTCAAAAGAGAATTACCCTATATAATCTGGACATTCTCCGAAGGGAATTTTTTGTATATAATTTATTGCAATTATGCGACATAATCGGGACATTATCTGAAGGGAGTTTTTGTTTTTCTTTGTCAAAAGAGAATTATGCGATATAACCTGGATATTGTCTGAAGCGATTTTTTACCAATTTTTTTTTAATTCCGTTCGAATTCTGAAAGAAATCTGTCCGTCAAATCTTCTACGATAATATCTGCACATTATTTGTTAATCATAGAACATCAGACAATCGTCCGACATTTCAACGACAATTTTGTATGTTGTCTGAACACATTCTCGACATTTATGCGACATAATCTGGACATTATCTGCAGGGAACTTTTTTTTTCCTTTTCAAGAGAATTATGCGACATAATCTGGACATTGTCTGACTCGATTTTGTGCCAATATTTTTTAATTTCTCTTCGAATTATGAATTATGTGACATAACCTAGCCATTTTCTGAAGCGATCATCCCCAAGAATTTTAAATTTCTCTTCGAATTCTGACAGAAATCTGTCCGAAAAATGTTCTACAATAATGTCTGCAGATTATCTGTAAATCATCCGACATTTCAACAATAATTCTTCAGTTTGTCTAAAATTTGAAAAGTAAGCGAGTGTCCTCTCATTCTCGACAATTATGCGACTTAATCTGGACATTATCTGATGGGAATTTTTGTTTATTTTTCAAAAGAGAATTTTACGATATAATCTGGAAATTTTCTGAAAGGATTTATTCATATATATTTATCCGAAATCTGCAGACATTTCAACGATCATTAGGTTATCATTAAGTTGTCTGAAATTTTGTAGGTCACTTCCACACATTCGCGACAATTATGCGACATAATGTGGATATTATCTGAAGGGAGTTTTTTTTTTTTCTTTGCCAAAAGAGAATTACCCCATATAATCTGGACCTTTTTCTATATAATTTATTGCAATTATGAGACATTATCTGGACATTATCTGAAGGGAGTTTTTGTTTTTTTGTTTCCTTTTCAAGAGAATTATGCGACATAATCTGTAGATTGTCTGACTCGATTTTTTGCCAATATTTTTTAATTTCTCTTCGAATTATGAATTATGTGACATAACCTAGACATTTTCTGAAGCGATCTTTCCCAAGATTTTTAAATTTCTCTCCGAAATCTGACAGAAATCTGTCCGAATTTTTTTCTGTGATAATGTCTGCAGATTATATGATAATCATCCGACATTTCAACAATAATTCTTCAGTTTGTCTGAAATTTTGTCACTCGTTTCTTCTCATTCTCGACAGTTATGCGACTTAATCTGGACATTATCTGATGGGAATTTTTGCTTATTTTTCAAAAGAGAGTTTTACGATATAATCTGGAAATTTTCTGAAAGGATTTTTTATATATGATTTATAAGAAATGTCGAAAATGCATCCAGAATTCTCGTATTCTGCAGGTTGTCTGAGCATTTGTCGGTCAGAAACATAATTATCCGAAATGTGATAAATACCTGCAGACATTTCAGCGATCATTCTGCAGGGAACTTTTGTTTCCTTTCAAAAGAGAATTATACGATATAATCTGGAAATATTCTGAAAGGATTTTTTAATATGATTTATCAGAAAAGCCGAAAATGCATCCAGAATTCTCGTATTCTGTGGTAAATACCTGCAGACATTTCAGCGATCATTCTGCATGTTGTCTGAACTTTTGTCAGTCGCTTCCGCACATTCACGACAATTATCCGACATAATCTGGGAATAATCTAAAGCGGGTTTTTCTTTTTAAATAGAATTATCAGAATAATCTGGACAACATTTTAAGGGAGTATTTGTTTTCTTTTCTATATAGATTATGCGACATAATCTGGACTTTTTCTGAAGGGATTTTTTCATATAATATTTATATGATAATTCTCCGAATGCTCTAATGTCTTCCTTGAAAATCTACCAGTTATATATATTATATTTCTCTCCGAATTTTGACAGAAATCTGTCCGGCATTTATTCTACGATAATGTCTGAACATTCTCTGAAAGGATTTTTTCATATTAGAATTATGTGGTAATATCTGCACATTCTCTGAAGTTTCTTTTTCCAAAATCCATCAGAATTTGATATTAAATTTCTCTTCAAATTCTCTGCACATTCTGAAGAGATTTTTGATAACATGAACATTCTGAACATTCTCTGAAAGGATTTTTTCATATTAGAATGTGGTAATATCTGCACATTCTCTGAAGTTTCTTTTTCCAAAATCCATCAGAATTTGATATTAAATTTCTCTTCAAATTCTCTGCACATTCTGAAGAGATTTTTCATATAAGAATTATGCGACAATTCTCTACAGATTTTCCACAGATTTTATCCAAAATCCATCGGAATTCGATTTTGAATTTCTTTCCGAATTCTGTCAGAGATCTGCACAAAAATTTTTCTACGCTAATGTCTGCACATTCTCTGAAGAAATTTGTTATATAAGGCTTGTGTGAAAACCTTCTTTGACGGTTTATACCAAAATCTATCAGTATTTGATTTTGATTGAATTTTTTTCACTCTCAGCAATATTTCGGGGATTTTCTGTTCCGCAAATGAGACAAATTTGATGACTGACGAAGCCATTGAGCTGAAAATGAGCCAAATCAGAAATATTTCTGGCACAAATATGTCCGACAATGTCTGCATATTATCTGAAGGTATTCATGATGAGATATTTAGCTACAAATTGTCGAGAATCGTCAGAATTTTTCGTTTGACATCATAATTATTTAGATTTTCAGTAATTTGGCTCATTTTCAGCTCAATGGCTTCGTAAATCGTCAAAATTGTCTCATTTCGTGAACAAAAAATCCACGAGATATTGCTGAGAGCGAAACAAATTCAATCACTAGGTTAGACTATTTGGAGAGGATTATTATTTTTCAAAAATCTGGCTAATCACGCAATAATAATTTGTCTGATTAAATTGCCAAAATATTCAGAAAATCTAGCCTTTATTGTTTTCCTCTTTGGTCGTCTAAAACATTTCGCCTTAGCATCACTTAACCGAGTGAGTGGCAAGGCACTTGTGCACAGAAACGAAAACACTTGTTGTTCGCGCAAATGTCTGATGATGCTGCTGCTGCTGTCCATGCGCACGCGCAATAGACAAAAAACGAAGAAGATTTCAAACAACAAAACATATCTTCAAGGCATCCAACCAACCATTTAAAGAAGATGAAACGAACGAAGTAATTAGAGAAATATTAAACACAAATAGAAATCTAAGAAATCGTATCTTCTTCTTCTGCTTCGGTTGATGATTTGATGCGCTTTTTCGATGGCCAGTCCGGGATGACGAGCTGGCAAAATACATATCAACATCATCATCATATCATTAAAATGATTAATAATTATGAGAATCTCGCGTTAGCCTTTTCCCTCGCAACGCACACAACAATTAACTGGGAACGAAAGCCTCCCAGAAAAGTGAGCTGGAAAATAGACGGGCAGGGCAGACACACACACTCCGATCTTTGTAAAAGAATTTTAAATGAAAGTTGCAGATGATCGTTTTAATGTAGGCGCAGGCAGGCAGGCAGTACTCGTACTTTCAAAAGAATTGTTAATAAATTTTTAATGCAGCAATAGAGGAATTTTGAATTTTTCATTTTTTCTACTCAGTCATGCTGCGTTTAAAATGATTGGCGGTGCTCCTCCATGCTCCTCCCTACCGTCCGTTCTGGCTGATCATCAATTTATTCTCACATCTAAAGCGCGTTTCATTTCATACATTATTCAGATACCTTTTGGTTTCCCCCACCACTTCATCATTCATAGAGTCGTCGTTTTCCCTCTCGGTTTATTGTAAGTGATTTGAAATCAATGACTTCTTAAATAATCAGGTGCTGATGAATGATCATCCGGGTTTCACTCGTTCCACCTCATCGTTGAGAACAAAGATCATAGGAACAGAAAGATGGAACATTCCCCCTCAATGGATGTTCGTGTCGTGAGAAAGAGACTAGACAAATAATAAAGAGACAGTGATAAAGGCATCTCCCTTATCTTGGCTCTAGAGAGCAAATGTTTCATATTTATAATAAATTGGTCTCATATGAATGAATGTACATAATTGCCGTCTAATTTAACTATTGACGCTTATAATTCATATTTGCAGCTCTGCTTTCGCTTTGCCAGTATATCTTTCCCTACAGTCCACTTGTCTGTCTCTACATTCTATCTTCTCCAACTAGAACTATAAAAACATGATAAAAAAAGACTCAAGTGTTGATACTAACGATGCTGATTTTATGAGATGACAGTCGTTATGTAGCAAAAACACACTCAAAGAAATCCACAAGTCAAAATGACTCAAGTCATTGGCATGGCATTTCAGGAATTAAAAAAATATTAATAAAATATCCACAGAAGATTTTTCCCCAAGAAATGGAAAGTGTGCAATTTCTCTAAAATTCCATCAGACAATTATCCAGAAATGTCGAAAATGTCTGCAGACATTTTAACGATCCTTCTGCAGTTTGTCTGAGCGTTTGCACAATCGATTATAATCGAACATAATCTGAAAATTATCTGAGGAAAATTGTTGCATATTTTTCAGAGGAGATATATGAGACATAATCTAGGCATTCTCTGATAATTAAGCGACAATCTGAATATTATTTGAAAGAAATTGTGTTAGGAAGACGATAATTAAACGACAAACTCTGCACATTGTCTAATGTAATGTAAATAATCATCAGACAATCATCCGAAATGTCGAAAATGCCTGCAGACATTTTAACGATCATTCTGCATTTTGTCGTAACTTTTGTTAGTCGCTCCAGCACATTCGCTATAATTATGCGACATTATCTGAAGGACCTTGTTGTATATTTTTCAAAAGGCACAATCTGGACATTTTCTGATGTGATTTTTTTCAACGACAATTTAACGACATAGTCTGCACATTGTCTTAAGGATTTTTCATATGAGTTTTATACGATAATGTAAATAATCATCAGAAAATCAAGCGAAATGTCGAAAATGTCTGCAGACATTTCAACGATCATTCTGCATGTTTTGTCTGAACTTTTGTCAATCACTTCCGGGCATCTACACGATAATTATGCGACATAATCTGAAATTTATCTGAAGGAAATAAAGTTGTATATTTTTCAAAAGGCACAATCTGTACATTTTCTGATGGATTTTTTTTTTTAAACGACAATTTAACGACATAGTCTGCACATTGTCTGAAGAGATTTTATCATATGAGATTTATGCTATAATGTAACTAATCATCAGACAATCATCCGAAAAGTCGAAAATGTCTGCAGACATTTAAACGATCATTCTGCATGTTTTGTCTGAACGTTTGTCAATTGCTTCAGCAGATTCGTGAAAATTATGCGATATAATCTGAAAATGTTCTGGAGGAATTAGTAGTATATTTTTCAACAGAGATAAATGAGACATAATCGGGATTTTATCTGAAGGGAGTTTTCTTTAAAAGTTTAATTTTCCTTTCTTTTAATTTCATACTCAGCACATTGTCGGAATTATTTTTCATTTTCAGTTTTATACGATAACATCAGTAGATTGTCTGAAGGTATTTTCAGGCAAAATTGGTACAAGTCGAAAAATCCATCAATCGAAATTCCATTCTTTCCATATTCTAACAGAAATCTGCGATAAATCGTCTGAGATATTTTCGTTAATTCAGGCAGAAGTAATCAGAAATGTTTGTTAAACTTCATAGGACAATTATCCGAAATGTTGGAAATGCCTGCAGACATTTAAACGATCATTTTGCAGATTGTATGAACTTTTTCGAGATAGTCTGTATATTGTATTAATTGATTTGATTTCAAGTGAGATTTATGCTATAATACCTTCATTGTCTGAAAGTATTTGTGTGTGTGGAATTGATACAAGTCGAAAAATCCATCAATAGAAATGTTTTCCGAATTCTAACATAATAAATCTTCCCGAAAAATCTTCTGCGATAGTTTCGTTATTTCAGGCAGAAGTAATCAGAAATTTCTCTTACATTTCATAAGACAATTATCGGAAATATCTGTAAATTGTCTGAAGTCTAAAATTGCATAAGAATTTCTTCTTGGCTGAAATCTAAATTTTCGATTTATGGGGTAATATCTGTAAATTGTCTGACGCCTAAAATTGCATCAGAATTTCGCCCTGACGGAAATTTAAGTTTCCGAATTTTTCTAAACATTGTCTGAATTGATTTTTTTCATATGAGATATATGGGATAAAATCTGTAAATTGTCCCTGACGGAAATCTATAATTCCGAATTTTTCTGCACATCGTCTGTATGAACATTTTTCATATGAAAAGTATGGGATAATAACTGTAAATTGTCTAAAATTGCATCGGAATTTCTCACTGACGGAAATCTATAATTCCGAAATTTTCTGCACATTGTCTGTATGGATATTTTTCATATGAGATGTATGGGATAATATCTGTAAATTGTCTAAAATTGCATCGGAATTTCTCGCTGACGTAAATCTAAATCAGAATTTCGCCCTGGCGGAAATTTAAGTTTCCGAATTTTTCTAAACATTGTCTGAATTGATTTTTTTCATATGAGATATATGCGATAAAATCTGTAAATTGTCTGAAGTCTAAAATTGTATCAGAATTTTTCCCTGACGCAAATCTATAATTCCTATATATAATTTTTCTGCACATTGTCTGTATGGAAATTTTTCATATGAAAAGTATGGGATAATATCTGTAAATTGTCTGACGCCTAAAATTGCATCGGAATTTCTCACTGACGTAAATCTAAATTTCCGAATTTTTCTGCACATTGGCTGTATGGATATTTTTCATATGAAATTTATGAGATAATATCTGTAAATTGTCTGAAGTCTAAAATTGCATCAGAATGTCTCCCTGACGAAAAATTTAATTTTCGAATTTTTCTGAACATTGTCTAAATGGATTATTTTCATATGAGATATATGGGATAATATCTGTAAATTGTCTGAAGTCGAAAATTGAATCAGAATTTCTGCCCGAAATCTAGACGACAAATCTTCACAACCTTGCCCGAATTGTCCGACCTCAAATTTTATATATTTATTAAATTTCTTCGTATCGGAATCGTACTATTTATTGCCCCATTCACAATGACTATTTTCCAACAATTTTTTTTCGAGTGTAAATCAAAGAGCTATTACTATCTGCATATTTATCCGCATTCATACACATGTCTATCTGTCTGTAGGAATATCTCTGTGATCTAGTAGCTTCCATAAATGTTGTTATTCGTTGTGGTTTCTTTACTGGCAGCATCATCATCATCATCATTATTATTATTATTATTCAAAATTACTCTACAGATATGTACTTTCGTTTAATGTGCTTATTTTTATGGAGCAGAAAAAACTCATCTTTATTGGGTGTAAAGTAGATGCAAATTATTTTATATACGAGTATAGGAAGTGTTAAGAAAATTAGATTAGAAACGTCTTTTATCAACGATTTATGAGGAGTTGGGAAGTAAATTTAAAACAAAAAGGGAAGATTTGAATAAAATAAGAACAAAAAATAAAAAAATGAGATTTTATCATTCTCATTGAAAATTCGGTCTTTGAATCAATAAATTTTTTTCTTTCAAATTTTAACAATCAAATTCATTGATGAGATCTCGAGTTATTTATTGTCTAATCGCGGAAAATAATAAAATACAAAAAATTCATAAATAATTTTTTTTAATATCTTTTTCTATTTTAACAGCCCATAATAAATAAGAATTTGCCGCAGATTTATTTGTGGTGAACTGGTTTTGGGTGCTCCAAAAATTGTTGGCTTAATATTGTTTGGTTTGTTGCTTGCTGATGTGTGTGAAATATTTTCGTTCTTTGAAATCTTTATTTGTTCGCTACAAATATGGCATTTTGAAAGATAAATATTTTTAGACATCAGTCAAAGTCAACCACAACGAAATCTTTCATTCAATTCAATGGAATTCTCGACTCCAACCAAATTGGCAAATATTATTGTTTCTTCAACGTTTCGCTGTCATTAACTTCATTTGAAAATGCAATGAAAAAAGAACCACCAATCCAAACTGAAACTTATGGAGAATTCAAGTTATTAAATGGTCATCACCACCACACCATGCCAAATATGGTCAAAGCAAATAATAAATATTATTTAAAAAACCATAAAAAAAAAACAATCAATAAATCTGAAATAAAAACAAAACTATAGAAACTCAACAGTAGGTAAACACAGTTCGGTTCTGTTTTGTCAATCAACTCCAAATTGGCAGCAAAACGTTTGCTTGCCAATTTTGGCTAAAAATCCCAATTTGAATGAAGCGAAGGCGACGACGACGACGTCACAACGCCATTTTAATTATGTATAGGCGAACTCAAATAAAAAGCCTTAGTACTTTTTTATACAATGGATTGCACCTAGCCCTCCTGCTCTTTTATGGAAGGCCTATAAAAGAAATGCAATTTATAGAAATGGATTTCAATGGATGCATACAAAATAAGTGACGCAATGATTATCCTCAATATCCAATTGAAGAATTTGATTAACATTTCGAATATTAAGTTGGGTTTGACAACTTCACTTTGTCAACTTTGAGGTTCTTTTGAATAAATCAACATAAAATATGATTCAGAGATAAAGCCAGAAGAAATTTTAATAAAAACAAAAATAATAAAAACCATAGAAAGCCTTGGTCAAGATATTGGCTACATTTGGGGTATATTTTTATGATTTTATTGGAAATCATAAACTATTTGAGGGGTATATGAGAGAGATATTTCTAAGAGATAAGTCCCATAAACCTAAAACATGAGCACATGGTTAAGGTATTTTGATTCGTTTTATATTGCCTCTTTTGGTGGATTTTTAAAAGGTAAACAACTATTTATATTAAATATATATAGAAATATATATGTAGATCTTGTTTGCATGTCTTGTAATTAAAAAAATAAACTGAATAAACTGATAAAGTAATAAAGTAATATTATTATTGATTTATGTATACATACATAAATATATCACATATTTGTTTGATTTTTCATTCTTTGCTTTTTTATTTTATTAAATTATTTTTGGAATTTGCTATTATTTTTAATTTAATTTAATATTTTTTATTATTTTTAATTTGTTATTATTAATTTTTTATTATTATTTTTAATTTTTTGTACATTTGAAGAATGTTTAAACGCCTGAAGTGTTAAACATGAACAAAATTTATTTTTAAAAGTTATTTAATTGTTTTTAGTTAATTAATTAATTAATTGAGTTATTTTTTTTTAATTCTCTATTATTAATATAATAATTTGAAATAGAAAACATTATTTACTTATGTTTTAATATATTTCTATTTTTTATTATTTTTTAAATTTGTTATTATTTTTCAATTTAATTTAATTTGTTAATATTTATTAATTTTATTTTATTTTTGTTATTTTTTATTACATTTTAATTTAATATTTTCATTATTCTTAACTTTTTATTTCTTTTTATAGTTTTTTTTTAATTTATTTGCATTTTTTAAGTTAAAAAATCGACTTTGTTTTTTATTTTGTATACTTTAATTTTTTTTTATTTTTTAATTTTCTATTATTATTAAAATAATTTTAAACAGAAAATATTATTATTATTTTTTTAACAAATTTTTATTTTTTAATTTTGTTTTCCTATTTTTTAAATTTGTTATTATTTTCAATTTATTATTTTGTAATTTAATGTTTTTTGTTATTTATTATTATTTCTTATTTTTTATTATTTTGTTTTGTTTTTTATTACATTTTAATTTTTGCAGTTTTAAAAATGAAATAGAATAGATTTAGTCAACTATTTTTGAAGAATCTTTAAATATTTAAAAAAACGTGGACAATATTTTTAAGTTATGAAATTGGCTTATAATTTTAATTTCGTAAATTAGTTTTCATTAGTTTTTCTATTTTTGAAATTTACTATTATTTTTAATTTAATTTAATATTTTTTATTATTTCTTAATTTTTTATTTTTTTATTATTTTTTTTTAATTTTTATTATTAATTTTTTTATTATTAATTTTTTATTTTTTTTTTATTATTATTTTTTATTTTTTTGTAAATTTGAAGAATGTTTAAACGCCTGAAGTGTTAAACATGAACAAAATTTATTTTTAAAAGTTATTTAATTGTTTTTAGTTAATTAATTATTTAATTGAGTTATTTTTTTAATTCTCTATTATTATAATAATAATTTGAAATAGAAAACATTATTATTACTTAAGTTTTATTATATTTCTATTTTTTACTATTTTTCTAATTTGTTATTATTTTTCAATTTAATTTATTTTTTTAATATTTCTTAATTTAATTATTATTTCATAGTTATTATTTCTCCTTATTATTCTTTAATTATTATTTCTTTTTATTAATTTTTAATTTTTTATATTTTCCTTTGCAAATTAAATAACACCTTAAAAGGCGAGTTTTGTTTTTATTATTTCTTAATTTTATTTTTTTTTAATTATTTAATTTTTTTATTATTTCTTAATTTAATTATTATTTCGTAGTTATTATTTCTCTTTATTATTCTTTAATTATTATTTCTTTTTATTATTTTTTAATTTTTTATATTTTCTTTTGCAAATTAAATAACACCATAAGAGGCGAGTTTTGAAGAATTTTTAAATATTTAAAAAACTTGAATCAAATTTAATTTTTTAGTTTATTAATAAATTGACTTTAAATTTTGTAAATTTTATTTTTTAAATTCTCTATTTTTATTTTAATTTACTTTAAGTCAACTTTTAGCTGCAACAATAAAGGTCTCACTTTGCCTTTTGCTAATTTTGGGTTCTGCTGAAGACTTCAGCACAACCTTTGGTCTTAAACCAAAATAAATGACAACACTGTTGTATGTGTATGTATAACATACCAACTATACATACAAACAACAATTTACTTTATTTTTAAAATAATAATTGATTTCTAAATTATTTAATTTACTTTTTTATTTTTATTACTTTACTTAAATTTAACTTTGTTATTATTTTTATTTTTTGTTTTTATGATTAATTAATTTTTATATTTGGTATTTTTATTGTTGTATTGTATATATATATATATATTTTTTTAATTTTTATTTTACTTTTTATATTTTATTATTTCTTAATATTTTTGTTTGTTTTATTTTTTATTATTTATTTAATTTCGTATTATTTTTTAATTTATTTATAAGGAAATGTCATACGTCCGAATTCTTTGAAAAGTATTAGGACGTTGATCTTATTTGAAAGACGATTTTATTGGTTTATGACTTTTGCAACAAAATTAATTTTAAGAAAAGAACTAGCGTGTTTAAATTCGCGGTTAAAAATCGTTAATGGATTTGTGTTTTTAAATCCAAAACAATTTCTATGGGGTAAACATTTTTTAATTTTTTCTCTACTTTTGAATTTGTTTATGTATTTTTTGTCCATAATTTTGATATAAAATTATTTTTTTTATATTATTTTTTTTTTTTGGAAAAATATTTTTTTAAAATAAAAAAATATTTATTTTTTTTTTTTTTCAAAATAAAAAAATATTTTCCGACAAACAGTTTTCTGTTATGATACAAATTTTTCTTTCGAAGAAAATTTTTTCTTGAAAAAATATTCTTTACCCATAAGAGCATTATATATTTTTAACGATGAAGGTGCCAGGAATTATAAAATATCCATAAAATAAGTTAAATATTTGATATTTTCGAATCTCAGCCACTGCGAGATCTGATGAATTAAGTTTTTAAACTTACGCTCAAACATATTTCATTCACTTCCAAAACAAAATTCAAAATACACCTCGGATAAAACCATAAAAAATGAACATTGGTGAATGTTCGAAATTTTCGTATATCTGGTGGTTATTTACATTGAACCACCACAGCTCAGTGCGTGAGGCCTGGGAGATTCAACTGCCAAGTAAGGATGGAATATAATTCAACCAGACCTGAATGACATGACAAGTCAAAACAGTCAATAAGAATTGAATTGTGATGTATTTCAAATAATAAATTCAAAATCTAAGTCTGACTTAAACCGTAAATAAATATTTAATGATTCCTCACTTTGGACATATTTCATCCATTCAAATGAATGTAAATCCATTTGATTTGAAGAATTTCGAAAAAAAAATCAAAATCCAGCTCTGTGGAGAGTAGCGCAACATGTGGTCGGCGGTTTGGACCTTATCTAGCTTCGTCGTCACCTTTTGCTGGAACATTTAATGATTTTGTAGTTTATAGATTTTAATTGATTCATCTTCAGCGCTTCAGCGAAAGTGCTGTTTAGAGACAGACACCTTTAAAGTTTCACTACCGACTGACTGACTGACTTTCTATGCTATTACACTCGAAATTGTAAGCGTTCATTAACTTTTAATGCCCAAATTAATTACAGAACTATTGAAACGGGCGCAGCAGCAATCCAACCACATCATTATCAGAGATTTAATTGATTTTAAATTGAAATTTGATTTATTAAGAATCGAGTCGAGGATGAAGTAGGTCAGTAGGTTTTATTTTTTCTTTTGAGGAGGAGTAGGGAATTATTTTAATTTGAATGATTTTAATATGATTTTCCAATTAAACGAAGGCCATTTGGGGAAAGTTTGTTTATTTGTTTGTCTTGCCTTGCCTTGTCTTGCCATAATTGTTATGTTAACTTATGTTTGAACAAATGTCGAAAGTAAAGTGGTTTTGTTGTTTGTTTGCCTGTCTGTTTATGGAGCAAACACAAGGTGAACCCTTTCTCCATCCTTGAATGAGTGTGTGCGTGTGTGTGTGGGTCTAGAATTAAGGTGTGTCCTGGCTGTAACAATAGTGTTTGTTTCGTCACCGAGGGAAAACACATTTTGTCATAGCTCATCATCAGGCTGCAGCAAAAGTTTGTTGCGAGGATGATGAGGATGACTCTGGCGTCTTATGGTGTCACGACGAAGTGATGACTGAACTGACAACAGACCCCCAACATCAGCCGCCCTCGCACATCATAGTAGTTATAGCGTGGCCTGGTATGACAGGTATTCAGCTCAAAACTCTCATAATCCTGGGCAAAGTGTGTCTGTTGAATGTTGATGATGGGGGATGATGATGTTTTTCATCATCAACTTGGGGTTTCCCTACTAAAAAAAAACTTTTTCATGCTGCATGTTTTTTAGTTTTCGTTTTTTTTTTCAACATTTCCATTTACTAAACTCTTTTATGCATGAGATAAGGGTTTTGTTGTGTTTTTAGTTTTAGTTTAATTTTTGCTGAACTCATTTCCTTTCCTAGATGGATGAAAGTGACAAAAAGTTTCACCAGGTTCAGTTCAGGTTCTTGTTTTTATTCATTCATGCAAATCTTTCATATGGCTGAAGACAAAGTTTTGACGATTTAGTCTGTTTTAAACTTCATATCTGATCTGTGTACTGACACAAATCTATTTAAATTGCAGATGAATAGTTTAAATTGCAAATGAATAGTTTAACTTGCACATATGTTTAGAATCTTTAATTGTTAATTATTTTTATTTCTAAGTGGAAGAAGATTCATCTAGAATCTTTTGAAACTGAAGGAAATGTTTTTCCGGTAATTAATTTTTTGTAGAACTACTCTCAAAATAGTGGACGATAAACATCGATGTAAATATAATAATTACAGCGCTATGCTCCTCTTATGAGCTACAGAAAAATATATAAAATAAAATTTTAACAAAAAGTTGGAAAATTTTAAAAATTTACAAAATTTTATAAAAAAAAGTTGTAAAATCTTAAAAAATATTTTTTAACAAAATTTTTATAAAAAATGTTGTGAAATCTTAACAAAAACTTGCCAAAAACTTTTTATATTTTTGAATTTTTCCATTTTTTTCTTGAATTTTAAATTTATTTTTATTATTGATATTAATTTTTTTAATTTTGTCATTTTTTGTTAAAATAAGTACTTTTTTGTTAAAATTTATTTTTTTTTTAACTTTATTTTTTTAAGTAAATATATTTTTACATCTTATATTTATATAAATTTGAAATCTTAACAAAAAGTTGCCAACAACTTCTTATATATATATTTTCCATTATCACATATAAAATTTATTTTTATTATTTATAATAATTTTTTTTAATTTTGTAATTTTTTGTTAAAATAAGCACTTTTTGTTAAAAATTTCATTCTTGTTAATTTTATTTTTTTAATTAAATTTATTGTTTTTTTCATCTTAAATCTTAACAAAAAGTTGTCAAGAACTTTTTTATATATTTTCCAATTTCTTATATATATAAAATAAAATTTAAAGACAAATTTTAAAAATTAACAAAAAATATTTTTTAACAAAATTTTATAAAAAAAATTGTGAAAACTTAACAAAAAGTTGTTTTTATATTTTTGCCAATTTTTTTCTCGAGTTTAAAGTTTATTTTTATTATTTATATTTATTTTTTTAATTTTGTACTTTTTGTTAAAATTTCGTTCTTGTTAATTTTATTTTTTTATTAAACTATTTTTTTTTAAATATGAAATCTTAACAAAAAGTCAAAAACTTCTTTTATATATTTTCCAATTTCTTATATATATATATAAAAAATTTAAGAAAAAGTTGCCAATTTTAAAGACAAATTTTAAAAATTAACAATAAATATTTTTTAACGAAATTTTATAAAAAAAATTGTGAAAACTTAACAACAAGTTGCCAATAACATTTTATATTTTTGCCAATTTTTTCTTGAGTTTAAAATTTATTTTTATTATTTATATTTATTTTTTTGTTAATTATTTTTTTTAATTAAATTTATTTTTATATTTATTTTATTTTTTTTTTTTATATTTTATTTATTTTATATTTTGAAATATTAACAAAAAGTTGTCAAGAACTTCTTTTATATAATTTCCAATTTCTTGTATATATAAAATAACATTTTAAGAAAAAGTTGCCAATTTTAAAGAAAAAAATTTAAAAATTAACAAAAAATATTTTTTAACAAAATTTTATAAAAAAAAAATTGTGAAAACTTAACAAAAAGTTGCCAATAACATTTTATATTTTTGCCAATTTTTTCTTGAGTTTAAAATTTATTTTTATTATTTATATTTATTTTTATAATTTTGTCATTTTTGTTATTTTTTTAATTGAATTTATTTTTATATATTTATATAAATATGAAATGTGTTGGTTTAAGACCAAAGGTTGTGCTGAAGTCTTCAGCAGAACCCAAAATTAGCAAAAAGGCAAAGTGAGACCTTTATTGTTGCAGCTAAAAGTTGACTGCGCAGTTTCGATGGGCGCTACCCCATCTCGTCAGAACTTTCGCAACGAATGTATGTCTTTGACTTAAATCAGGGTTCATATTAGTACCAGCAGTCACATATATACCTCGTGTGTATTGTTGTTGTTTGTATGTATAACAGGGTTAGTCATTTTTTTAGATTCAAAATCTGTGGAAATAGCATATAGGGCAGGCAAAAACAAGCAGAATTGCGTTTTTACTTTTTCGAAATTGTGAAAAAACGTTCCGCACAAAATGCAATTACTTTAGCTCAAAACCAACTTTTTTATTTGAATTTTTTTGTGATTTTTAAAATTTGATAATATTTTAAACGACATGGCGATGTGAACACAAACTATGAAAAAATAATTTAAAACTAAAAACGATATAAATTATGTATTATGACATTTCTTCTGTATTGTCAAACTTTTATTAGAGCAACTCGTTTAAAATTTTTAAAACTGGGAAATGAAACCGAGTTGCAAATTTTAAAATCGATGTAGCTTAAAAACTAAATGACAGATTTTTGATCAAATTGCATATATGAAATCGATGCACTAAAACCAACTAAAAAATTATTTCCAAGAACAACTATTGCAGAAAAATTTCTCAAATTTAAAAATTAAAAAAAAAAAGTAAACTAAAAAAGTTTGTTTTTAGCTAAAGTAATTGCATTTTGTGCGGAAGGTTTTTTTACAATTTCGAAAAAGTAAAAACGCAATTCTTATTATTTTTGCCTGCTCTACATGCCATTTCCACAGATTTTTGATATTCGAAAAAAAAATGAAAAAATTACTAACCCTAATGTATAATTGGTCTGTTATGTTTTATGTGTTGTCATTTATTTTGGTTTAAGACCAAAGGTTGTGCTGAAGTCTTCAGCAGAAGCCAAAAATTAGCAAATTATGAAATCTTAATCTATGAAATCTTAACAAAAAGTTCCCAATAACTTCTTTATATTTTATTTAATATTGCCAATTTTTTCTTAAATTTAAACTTTTTTTGGTAAAAATTCAAATTTTTTTTTGTTAAGTTTCAATTTAAATTTCGAAAAATATATTTTTCATATTTTTTGTTAAAATTTATTTATTAAATTTTGCCAATTTTTTTATTAAAATTCTATATTTTCTAATTTTATTTTTTTAATACAATTTCTTATTATATTTTAAAAGAAAGCAAGCAACCTTGACTTCCAGCGATTTTTGTGGTAGAAAGATAACATTTCGTTGTCATTAATGAACAATATTTAAAATATAATGAAAATTGACAAAAAAAAGTAAAATTGATGATATTTAGGGAAAAAAAATAAATCCTAAAAAATGGCAAATATATATTTTTTCATTTTTTTATATTATTTGATTAAATCATATTTTTAATTTATTTTAATAAAATTCCTTTTTCTATATTTTCCAACGATTTTTTGGGTAAAAAGACAGCATGACAAACAGGGTTATTTAGAGTGAGCATCTATACGAGAGAAGATAACTTTTTGTTATCATTAATGAACAATATTTAGAAAATAATTAAATTTACACATTTTTGCATAAATTTCATAATTTTGTTTGTTAAAATTCATTTTTTTAATTTTGCCAATCATTTTTAAAATTTTAAATTTTTTGGTGAAATTTCACATTTTTTATTTTTTTTTTAAATAAATTTTTTTGGTAAAATTTCACATTTTTTAGTTTTATTTTTTTAAATAAAATTTCTTTTTATATTTTCAAATTTTTTGCTATTCATTTAATTCCAACGAATTTTTGTGGTAAAAAGACAGCAGACAGGATTATTAAAAATGAGAAGAAGATAACAAGAGAATATAACTTTTCGTTATCATTAATATTTAAAAAATAATGATTTTCATCTTGCAATAAAATGATTTTCATTATTAACACAAGTAGAATGGAATATTTTCATACGAGCAGCGCAAAAGTAGAAGGAATAGTGCTAAAACCTTGAAATTTCGCACACGTCCCTCATATTGTAAAATTAGACCAAAAAAGTTATTCTTTAAATCCGCCCACAACCACGCCTACCCACCTTGCAACATAAAATGAAAAATCGTCATATATTTCTTATTTTGATATGTACGTTAATGCAAATCATTGCCAGTGATTTCATTTGAGTCCACAATTAAATGAAAATTGTCAGTGCCGCACCCAAATATTCCTTTTTTTACGATTTTGAAATCTCAAATAAAAATCCTTGTATCTTTTAATCGTTACTAGGGTTTGGGGTCCGGGAATTCCCGAATCGTTCAAATATTTCCGGGAATTCCCGGGAAAAATTTTTCAATTTCCCGGGAATACGGGAAATATTAAAAAATAATTCATTTATTATGTTGATCAATAATTTAATGTTACTATATAAAATGGAATTTTTAGATGTATTTCAAAATCATATATATGTATTTACATTACTGGCAATAATGTATATTAAGTATTTATTGAGTATTTGTTTATATTATATTACTACAAACAAAACTTTTTAAATTCGCTAAATAGTCATTTTATGCGAAACCCAGCTAGGGGAATAAAAACTTTTTGTGAGGCTATTTGCAGGATCTTTATTGTGAAATAAAAATATCATGCCGACAATACTATGGCTTACATAATGTAAATTTTCTTGTTTTCCTAGAAGAATCGAGGTGAATATCTTCTTCAAGAACAATTTACTTTACATATGTAGCCAGAAAGAAATGGTCTAAAAATAGGAATACAATAAAAATTGTTCGCCTGGAAACTTTCAAGAGAAATCTAATAGGAATATAAATATATGCTACGGTGTATTTAAATGGTCCTTTGTAAGAATTAATGACTGGACTATTTCAATCTTTTTATTTTTTATGAATTTATTAAATTAATATTAATTTTTTATGTTTCTATTGTTTTTACAGTTTAGAATATTCCCCCTTTTTCTATAAAATATTTTTGTCTCCAGACGAATGAATATTCTAAATTAAATGCGTCATAACATTCTCCGTAAATTGGTTATTTGTTTCCTTAATCGTTTTCAATTTTGAATCTAGTGTAGGTGTCAGTCACTTCTACCTGCGATATAAATGTCCAATTCTGACGATTAGTCTACAACTTTTCAAGTTTATAGAGAGAAAATGTAATTTATAATCGGAATATGTAAGTTCATGATGAGAAATGTAAATTAATAATAGGAGCATGATAATTCATAATCAGCACTGTAAATTCGTAATGTGAAATGTAATTTCATATTGAGAAATATAAATTCATAATAAGAACATACAAATTGATAATGAGATATATAAATACAAAATGAGAAAATCCAAATTGACAATGAGAAAATATAAATTCTTATTCAGGAATATATATTCATATAATATAAATTTATAATCAGGAACTTTAAAATTTATAATCGAAGCTATGTATGTACGTTTTTCTATGGATATTTTCGTAGAAACACATATTTTATAAATGTTCTCATTATAAATTTACATTTTCTCTATATGATTTCATATTTTTCCATTATGAATTCATATTTTCTGAATATGAAAACGTATTTTCTGATTATGAATTTGGATTTTCTGATTACAAACTTCTATATTTCATTATGAATTGGTATTTCTATTATAAATTAATTGTTCTCAATGAATTATGATTTATATATCTCATTATGAATTAATTGTTCTCAATGAATTATGATTTATATATCTCATTATGAATTGACATGTTCCTATTATAAATGTACATTACCCATTATGAATTTATATGTCCCTAATATGACTTTACATTTCTCAATATAAATTTGTATGTTCTGAATATAATCTTGAAAGGGTGTAGAGTAAAATATTTGTAAAATGAAAATAATTTGTAAAATATTTTTACAATAACATTCGTTTTTGATTTGTAATATGACAGTATTGAAAAAAGACACCAGTTATTAATTTTTTTGATATTTTAAACCATATTGAACATACCTATAAATAAATTACTTTTTCCCGGGAATTCCCGGGATTCCCGGGAATGAAATTTTTCATTCCCGTTTTCCCGGGAAATGAAAAAAGTCCGGGAAACCCCAAACCCTAATTGTTACTAATCAGCTCGTATAACTCAATATTATAACTAAGGTTTAATAGATCAGCTCAACATTTGCAAAAAAGGGGATAGTGTCTTACCGTTCTTTGTTAATTAATAAATCATTCTAAATATCCTGCCAAATCATCATTCCTATGAAATTATCATCATAATTAATATTTTGCAGTGCATACTTTTAGGGTTATAATAAAGATACTATTGAAATCTTTTGTTACTGGTCTTACAGGTATAAATGAATACCCGTATTTGAATGTCACCAAAAATATTGCCCCTAAATGTATGTTGTACTAAAAAATAATTTATAATTTAAGTATTTGCTACTGTTGTAGCAAATATCAATAATGTCGGGTTGGATTTTGCATTTTGTTTTGCATTTTTTGTAATTAAATCGATGTCAGTGATCACAGTGTAAATTCTTTCCATTCTACAAATATTTCTGTCAAATACAATATTTACTTCTCACAAATTCAAAACTCTCTACAAAGGGCAAAGTCATCATAGAAAAACTTACATGGATACAGTTTATGTTTAGTAAAGAAACTTACCTGAAATTAAAAGAAAAGAAAAATAAATTAATAAATAAATATATAATATGAATTTATCCAAAAAGAGAAATACATTTCCAAATTTAAAAACGACATAAGCTATCCAAGCTTTCCTTCTAAAAAATGGCCTATGATAAATATTTTTTTTAATTAATTAAACTTTTCTTAAAACTATGTGAAAGAGCCAAGAATGAGTATATCAACATATTCTTATATCAAAATCATAGGCAATAAATAGTCATACATTTGTTGGAAATAATGAATACCATCATGATTTTGTTTAAAGAATTAATTTTGTTTTCATATCAAATTTATTAAATTTAATTATAACCAAACCACTTCCCATTTTACAACACTCTTTTCCGCAATTGATTTTAATTTTCACTGCAAAGATTTTATTCTCAGGGATTTAGTTAAATGTATGCTAGAGATAAGAAAATTCTGATTGTGAAGACTCAATCATCATCATGTATTCCATACAGACAATAATTCAAATTTGTACGTACAGCACATCCAACGCCATCGTCGGATATTTCTTAAATGAAACCTCAAAAAAAATCACGAATTTCATTTATTACCAAAAAAAAAAAAACAACAACAAATAATAGGAACATATCCAAAAAGAAAAGTTGGAAAAGTTATGCTGCTAAAGCTTATCGCGCGCGCATTTAATAATTATTGGAGCGTTAAGTCGTCAGACAGACTGAAGGCGGAAAATTGAATTAAAATTTAACAATGTTGAATGTTGAAAAACCACCAAAGTTAAATTAAGGCAGAATTTTAGCTTTTCTTAAAAACACAATTTAAGTCAAAGGGTTATGATATGGGAGCCATTGTTTAATTAGAAATTCAAAGAAATATCAATTGAAAATCAAAAACTTTCATTTGTGATGCAAAAGATATGAATTGAAGATACGATAAAAATTCGCTAGAATTGCTAAAAAAAAAAATTAAGAAAAATAGTATCCTTAAAAAATATTTTCGAAAAATTTTAAGTTAGAAACCCTTAGGATATATTTTTTAAAAACAAATGTTCGCAAATCTTGTTTAGTAATGAGATTATTAAAAACATATCAGTAAATAATTTTTTTATTAAAACTAGCTGACGCGGCAATCATTGTTCTTCTCTATTTTGCATGCAGGAGAATGAAATTCATTCATTATAAAATTAATTTCCCAAAAATTCTGCATTGTTTTCGCTACCTTTTCTTTTATTTTATTTTCTGAAGTAGTTCAATATTCGCCTATGTCAGCAATCACATACAATTCTTGTTTTAGGGAGTGGCAATTTCCATTCTCAAAATATTTATAATAATAATGTTGATTATTTTATTTGGCAAAACATTTTCGTTAATATCTCGACTTCAGCGCCAACTACCCAACGAAGCAAATTTTGCCAACGAAATTTATTTTAAAAATATATTTAAAATGTATTTATTGGCGAGCGATATAAAAGGGGGATAAAGAAACTGCCTCGTATGTGAGAAACAACTAAAGTGTCAAAGGATTTTTGTAGAATTTTTCATGAGATAATAGCCGGCAAAAGGAAAACTTTATAAATGAGAAAACTAAAAAAATGTTTTTAGAAAAAATATTGAAAAAATGCAAAAATATTAAAAAAAAAATAGTTTTAAAAAAATAAACAAATATTAAAAAAAATAAAAAAAATATTTAAAAAAATATTAAAAAAAAAAAATAAAAAAATATTAAAAAAAAAATAAAAAAATATTAAAATAAAATATTAAAAAAAAATAAAAAAAAATATTAAAATAAAAATAAAAAATATAAAAAAATATTAAAATAAAAATAAAAAATATAAAAAAATAAATAACAAAAATATTAAAATAAAAAAAATATTTTTATAAAAAAAATTAGAATTATTTACTAAAATATTAAAATGTTATTTTAATATTGTATGTATTGTAATTCGAATTTGAGCTAAATTTGTCCAAAAACACGATTTTTCGAAATTCCAATTGGACAAAAGAGTCATCTACAGAGGTCTAATGAAACCAAAACCAATCGCAGCTCCACACGAAAATATTGTGTTAGTATGATTCCGCCGTGAAGGTGTGCATCCAATATATTGTATAATAAGAAGATAAGTTAATGGACCTATAATAGCAAGTCATCATTGGGATCGTCATAACTTAATTTTATTTTACTATATCAAAGAATATTCACATTTATTGAAAATGTCCTCTAGAGACAAAATAACTTAATGTAACTTTAAAAAAGTCGATAAAACTATATCCCTATGAGCTCTATGAATTCAAATCAGGATTTCAGTGGTGTAGATTCACTGGATTTTTTCTGTTGGAGGCGAAAATTTGCAATAGCTCCCAAAATAAGAAAAAATCGATTTTTCTTTTGGCGATTCTCCGAGCTAAACTAAATTTTGTCACAAAAATAAAAATATTTCTGAGAAATTTAAAGCATTCCACCACTTTTTTTAACTACACGTTTTTGAAAATCAAAAATTGTCTAAAATCAACTATGGTTCTTAATTTAACGTTGAGTAATATCCTTCTGCCCTGCCTTGGTCCTCCTACATTAGGCATCATTCTAGACTATACACTGGCAACATTCGCTGCTTTTTTACAAGCATAGTCCACGTGATAACCAACAATTAAAGATGTCAAACTCTACACAAACTGACCAGCAAAAAAATTGGAAGTACTTCCGTAGCAAGCACATTTTTATCACATCTCAAAATCCAAATATGCAAAGTCGATAATATGTTAATATCCGTAACATCTTCTCAAGTGAATGGAAACAGAGGATAGCTCAGATGATTAGAGTGCCGTAGTAGCAACCAGAAGATCCGCTGATCTACCCTCGGTAGCGGTGGATTTTTTAAAATAGAAATGGAAACTAGAGAAAAAAATGGTTCTAAAGATATTGATTCATTCTATTTATTTTTGATAACCAAGAAATATGAGTTTTTAGCAGTCACTTTAAAAACCAAAAAAATCAATCTAAACGTCCAATAATACAACCAATGAGTTATTTTAGGACAAGAATAAAAATGGCACATAAAAATGCATAGGGTAACATGATTCTGACCCTGCGATAAAATATTCGCCGTTCATCATTAAAAAATCCTAACTTCATTTCTAGGGTGGAGGGTGATATTTGCGTGAACCATTCTAATACACATATACATATATTACAAATTTACAAAAAAAAAAATGCAAATCGGTAGGTACGTATTCTGAAATTTCTCGTTTTTCCTTTAATTTTTTATATAAAGAGTGATTTTTTTGAGGTTAGGATTTTCATGCATTAGGATTTGACAGATCACGTGGGATTTCAGACATGGTGTCAAAGAGAAAGATGCTCAGTATGCTTTGACATTTCATCATGAATCGTCTTACAAACGAACAACGCTTGCAAATTATTGAATTTTATTATCAAAATGCGTGCTCTGTTAAGAAAGTTCATTGCGCGCTTCCATTTTATGGTCAGTTTAATCGACCCACTGAAGCGGCTATTCGGGCTATTGTGACTAAATTTCGCACCAAATTTACATTGTTGGACATTAAACCACCAACACGCTTACGTAGAGTGCGAACTGAAGAAAATATCGCAGCTGTATCGGCCAGTGTTAATGATGACCACCAATTTTCGATTCGTCGCCGTTCGCACCAATTGGGTCTCTGTTACTCAAAAACGTGGAAATGCCAAAATTGGACTAAGCGGATGGACCACCTAAGACGCAGCCGCGGTCAACATTTAAATGAAATTATCTTCAAAAAGTAAATGTCATGGACCAATCTAACGTTTCAAATAAAGAACCGATGAGATTTTGCAAATTTTATGCGTTTTTTTTTTTAAAAAGTTATCAAGCTCTTAAAAAATCACCCTTTATTTTCCGAAATTTTAATTTTTTATAAATTTTTCGAAATTTTAATTTTTTATAAATTTTTCGAAATTTTAATTTTTTATAAATTTTTCGAAATTTTAATTTTTTATAAATTTTTCGCAATTTTAATTTTTTCTGTATTTTTTTTTTTTAATTTGCAAGAAGAAAAATTTTATTTTTTATATATTTTTAGGAAATTTAATTTTTTATATTTTTATGAATTTTAATTTTTTATATTTTTTAGGATTTTTTTATATTTTTTAGGATTTTTTTATTTTTTCGTTTGTATTTTTTTCGTCTGTAATCAGTAATTGATTTGAACTGGGAGCGACCTCGCAGCGACTTTTCAACACCTCTTTAAGTAAATGATTCTCACAAACGAATGAATGAATGAGTTGTGCTTCTCATTCGTTTCTGAGAATCATTTCCTTAAAGAGACCGGATATGATGTTGAAAAGTCGCACCGAAGCCAACTGAGGAAACCTTTGACAGGGTGGAAATCATGTTCGTGGTAGTCTGCAGCCAAGTAATAAATGTCACCATGTCATTTGTAAATAAATTTACATTCTATTAAATATAGATATAAAATGGTATTGAGCCATGAAAATATTCCAGTTCAAATCAATTTTTTTTGAGAATTTTAATTTTTTATGTTTTCCGGAATTTTAATTTTTATATTTTTACTATTAAATATAGATGTAAAATGGTCTTGAGCCATGAAAATATTCCAGTTCAAATCAATTTTTTGGGAATTTTAATTTTTTATATTTTCCGGAATTTTAATTTTTATATTTTTTCGGAATTTTAATTTTTACTGTTTTTTTTATTTTATTTTTTTATTTTTCTGAATTTTAAGTATGGAATTTTAATTTTTATATTTTTCGGAATTTTATTTTTTTTCTGTAGATTCTTTTTCTTGAAATTTTCGATATTTTCCGGAATTTTATTTTTTATAATTTTTTCGGAATTTTAATTTTTATATTTTTTTCGGAATTTTAATTTTTTTTATTTTTTTTCGGAATTTTAATTTTTCCCCCCTTTTTCGGAATTTTAATTTTTTCTATTTTTCTGAATTTTAAGTATGGAATTTTAATTTATTATATTTTCCGGAATTTTAATTTCTATATATTTTTCGGAATTTTAATTTTTAATGTTTTTTTTTAATTTTAGTTTTTTTTTTTAATTTTTCGAAAATTTAATTTTTTCTATTTTTTGGAATTTTAATTTTTTCTGCCGATTTTATTTTCTGAAATTTTCAATAGGATGCAAGGACCATATAACTCAAATCTTATCAAAACAGTACAAAAGTATAGAATTTTAATTTATTATATTTCCGGAATTTTAATTTTTATATTTTTCGGAATTTTTTGTTTTTCTGCAGATTCTTTTTCTTGAAATTTTCGATATTTTCCGGAATTTTAATTTTTATATTCTTTTCGGAATTTTAATGTTTAATGTTTTTTTTTTTCATTTTTCGGAATGTTAATTTTTTCCTGCCGATTTTATTTATTTATTTTTTTTTTTTTTTTGAATTTTCAATAGGATGCAAGGACCATATAACTCAAATCTTATCAAAACAGTACAAAAGTATAGAATTTTAATTTATTATATTTTCCAGAATTTTAATTTTTATATTTTTCGGAATTTTATTTTTTTCTGCAGATTCTTTTCCTAGAAATTTTCGATAGGATGCGAGGACCAAAAAAGTATGAACTTTAAATAAGATATGGATGAATATGCGCATATCTTCTGATATAATAATTGTAAGAATCGTTTCGTCAATCCCTCAACGTCAAGATAAGTACGTCACTAATCGTGATGATTGTAACTTAAGCGAAGTGATTTTCGGAAAATTAAAGTTTGAATTGGGCTTAAATCAATGCTCGGAAGAAGAATGAATGCTTATCCTTGTCAATAACGTAAAAAACAACATTTAAAGATCATATGAATTATTTGTATATTCTTTGTGTACAATTTTCATTTTAATTTTTTTTTTTCAAAAATCGTTATTCGTACATATCAAACATATTTATTATCCACCATCTCCTTGATTTTCTATCAACTCATTTTTCTTGGAAATATCGCTTTAAATAATTTGTTTTTTTTTCTCAATCATATAGATTTGGCTCGGACACCCTCTAATATAGATTTTGTTCTAACTCATCACAAAAATGAATTCGATTTTCAATATTTTTAAGACGAAAAATTTAAAATTTGTGAGAAAAATTTCAAAATTTATTCTGAGAAAATTTTTGAATATTTATTTGTCTTTTGTTTTGCTCAAAGAGTAAACATTTTGTGGGAAGTTCATCATCGCTTAGGGCCTAAAAAGCTGCCTCTAGAGTAGCTATCACATAGAGTTTTTTTTTTCGATAGTATCCGTTTTAAACCTGTTCCACACTTTATTTACTTTCTATTGCTGTTGCTGTTGCTGCTACAAACGATGCAAAGCCGCACTTGACGAACGAAATCCATGGTCGGCTGCTATAGGCATAGCGCGCGTCCGTTATGAACGTGTTCCACTGTATTGCTCTTTTTTATCACTGTCACAAACACACAAGGAACAGCGACAGCGGCACTTTCCGCACAAAATCCATTCGTAAGTTCGCAGAAAAAATCACAGAAATAAAACTTGGAATGGAAAGGAAATTTAAATGCTCGTTTGGCGTTATCTTCACATGAAATACACGCGCCCGCCCGAGTCTTCTGTTGCGCCTCCGCCTTTATTTGATTTGATATTTTTATTTTTCCATTTTTCATTTCACATTTCCTTGTTATACATCATGAGTTTCATGTTGGTCGCTTGGCTTTATCACAGACAAATTATGAACATTTAAAATATTTTTCTTATCACCAGCGCGGAGAAGTAAGGAAAGAAATACAACAAAACCGAAAAGAACATCAACGGAAAAACGCACAACGCACGACGACCACCACTTACTGTTCTTGACGACAAATGTTACCCATTTAAATGAAAACTTTGTCACATTCTCCCGACACAAGTTGCGTGGCGACAACGCCAGGCAATGTCTGTCTGGCAGTTGTGGGCGGGGGGAAGAGGAAAAAAACTCTCTTCACACTCTAAAGCTGGCACGCACGTACTTACGCATAGGATTTCCTGGAGTGATGATGATACATCCACCATCCATTCATCCATTCTTTGGTTACTCTCCCTAATGTCTCCTTTTTGTGGGTTTTTTTCGCTTTTCTTTTCCTTCTTAGCAAATAGACACACTCGCACACACACACACTCGAATAGAAAGAGGAGCAAGAGAAGAAATAGGTTACAAAAGAAGAAAAAAAATTAATTTAAAAACTTGAGCTTTATGTCATTGGAGAATCAGCAGCAACAACAGCGACAACAACAACAATGAGACACCATGTTATCACGCACACCTTGTTTGCTCGTAAATATCCTCTCCCCAAGGATTAGGAGCCACAAACATCAACACGACCAACAAATGTCTACACTCGAAGAAAACTGGATGGAAAGGACGATAATCGGCCAGATTGGAAAAAGAAGAAAAAATTATTAAATACCCATGCCTACTTCTTGCTCGAATTTAGTCTACGAACACTACAATCAGAGGTATTCGAAAAGATTTTGGCAATATCGTAGCAAAATATTGCTGTAGAAGCAATTAAAGATCATAAATGTTCAAATAGTTGAAAGGTTCATAATTTTAAAGGTTATATAGGTTACAGGCCTATATCTCGGCAACCATCTATCGTATAGGAAATTCGTTTAGTTCAGAGAAAACAAGAGCTCTAGACGTGTTCTTTTTCGTTAAAAAAAAGTGTGGAAAAGGATTTTTCTGTTCTGAAAAAGTCTAAAGGTTGTCCTTGCTCAGTGTGTTTCAAATGCACCAGCATAAAACTATAATCGGGAGGCTGACCGAGGCCTAAGAATTTCCAAATATTGAGACACTGGGGGTCTCAGTTAATCATTGCAAAAATAAAAATTCCTATCATCGATGTAAACACTGATTAAATTACAAAAAAAAAGTTAAAACAAAATGCAAAAACCCTAAATTTATCCTATTTGCTGGATGTTAGTATTTTTCTTTTGTAAAACACACCTTTAGGGGCATTAATTTTTCTGGCATTCTAGGGAGTCTCAATTAATCATTGCAAAAATAAAAATTCTGATCATAGCTGTAAACATTAATTAAATTACAAAACTAGTAAATCAAAAAATTTTTTTTTTCAAATCCATGCTTTATGCAAGCAGAATTCTATTGGGACTAGAAATTCTTTTTTAGTTATCTTTTGTAGAAGGAAAAATTACTGCGTTATCAGGAGCAGAAATAATAGATTTTTAATTTGTGGTTTGTATGGGAGGTACCACGATCCTTTGTCCATTCCCGCTCATATTTGCAGCAGCACTTAAAAAATGCACACCAAACCGACGTACCAAATTTTGTTCAAATACCGTTATCAGGAGCAGAAATAATAGATTTTTAATTTGTGGTTTGTATGGGAGGTACCACGCCCCTTTGTCCAATTGGTCAAATTTTTCCATTTCCTTGTATTGTCATCGAAAATGATTAAGTGTGCAAAATTTGAGCAAAATTGGTTGAGAAAAAAGCTTTCAAAAATTGATTTCAAATTTTGTGGCACACAAACATATATAGAAAGTAACCTTATATAAAGCATGGAAAAAGTTAAAACAAAACCCTAAATGTATCCTATTTGCTAGATGTTGAACAATTTTCTTTGTGAAGCATACCTTTAGCGGAATTATTTTTTCTGGCATTCAAAAATGAGTATATATTTGTTCCTTAAGACCATCAACATAAAATTTCAATAGTTAATTTATTTATTAACCCTAAAAGTATGCTTTGAAAATACACTTGTTCCAAACAGTCATTGATTTTATAGGAATGATGAATTGGCAGTGTATTTGGAATGATTTATTAATTAACAAAAAACGTTACGACATTATTCCATGATTTTTCGGAAATGTTGAGCTCATATATAAGGCTTTAATTATTTACTTAGTTATAATAGCTGGCTGACATCGTTTAAAAGATACAAGGAGTTTTATGTGAGATTTCGAAATCGTAAAAAATTAAAATTTCACTTTTTCATCTTTCACGTTTTCATCGTTTGATTTGAAAATCGTCCATTGCCAACGTCCTCATAGGAGAAAAATTGCATTTTAATTTGTATAAAATCTAGTCAATTTTCGGTGGTGAAAAGTAATTATTTTTTCATCCTCTGACAATGATGATGATGTCAAAGAATTTATCGAGATAGTTGTCGTAGAAGGAGGAAATTTGATTTGAATAAAACTCAATGGAAAAAGTAGTCTCTTGTTCATGGGTTGAAAATGAAAATGGTTAATATTGAGCAAATCTTCAGAAATGAAAAATTTTGTTTTCGGATGTATAGTACTGCACTTCATACTGAAGCGCCACTGATGAGTTACCGCCACACAGTATATCAAATACGTGTATTGGGCAAAGTGTGTATATTTAATTGAATGTGGTTCTCCTCCTGTCCATTACCAAAGAGCCAAATTTTCTTCGTAAAAAGAAAAAAAAACTCAATCGAAATAGCTGGCATTCGAATGTATTACATCCAAAAAATCTTTAAGTTATATCAAAATCGAGCTCTGATCAAACAACACCAAAAACTAAAAATACCAAATAGTCACGTTTTCATCGTTTGATAAATGTCAAATGTCACCCTTAAAGCACGAATATCGAATGATCTCATAGTTTTCGCGTCACGGAATCTCATGTTTCCAGCCGCATGCGTTTGGTTGGTACCATGTTTATCCCATTTCAGCCCGTTTTATCCTAAAAGCAGAAATTTCGAAAAATTCCTTTATGTCTTGCGTCTACACAGTCAGAGAATGTACACACAGAATTTTATGATTTTTGTCCGGTACAAATTTTATCCCTTTCCAATACCCCATTTTCACAATTATCAAAAGGTCTCTTATTTTTCGCGACTATGTAGTCAGAGCGCGTATACATCGAATTTCATTATTCCAGCCACATGCGTTTGGTTGGTACCATTTTTATCCCTCTTTTCCCATATTACCCTTTGAAAGCAAAAATTTCGAAAAATTCTTTTATTTTAAGTGTCTACACCAGTGATGGAAAAGGTGGTACAATTGTACCATTTTTTTTGGTACATTTTACTAACTGGTAGACTAAAATAACAGAAGTAAGAAGGAAGAACCCAAAGATTGAGACGGAACATAGATTACTATTTGAACATGTGAGACGCGAAACTGTCACATCTACTGCGACAATCGAGTCGGTCTTTCGTAGACGTTGATTAATATTTGTCTTACAAATATACTGATTCACTAAGGACCTTCCTGTATCAGTGTATCTATGAAATTAATTTAAAGATGGTTTGTTTTAGGTACAAATGAATAGGGTTCTGGGAACAATTAAAAAATCAACTCCCATCACTCGTCTATACAATTGGAGAAATGTATACACTTAATTTCATGATTTTACCTTCAGCCGCTTGGTTGGTACCATTTTTATCCCTCTTTTCCCATAGTACGCCTCAAAGCTACAAATTCCGAAAGCTCCTAGGAACAGTCTCAAAAAATAGATTTTGATGAAAAAATAGAGAATGATTATTTTTGAAAAAAAACGATTTTTTGGAAAAGAAATAGATATCTTGAAAAAATAGATTTTTTGGGGAAAACAAATAGATTTTTCGAAAAAAAAGTAGATTTTTGGGGAAAAAATAGATTTTTTGGGAGAAAATGGATTTTTGGGGAAAAAAAATATTTTTTTTTTTTGGAAAAAATAGATCTTTAAAAAAAATATTTTGTGAAAAGAATTGAAATATGTACAGTCTCTTAAAATTTAAAAAGATATTATAAAATAGATATTATAAAATAGATTTTAAAAATGATTTTTTGAAAAAGAAAAACTAATAGATTTTTCGCAAGGAAAAAAATAGATGTTTTGAAAAAAGATTAAAAAAATGGAAAGAGGAACAGTCTCAATAAATAGATTTTTATGAAAAAATATAGAATGCATATTTTTGAAAAAAGATTTTTTTTCCAAAAAGATTTTTTTGAAGAAAAAAATAGATTTCTTGAAAAAAAAAATAGATTTTTTGGGGGAAGAATAAATTATTAAAAAAACAAATAGAAAAATATTTTTTTCAATAGGTTTAAAAAGTTGATTTTTTGGGAAAATTAAAAAAAAAATAGGGGAAAAATTGATTTTTTGGCAGAAAATGGGGAAAAAATATTTTTTTGTGAATAAATAGACTTTTTGAAAAAAAAAATTTGAAAAGAATTGAAATAGGTGCAGTCTCCTAAAATTGTAAAAATAAATGTTTTTTTGAAAATGAAAAATAGATTTTTGGCAAAAATTTAAAAAAGGGAAAAAAATGATTTTTTGGGAGAAAATGGGGAAAAAAATAGATTTTTTGAAGAAAAAAATAGATTTTTTGAAGAAAAAATGTGAAAAGAATTGAAATAGGTACAGTCTCCTAAAATTGAAAAATAAAAAAATGATTTTTTGAAAATGAAAAATAGATTTTTTGTGAAAAACAAAATAGAATAGATTTTTTGAAAAGAAAAGACAAATAGATGTTTCGAAAGGAAAAAATAGATGTTTTGAAAAGAGATTAAAAAAAGAAAGAGGAACAGTCTCAAAAAAAAGTAATATAGATTTTTTTTTAATTAAAAAAAAAAACTTTTTTTTTTTGAAAAAAGAAATTAATTAAAATTTAATTATTTAAAAAAAACGCGAAAACCCCAGAAATTTTTGGTAATAGGTTTTCAGCGAAGATAACATGTTGTTGAAAAATCATGATTTTCTAAATTTGTGGTTAAATGGCGCGAAAAAATATTATTCAGTTTTATTTTGGATTTTAGCGATGAAAACAAGGCCTACTTAAAAAATCTTGGGATAAATGTAGAAGTTATGACCCTTATTGTTGAAGAGATGGAATTTAAAAAAATCTTGTAATATTTTACGAAGTCGCGTGAAGGCGACATATACTTCTACATTTATCCATAGATTTTTCTCCAACTAGACCTTGATTTCTACGTTAGGTTTCCAGCTATTGCAAAATAAAACGAAATATTATTTTATTTAATTGTATGACGTATGTAAATAAGTATTTCGAACTATTTTTAAAATAAAATATCATGATTTTTAATTTTTAAAGTCTACAAAGAATGTTATAACTTCTATATGTATCCATAGATCTCTAACATAAATACATTGTTTTTTTAGAATGTTCGCTATTAAAAAAAATATTTTTTTAGTATTTTTATGATTTTTTTAATATTTTTTAAAAATCTATTGTTCTCATTTTTTGGAGACTGCTCCTAAACCACTGTTTCAATGTGAATGTGAAATTCGCAACATTTGCAGCCATCAACTTTAATTAAAGTAATAATTGGGTGTGATCGGACTTATATTTTCAAAATGATAGTACAAATATTAAAGCTACCTCGTAGACGAAATTTGAAATTTTAGTAAATTTTTTAAACAAAAATTTTCCATTAAATAAATCAGAAAGTGTTATACATGAACCTTCTGAAAATTTTGTTTGTTCCATAGTGTCATGAACTGGCATTATTTTCTGAGCGTATCTTTTTTGTTCTTATATTAAAAAAATGTTTGTGTGTGTGTGTTGGTTAAATGTTATTGCAAATTCGGGCTAACTTTTAATACGACACTTTTACGAGTAGAAGAAGTACCCCCTCCTCCCACCAACACGCCACATGATACCAACACGATGAGGACGAGGATGATGATGATGATTACACTGGGTTTCCACATAACATTAGCGGCGCTGGGAGGGTGGGGTCGGCCAAACGACCAACCGACCGACCGACCTCACCCAACGCCCTAGTCAGTGGCGCAGAAAACACCAAAGACAGCAAATACTCTTCCTGTACAACAAAAACAACACCTTGTCAGTCAACACTTAACAAACAACAACCGCAGAAAATGTGTCAGTGCTGCGTGTCAAAGTGTAAACAGTGACGAAAAGTCAAAAAGTCCGTTAAAAAATCACTTATTAAAGCTTCCCTTTTTTTATTAAAGTTAAGTTATCATTCCAAATTACATTTGAGGCCGGGATATGGCGCCAGCTAGAAAAAGGGGGAGGGGCCTTGGCCGTTCCCAATCAACGAGGGAGTGAATTGGTAAATCACAACAGCGATAATGGATTTGTTTTCATAATAAAGTGACGAGAAGAATAGAATGGCAACATTTTTTGAGGACTTTAACTTGTTGTGTTAAAGGAAGGTCGGAGGAGGGGAAGGTCCCTTTAATAGAAAAGTATCCAGTGGTGGAGGTGGTGCTGCTGACTTTGGAATTGGACTTTGTGGCCTTAAAAAGCAAATCTATGTTTTTGGGCTGGTCTGGGTGTCTGAGTCTAAGGTGATTTGTCTCTCTCTCTTCTGGCACAGAAAGTGTGTTCAAATATTTTTTTTAATAAAAATATGCTCTCAATTTAAACCAATATTTTTCCATCCAACAAATACGATGAGTGACAAAAAAGTATCTATTGTAGTTTCATTTTCCATATTTTTAAGTGGAAAAAAACTAAAACAACAGCAACGACCCAAAGAAAGGTTTACAAATGGGAAAGTCCATTGTTTGAGCAACAATTCCATCGAGGAAAATAAATAAAACCGAACAAAAAACACACAGAACATGCTCGGAAAGCTAAACAAAATAGGAAACCTATGTACATTGTAGAGCATAACAGCAACATGCACTCGACTCGGAACTGGAAAATAATAGACAAATACTCATAAACATACATATGTATGTATGTATGAATATATGAACGCCCTTGAACTAAAAACGCATAAACTATGTTTGATTTGATGATGCTCGAAAGCATTACCTTACAGGCCGAGATAAACAACCACCGAGGCACGCACGCAGCACTTAAGGAAAATTGCGGAAGATAATTGAAAGAAACACTTATGGCTGACAGGGAACAAATTGTCCCTCACTAGGACTGAAAGTAACCACTAATATTTAGAATACTTAAATGTTTTTGGTGAAATGGGACAAAAGGGGGGTAAAAATGTTACCAATCAAACCAAACCAAAAAACAGGTAGAAACAAGAAACTCGTAAAATAAAATAGTTTTTAGAAATTCGTACTTTTAAGGGTGATCGCAGCAAAAGGGGATAAAAATGGTACCAATCAAACGATAACAAATAAACACTTGAAACTCTGTTTATAACTCCCCACTCTAATTAGGTAGACATGTAAAATAAGTTTATTTCGAAATGAGTACTTTTAAAGTGTAAAATGGGTGATAGAGGGATAAAAATTGTACCTACTTACGGCGTAGAATCGTAAAATAAAATAATTTTTAAAAATTCGTACTTTTACGGGTGATCGGCCCAAGAGGGATAAAAATGGTACCACTCAAACGACAACAGATAGAAGCATGAAATTCAGTTTATTTCGAAATTAGTACTTTTAAGGGGTAAAATGACAAAAGAGGGATACAAATTGTACCTACTTACGGCGTAGAATCGAAAATAAAATAATTTTTAAAAATTCGTACTTTTACGGGTGATCGGCCCAAAAGGGATAAAAATGGTACCACTCAAACGACAACAGATAGAAGCATGAAATTCTGTTTATTTCGACATTAGTACTTTTAGGGAGTAAAATGACAAAAGAGGGATAAAAATGGTACAACCTTAGGGATGAGGTTAAAATCATGAAATTCGGTGTATACATTCCTCGGACAGCGTAAACTCGTAAAATAAAATAATTTTTACAAATTCGTACTTTTAGGGTTGATCGGCCCAAAAGGGATAAAAATGTTACCAATCAAATCAAATCAAACAACAGGAAGAAACATGAAATTCTTTTTATACATCTCCCTCTTATTACGCAGAAATGTAAAAAATGGATATTTCAAAATTAGTACTTTTAAGGGGTAAAATTACAAAAGAGGGATAAAAATGGTACGATTTTACGGCTCAAATAAAAATCTTGAAATTATATATATACATTCCTCTGACTGCATAAACTCGTAAAATAAAATAATTAAAAAAATTGTACCAAAAGGGGATGACAATGGTGCCAATCAAACCAAATCAAACAACAGGTAGAAACATGAAATTCTGCTTATATGTACCTCCTCCACTAATTACGTAGACATTCAAATTATGGATATTTCGAAATTAGTACTTTTTAGGGATAAAATGGGGAACGGGGATAAAAATGGTACGACCTTATGACTGAAGCTAAAATCATGAACTCGTGAACTCGTAAAATAAAATATTTTTTTTAGAAATTAGAAATTTTAGAAGTGGACAAAAAGGAGATAACAGTGGTACCAATCAGTCGAAATCAAACAACAGATAGAAACATGAAAATCTATTTATACCTCCACTAATTACGTAGACATCTGAAATAAGTGGATATTTCGAAATTAGTATTTTTAGGGGATAAAATGGGAAAAGAGGGATAAAAATGGTACGACCTTATGACTGAAGCTAAAATCATGAAATTCGATGTGAACTCGTAAAATAACATATTTTTTTTGTAAATTTAGGGGTAATCGGACTGAATGGGACAAAAAGGGATACAAATTGTGCCACTCAAACGACAACAGGTAGAAATATGAAATTCTGGTTATACATCCCCACTAATTACGTCTAGACATGTATTTCGAATATTTTTATTATTTTTTATTATTTTTATTTTTAGGGGATAAAATGGCGAAAGAGGGATAAAAATGGTACGACCATACAATTTGAAGTTAAAATTATGAAATTCCTCATAAAAAAGTAATTTTTAGAAATTCGTACTTTTAGGTGTGATCGGAACAAAAGGGGATAATAATGGTACCAATTAAGCGGCAACAGGTAGAAACATGAAACATTATATTTTTACCTCCCCATTAATTACGTAGACATATCAAATAAGTGGATATTACAAAATTGGTACTTTTAACGGATGAAATGACAAAAGAGGTATAAAATGGTACGACCTTAGGGCTGAAATTAAAATCATGAAATTCGATGTGTACATTGCGCAGACTTGTAAAATAAAATAATTTTTAAAAATTCGTAATTTTAGGGGTGATCGTACCAGAAGGGGGATAAAAATGGTACCAAATTTGGTGTATATGACGCTATGATTGCGTAGACGTGAAAAATAAGGAGATACTGTACAATGCACTGCGTGATGAAGTTTATAGAAGATTCAGCGCGTTTTTTATAATAAAGGGTGATTTTTTAGCTATTATCTTTTTGGCAACACTGGTTTAAACAGCTGACGCACATTTCGTGTTTTGTTTCACTGTCAAACATCTTCAGTTTGGTCTATAATTTAACCATAAATCGTCTTACAAACGAAAAACGCTTGCAAATTATTGAATTTTATTATCAAAATGCGTGCTCTGTTAAGAAAGTTCATCGCGCGCTTCCATTTAATGGTCAGTTTAATCGACCCACTGAAGTGGCTATTCGGGCTATTGTGACTAAATTTCGCACCAAATTTACATTGTTGGACATTAAACTACCAACACGCTTACGTAGAGTGCGAAATGAAGAAAATATCGCAGCTGTATCGGCCAGTGTTAATGATGACCAATTATCAATTATCGATTCGTCGCCGTTCGCAGCAATTGGGCCTCTGTTACTCAAAAACTTGGAAATGCCAAAATTGGACTAAGCGGATGGACCATTTGAGGCGCAGTCAAGGTCAACATTTGCATGAAATAATCTTCAAACATTAAATTATATGGACCGTACTATCGATTCAAATAAAGATTTCATGAATTTTTCTGAATTTTATGTTTTTTTTTTGTAAAACTTTCCTATAACTTTTAAAAATCACCCTTTACAAGACCTACGACAATTGGATAATATACGTCTGAAACTATAGGAAAAATGGAGTTAACTGGCGTTCTCAGTTTTTCATTTTGTGACTCCGTTGCCCTTTAAAAGGACTACAAAAATTTTCAAAGAATAACATTTTGGAAAAAATTGTTTTAAATACTTATTGACAACCTACGATACCGATATACGTGTCAAATTAAAGAGTAGAATATCTGTCAAAACTACTGTTTTTTAATGATTCTATCACGTGATTGTCACAAAATGTTTGTTCTCTGCTGACAGCTGACTTGTTGCTGCTTTGATTTATTCATCTTCAGGGGATATTTAAATTTTAAAAATACAAAATATCCGCAGAAGATGACTAACGATGTTAGTCATTAAAAAAAACCATCACGCCTTTTTAATTAGCAAGGACCTTGAGTCGAACAACAGCTCTTTAATTTTTAAAAATAGTTTCTGCTTGAAGTAGGCTGTAAAACAGCGGCTTCGAAAATGATAAAAATTTCCAATACAACAATGCCACAAATCCTAGGGACCAGTGCTAAATTCTTATTAAAATAAATCTCTCGGAATTGGAGAATTTAAATATCTTCTGCTTGGAAAGATGTTAATTTTTTAGTGGTTGCGTTTACAAATTTCAAGCCTATCAAAAAATATTTTCTTTTAATCTATCAAATAGTAGTCGGTGAAAGTGCTAATAATGGGGTGTATGGCCGAAAGAAATAAATACAGTTTCGCATCTACTTCAAAATATACAAATTTATATTTATTTATTATACTTATTTCTATCAAATAGTACTATTTAAAACTAGCCACGATTAAAATAAAATAAAAAAATAATCAACAACAAATGGTCCGTTTCATCAACCGAGCCAAAAAAGGAAGTTCTTTGCATCAACTTCCAAAAAATTTGTAATATGTTAACATCCTGCAACATTTTAAACATTTTCACAACTTTTCATATTGAGCCAAAGAGATAAGGCGTCTGCTTTGCACCCCGAAGGTCTCAGGTTCGAATCGTGGCTCGGGAAAAATAGTTTTTGATTTTTTTTTGTTATTTTTTAACAATAAACAATGTTTAATGTTTTATGATTTTATTAATTTAAACAATTTTGCTTTAAAAACTACAAATTATTCATTCATTTTTTAAGTTCACAAAACAAAATTTTCCAGAAAAAAGTCCAATAATATTTGGGCAGTTCAATTCTCAAATAGCTGACATTAAAGTTGTTGGAACATTTGTATTTAAAATTCTAAATAATTTTTCAGGTTTGTGTTTGACATTTGCAAAATGGGACGCAATACGCAAAATTGGGAAATATTAAAAACTTACTTCCAAAGTAGTGAGTCTATAACGCAAACTGTAAGAAATTTACGTGGAAAATTTTCGAGGAAAGATCGGCCTTCACTTCAGCCTTCAGAAGCTCATTTTCAACTCGGTGGCTATGTCAATAAGCAAAATTGCCGAATATGCGTTTCAGAGAATCCACACATGACTATTGAAAAGCCAAAGCATCCACAACGAGTCACTGTTTGGAGTGGTTTATGGGCTGTACTGAAAAAATGGGTTGATATGAACGATGAATGTGTTCCATTATTAAATGCAAAGTTCAACCATTCCAATAAAACCAGAAATTTCCACAAATAATTAGTACTTTTTATAGCCGATTCTTATTTAAACTATTAATTGGACCACCCAATTGTATTCGATTTTTGGGGTGGTCAAGAAAGGCACGCTGTCTATTCAAATCATGGCCAGCCCTGAATGTTAACAACAAAAGGAAGAGTAGGTCCACACCAAACAATGGGCATACGGACAAGTGTATATGAATGTCCGGACAAGCACTTATACATATGCTAGATATGCTATGCAAAAACATACTTTTTGATTGCAGCCTCACAAAGTGCATAAAATAATTGGAAGAATAATGCCCAATGAAAATATGCAGGCAAATATTTTATGATTCTTTAATTTTCAATGGCTTTGGGGGAGGAAAGAGGATAAATTAGATTTGTTTGAAATTCTGTTTGTAACACTTTGAAAAATATGTGTTCATTTGAGAACTCAAACACTCTCAACAAATTCTAGGTCAAATTGGAAGTTTAAAAGGGGGAAAGAGGAAATTAATTTTTCGAAAATTTTAAAAATTTATTAAAAATTAATAAATTCGTTAAAACATAAATAAAGTTATTAAAAATAAATAAATTTATTAAAAATAAATACATTTAATAAAAATAAATAAAAATATATAAAATAAATAAATATATTAAAAATAAGTAAATTTTTTAAAAATAAATACATTTAATAAAAATAAATAAATTGAATAAAAATAAAAAAAATATTAAAAATTAATATAATAAATTTATTTGCAATTAAAAAATTAAAAATAAATAAATTTATTAGAAATAAATAAATTTATTAAAAATAAATACATTTATTAAAAATAAATAAATTTATTAAAAATAAATAAATTTACTAAAATAAATACATTTATTAAAAATAAATAAATTTATTAAAAATAAATACATTTATTAAAAATAAATAAATTTACTAAAAAATAAATAAATTTAGTAAAAATAAATAAATTTAGTAAAAATAAATACATTTATTACAAATAAATAAATTTACTAAAAATAAATATATTTATTAAAAATAAATACATTTATTAAAAATAAATAAATTTATTAAAAATAAATACATTTATTAAAAATAAATAAAATAATATTAAAAATAAATAAATTTATTAAATATATTATATGTTAATATGTTAAAAATAAAAAAATTATTAAAAATAAATTTAATAAAAATAAATAAATTTATTAAAAATAAATAAATTCAATATAAAAAATAAATACATTTATTAAAAATAAATTTAATAAAAATAAAAAATTATTAAAAATAAATAAATTTAATAAAAAACAATACATTTATTAAAAATAAATAAATTTAATAAAAATAAATAAATTTATTAAAAAATAAATACATTTATTAGAAATAAATAAATTTATTAAAAAATAAATAAATTTATTAAAATATAAATAAATTTACTAAAAATAAATACATTTATTAAAAATAAATAAATTTACTAAAAAGAAATACATTTATTAAAAATAAATAAATTTACTAAAAATAAATAAATTTATTAAAAATAAATAAATTTATTAAAAATAAATAAATTTACTAAAAATAAATAAGTTTATTTAAAATAAATAAATCTATTAAAAATAAATATATTTAATAAAAATAAATACATTTATTAAAAATAAATAAATTTACTAAAAATAAATAAATTTATTAAAAATAAATTTACTAAAAATAAATATATTTACTAAAAATAAATAAATTTACTAAAAATAAATAAATTTACTAAAAATAAATAAATTTACTAAAAATAAATAAATTTATTAAAAATAAATATATTTATTAAAAATAAATAAATTTATTAAAAATAAATACATATATTAAAAATAAATAAATTTACTAAAAATAAATAAATTTATTAAAAATAAATATATTTAATAAAAATAAATACATTTATTAAAAATAAATAAATTTATTAAAAATAAATAAATTTATTAAAAATAAACAAATTTAATAAAAATAAATACATTTGTTAAAAATAAATAAATTTAATAAAAATAAATAAATTTAATAAAAATAAATACATATATTAAAAATAAATAAATTCATTAAAAATAAACAAATTTAATAAAAATAAATACATTTATTAAAAATAAATAAATTAATAAAAATAAATACATTTATTAAAAATAAATAAATTTATTAAAAATAAATACATATATTAAAAATAAATAAATTTATTAAAAATAAATAAATTTATTAAAAATAAATAAATTAATAAAAATAAATACATTTATTAAAAATAAATAAATTTAATAAAAATATATACATATATTAAAAATAAATAAATTTAATAAAAATATATACATATATTAAAAATAAATAAATTTATTAAAAATAAATAAATTAATAAAAATAAATACATTTATTAAAAATAAATAAATTTAATAAAAATAAATACATTTATTAAAAATAAATAAATTTACTAAAAATAAATACATTTATTAAAAATAAATAAATTTATTAAAAATAAATAAATTTATTAAAAATAAATACATTTATTAAATATAAATACATTTATTAAAAATAAATAAAGTTATTAAAAATAAATACATTTATTAAAAATAAATAAATTTACTAAAATTTGCTAGAAATAAATAAATTTAATAAAAATAAATAAATTTATTAAAAATAATAAATTTATTAGAAAATAAATAAATTTATTAAACATAAACAATTTTTTTTAAATAAATAAATTTGTTAAAAAATAAAAAAATATTAAAAATAAACAAATTTATTAAAAATAAAAAAATTATTAAAAATAAACAAATATTAAAAATAAAAATAAAAAAAGTAAAAAAATAAAAATAAATAAATTTACTAAAAATAAATAAATTTACTAAAAATAAATAAATTTACTAAAAATAAATAAATTTACTAAAAATAAATAAATTTACTAAAAATAAATAAATTTACTAAAAATAAATAAATTTATTAAAAAAGGAAATCAATAAAAAATTGTGGATATTTTTTACCTATTTATTTCTTTAAAGAAATAAAATTATTTAATTAACTAAACAATGTGGACAAGTACCCCATTCTTCAAAATTCTTTAACATATGGGAAAATCTACAAAATAGTCCGATTTCAATTTTGAAAAATTAAAAATTTCAAATTAGAGGCACACGTTTTATTTTAGCGTCAACTTGTTAAAAATACATTAAATATAAATAATGTGCTCGCGTGCATCATTTTTTTCAAGTGCTGAAGAAGTTATAATCGGATTGTCCCTTTTGGTTCTATTGCAAGTTAAGCCTGAAAACCCTATGAAAATCAACAAAATTTAACCTAAAATGGCTCTCGGTACCAAAATAATAATTCGATCTATTTAGCACTTACACACATTATTAGTAGTACCCATATTCACCGATCACACAGGGTTGGCACCAGTTATTTTTCAAACTGCGGATGTGCTCTTTAAAAAATATGAAATTTCATGATCTGCACGCATCGACCTGATGATGTTCGTACTGTCGTAATCTCCTTGTCGCTGAAGGCACACCAAATCGTCCGGTCGCCTTTTGTTAGTATCTCTGTCGTTTATAATCCAATATTAAAAAATTTGCAATTACGTTCACGCTGAAAGCGCAAAAAAGAAAATTGTATCAATTTTCGTTTTATGCAAAAACAGAGTGACAGATTTTGAAGAGCTACCATTTATTCCTCAGTGATGGCACACGCCCTTTTCAACATATAGAAGATTCCGCAACATCATTACTATCATCCACAAAAAGATCAGAATGATTTTCTCTTATGCTGAAAAAGTTATAGCCAAAAGAGTTGAACAACTCCCGAAAGTTACAAGCAAAAATAGGGTAAATTAGGGTAGACCTTAGCTCAGTAGACTACATTAGCAGCATAATTTTAAAACTTTAGGATGTTGGCGAGGTTAAACTCGTCGTTTTGAAAATTATGACACTCTCAGAAATATTATATATTGCTCTTAAAGCGGTTAGAAGCCTGAGTGACATGGAATCGTACTATACCGTAGATTTGCCCATATATCAATATGACTTATTATTTAAATATTAAAAAATATATTGAACTTATATTAATAAAATTAAATATAAAAAATTGTACTTACGTCATTTTTGTTGTAAAATTGTGTTAAAAACTTTTGTTAAGATGACGAAGAATTTTGTGGTTGCTTCAAACGACGACGCGACAAATACGACGAAGATATTGTTGATGACGTTGCAAGAGTTCTTTTGTTTTTTTTTTTTTTTGTTAAAAATAGTAAAACAGAATTGTTATATAAAAGTCTGTGTGTTGTGTGTTTCTTGTATATATATAATACAATTAAATACGATCAATTATGGAGTGTATGTATATATGCTCTATACTATGTATGTAAGTATATGGATATATATTTATATGTATATCCTTTATATATATAGACAGTCAGAATACAAGACGAAGATTGTATCGTTATTTCGTTGAATGTGGTGTAGCGAGTATTATTTTATGTTGTTGTTATGATTATTATTGTTGTATTTGCTAACGATGTATTCTTTGATGATTCTATATTTGTAGTATAGTTTGTTATTATTACTATTGGTTGTTGTTGCTGTTGCTATAATTATTATATACTATTAAATATATATTTTAATATGTATATATACGAGTATAAATAGCAGTTGTAGTAAGACTTTTGGTTGGTTGTTGTTGTTGTTGTGTTTGTTATTATTACATTCACTTGTGGTTTTTGTTGTTGTTATTGAAGTTTTCTAAGTCTTTACGTTGTTTGTTGTTAATGTTGTTGTTGGTTGTTGTTCATAAAAATGCTGCTGTTTTCAGTATAAATTTTCTATATCCTTGGTAGAGATTGTTGTTGTTGTTAAATAAAAGACTACTGTTTGTTTGTTGGTTTTTTCTATGTTATGAGATCTGAAATGACACAAACAGAGATAATAATTTGTTAATATATTTTCGTTAATTTTTTTTAATTAAAATTATTTGATTGATTAATATAATAAGACCACATCAGATATTTTATGAGATATTTTAATGAATCGAATGAAAGTTGTGACAAACTTCGTAAATTTAATAGAAAATTTGTTATTAATATGTTTGTTATTCCTTACGTGATTATTTTGCAAATACAAATGTACTACAATTGATAGAATAACAATATTAATATTACTCAGACAATTTTGTAAGTATGGTCAACAAAAGGGAATACGTCTTTAGTACTTGGAAAATAGCATTCTAATATTTTTCAGCTTTAAAAAAAATATTTATTTAATTTTTATTATTTATTTAATCATTTCTCTTTTATATGTAACAGTTTTAAAATAGTAAATATTTTTCAATATATATATATTTGAAAACACTAATATTTTCAACAAAAGCCAGAAACTTTTTTTAATATTTTTGTCACCATACCATTTGTAAATATATTTGCCTTCTATAAATCAAATATTTTTCGGCTTCTCTAATTATTTTGACAAAAATATTAATTTTTAAGTTTTAAATAAATATTATTTTATATTTATATTTTTAAAACAAAACAAAATGGAACGAATTCTCCACCTTTGACTGTATTTCTATAATTTTTATATAATTATTTGCTACCACAAATATATATTTTATTTTTAATATTGTTTTAATTCAAAAATTATTTTTAGTTTTTGTGCTGTTTGTTTTATGACCGATATAATTGATTTTTTATGTGTTTTGAATGTAATACATTCGGATAAAATAAAATTGAATTATTTTATTTTTTGTAATTTTTGTCAATACTTTTATATATTTTTTTATTTTTGAATTTTGTTTCTTAAACAATAGTTTTAGCAAAATGAAATTCGTTTCCGGTGATGGAAAAATATTTAATTATTAAAAAAAAACACATTTTTAAAACATAATGAAAAAATGTTAGACCTGTGAGTATGCTTCTAAAAATTATTAAAAGTATTATTTGGATTTTTTTAATTTCAATTTTTTATTTTTTTTTTGTTTTATTTTAAATAATTTTTCTTAAACAATACTTTTTACAAAACAAAATACGTTTTAGGCAAGGGAATATAGATATATATTTTAATTTTCATTGAATGAAAAAAAAAATGGACCTGCGACTATACTTCTAAAATTTCGCAAATTTTAAAGCAGATTATGGCATAGAAAAATAATTACTAAACATATTTTATTTAAATATTTTTTTAACTATTTTTTTAATATTTGCTTAAATATTATTTTTAATTATTTTTTAATAGTTGTTTCTTAAATAATATTTTTGCAAATGAAATACGTTTCAGTCTTGTTAATATTATATATAATATTATGAATATTTTTCTTTCGTTTTTATTTTTTTACAACAAAATGGGAAAATGTTGGACCTGAGACTATACATTTATTCCTCTACATTAAAATTAGAAATAGAAAATTACTTATTAAAAATATTTTGATATTTTTAAATTTTAATATTATTATTTTTTAAATATTTTTTATTTTAAAACAATATTTTTTCAAAGTGGACCAGAAAAAATTACATATTTTTCTGATATTTTTAAATTTTAGTATTATTATTATTTATTTTTGAAATTCTTAAAATGTCTAATTAGTTTTTATTATTTTTTATTTTATCATTTCTGAATTTTTTAAAAGAAAAAGTTGATTATTAAAAATACTTCTAAAAAAATATATTTAATTTTTTGCATTATTATTATTGTTTAAAAAATTGTTAACTGCATAATTTGTTATAAATGTATTTTAGTTTTTTAATATTTTTTTATATTTATTTATTTTTTATTGTTTTTTACATTATTTATTATTTTATTTTTTATTATTATTATTTTATTTTTTATTTTAATTTCTTTATAGTCTTTAATATTTTTTAAGTATTTTCCAATAATTTTTTAGATCAATAATATTTTCAACAAAAGGGATAAATATAATATAACCGAAATTTATTTTATTTTATGTTTTAATTTGTATATCATTTTTAATATTTATTTATTTATTATTTTTCATTTCACTTTTATTTTTAAATAGGTTATATATATATATATATATAAACTAAAAAATATTTAAAAACAAATTAAATATAAACAGGTTAACTACTTCAGCACAACCTTTGGTCTTAAACCAAAATAAATGACAACACATACAACATAACAGACCAACTATACATACAAACAACATTTTTAAAAACCTTAATATTTTTATCAAAATAACTGCAACCAAAATTTATCTTTTTTAATTTTCATTTAGCATTTTTATTTATATTTTAAATTTTTAAACAATATTTTTACAAAATGCGCCAGAAAAAACAGAACATTGATCAATTATAACATACAATTAATTAATATAAAGGTGTTAATTGTTAAAAGGTTAACAAATTAGTAACCTGTTTAATTTGTTTTTAAATATTTTTTCTTTTTTTAGTTTTTTAATATTTTTTTATTTTTCATTTATTTTCCATTTTTCTTTTATTTTTTAGTATCTTGGAATATTTTTTAACAAAATAATTTTATTTCTTTTTTTCATAGTTATTTATTATTTTATCACATTTCTTTCAAACATTTTTTAATTTTTAAAACACCAACATTTTCAACAAAACGGAATAACCGCAATTATTTTTATTGATATTTTTTATTTGTTTTTAATATTTATTACTTTAAAATTTTTTTTATTATTTTTTAATTTCTCCTATTCTATAAACTGAAAATATTAAAAAAATTAATATAAATAAATTAAATAAAAATATTCAAATAATTCAAACGAAAAAACTAAAATAATAAAAAATATTTTTTAATAATTTTTATTTTTTATAAAATTTATTTCATAGGACATGGAAAATGAAATTGTGAAAATTTACCTATAATTATAATAACATTAAAATAAAATTCATTTAATTAAAATAATCAGAGTATATTAAAATCAAATTAAAAAATATATATATTCTATGTTAACGTTTTTTGGCTCAAACGAAAATCAATAATTTTTCGTTTAATGACTTCCAAATTTGTTTGTACAAATTCTACTATAAATCGTGAAAAACACACTGCCATGTGTTGTTCTAACAAATCTATCGTCGTGTCGTGGCAGGCTACCCATTTAAAATGCAATAAATCAAAACTTATTCTCCTACAAAAGTTCAGTTCAGTTCAGTGCAGAATAGTTTAAACTCAATTTTCTGGTTTATTTAGCATACTTAAGGCCCCAAGTACTATGTCTTTGCTCGTACGAAAGCGACATATTTCATTTTTTATTAGACACAATAGCTGCTGTTGGTTGGTTGACATTTGCAAATATTTGTAGCAGCAGCTACTGAGAGGCTTTGTCGTCCGTTTTGTTCCCTTTTTTGGTTGTCTGCACTTAAAATTTCAACAACTTTTAGTACGGCTGCTACCACTGCCACTGCTGCTGCTGCTGCAAACTATTGTGGGCCTTGAAGTTTTTATGAGCGTTGTAGCTGCTTTTGTTAAAAAGGAATGGGGAAAACAGGTCATTGTACTTGGAAAATTGGCAAATAGTCGTCGTATGTACAAAAGAATAGTGGGCACATGAATGAATGAATGAAGTCAGGGAGTCAGGGCTATCACAAGGAGCTGTTGAGTTGGGCTACAACTATAATCAAGTCCAAAATATATGATGATGATGTTGTCTTTCGTAGGGAAATCCTTAATTAAAAAATCAAGGCACAACAAATTGAGAGGACAGGCAAACTTAAGTAGAGATGGACGAGTTTTAGAAAAATATCTTCCACTCTCAACGCGAGGGTGTCTAAAAAAGGTCTATTAAAATTCAAATAAACAATATTGGCAGATGTCATTAGACCACGTTCCACTTTCGCTTTGCCAGGGAGTGAAAGCTCACATCCTTTCCTCGATGACATCCAAGTGAGATCACACAACAACTAACGGAAATGATTAGAGCTCTTCTCCCTTTTTATGATTTGGCAAGCTTTGAATTTCAATAGCAAAGACATTTGGAAACATTCCATCCACTACTCACTCCACTCCACTCCCCTCCATGTTACTGACAACAGCCGAATCCCACTTTTATTGCATTTGCTTGGAAGGCGTCATCCTGCCAGGCTGTTTCCGCTTTTCCGGGGGGCGAAAATTGAATCATTCCAAATTCAAAGAAATGCAATTTCACACATGTTCCAAATTCTTGCAGCAAGTCAATAACCTTGCAAATGGAACAAACATGGTTTGTACGCCGCTTACACAATGTGTGTTCAGTACTCCCTTAACATGGCCTCCACAGAGGTTGGTTGGTGTGGTGCTATTCCTTATTTGGCCAACACCAACAGTAACGACTTAACAACAATTGATTGAAGTCTATCTACGAGTAAATGTTCGTTTTTTGCCATCACTTTTTCTTCCGTTCCTTTCGCCAAACTTTTTTCTCTTCAGTTGCGCATTGCATGCATGTTCTGGAATCGGTCGGTCGGTTGTTGTTGTTTTGGGTTCTTTTATGCAATTCCACAATTCTCGATCGTATTTCCATTTCCCTGCTTCTATTTATTTCTTTTATGTTGTTGAACTATGGCGTGGAAACATGTACAATTCAACCTAAAAGTTTTCTTGCGAAGCCACAAATATGTCGTAATGCCAACTCACACACACTCGATTGTACACATAAATACGAAAAAAATTTGCATACACCGGAAAAAATATTCCGCACAAATTTTATTAATGAAAAGTAACATGAAAATAAACAGCACAAAATTAAATATAAATAAAGTAATTTTAATAATTTAAAAAATTAACATTTGAACAATTAAAAACGATACAAATTATTTGAAAAATTTATTAAAATTGAAGAATAATCAATATATTTAAAATAATTGGAAAAATTAAATAATTAATTGAAAACAATTAAAAAAGTAATTGGAACAATTAAACAATTAATTGGAAAAATTAAAAAATAATTGGAACAATTAAACAATTAATTGTAACAATTCAAAAATTTATTGGAGTAATTACAAAATTAATTGGAATAATTAAAAATCATTGGAGCTAAAATGAAAAACAAATTGGAACTATTAAAAAAATAATCAGAGCAATTAAAATTTAGAAACAATTAAAAATTAATTGAAACAATTAAAAAAATAATTGGAACAATTAAAAAATGAATTGGAACAATTAAAATATTAATTGTAACAATTAAAAAATTAATTGTAACAATTAAAAAATTAATTGGAACGATTAAAAAATTAATTGGAACAATTAAAAAATTAGTTGGAACAGTGAAAAAATTAATTGAAACAATTAAAAATTAATTGAAACAATTAAAAATTAATTGAAACAATTAAAAATTAATTGAAACAATTGAAAATTAATAGAAGAAATTAAAAAATTAATTTCAACAACAAAAATTAAGTGGAACAATTGAACAATTAATTGGAACAATTGAACAATTAATTGGAACAATTGAACAATTAATTGGAACAATTAAACAATTAATTGAAAAAAATAAAAAATAATTGGAATAACTAAACTATTAATTGTAACAATTAAAAAATTATTGGAGTAATTACAAAATTAATTGGAACAATTAAAAATCATTGGAACAAAAATAAAAAATAATTGGAACTATTAAAAAATTAATCAGAGCAATTAAAATTTTAGAGCAATTAAAATTTAGAAACAATTAAAAAATTAATTGGAACAATAAAAATATTAATTGAAACAATTAAAAAATTAATTGTAACTATTAAAAAATTAGTTGGAACAGTGAAAAAATTAATTAGAACAATTAAAAATTAATTGAAACAATTAAAAATTAATTGAAACAATTAAAAATTAATTGAAACAATTAAAAATTAATTGAAACAATTAAAAATTAATTGAAACAATTAAAAATTAATAGAAGAATTAAAAAAATTAATTTCAACAACAAAAATTAAGTGGAACAATTGAACAATTAATTGGAACAATTGAACAATTAATTGGAACAATTGAACAATTAATTGGAACAATTAAACAATTAATTGAAAAAAATAAAAAATAATTGGAATAACTAAACTATTAATTGTAACAATTAAAAAATTATTGGAGTAATTACAAAATTAATTGGAACAATTAAAAATCATTGGAGCAAAAATAAAAAACTAATTGGAACTATTAAAAAATTAATCAGAGCAATTAAAATTTAGAAACAATTAAAAAATTAATTGGAAGAATTAAAAAATTAATTGGAACAATTAAAAAATTAATTGGAACAATTAAAATATTAATTGGAACAGTGAAAAAATTAATTGGAACAGTGAAAAAATTAATTGGAACAGTGAAAAAATTAATTGGAACGATTAAAAAATTAATTGGAACGATTAAAAAATTAATTGGAACAGTGACAAAATTAATTAGAACAATTAAAAATTAATTGAAACAATTAAAAATTAATAGAAGAAATTAAAAAATTAATTTCAACAGTAAAAATTAAGTAGAACAATTGAACAATTAATTGGAATAATTAAAAATTAATTGAAATAATTTAAAATGTTAATTGAAACAATTAAAAAATTAATTGGAACGATTAAAAAAATAATTGGAAAAATTAAAAAAATAATTGTTCCAATTAAAAAATTGGAACAATTAAAAAATTAATTGGAACAAAAATAAAAAACTAATTGGAACTATTAAAAAATTAATTGAAACCATTAAAAAAATAATGGGAAAAATTAAAAAAATAATTGGAACAATTAAAAAAATAATTGGAAAAATTAAAAAATTAATTGGAACAAAAATAAAAAACTAATAGGAACTATTAAAAAATTAATTGAAGCAATTGAAAAAATAATGGGAACAATTAAAAATTAATTTGAAAATTATAGAAACAGTTGGAACCACAAAAACTTATTTGTTATTTGTTCCAATAAATTATTATTGTTCGAATAATAAATATTTTTAATTATTCCCATTAATCGCCCATGTTATGACAATTACATTTCCCCAGAATTAGTTGTTATAATTTTATTTTATATTATATTGTGGGTTATATTAAAACATATATTAAAATATATATATAAAAAATATCTGGCGAAATGCATGGCAATCGCATAAATGGGCGAATAATGGGAATAATTAGAAATGTTTATTATTTGAACAATAATTATATATTGGAACAATAAAAAAATATTTTTTGTGGTTTCAATTATTTTTTTTAATTGTTAATTTTTTTTATCTTTTTTGCATTTTTTATATTGTTCCAATTTTATATATTTTTAATTATTCCGATTTTTTAATTGTTCCCATATTTTTTTAACAGTTTCAATTATTTTTTTATTGTTACCAATAATTTTTTATTAAAAAATAATAATTTATGGCAACAATTAAAAATTATTTGGAACAATTAAAATTTAATTGGAACAAATAAAAAATCATTTGGAACAACTAAACAATTAATTGGAATAATTAAAAAATTAATTGTTAATGCAGTTTTTTACAATTAGTTGGAACAATTAAATAATAAATTCGAATAATTAAAAATTTTGCAATTAAACAATTAATTGGGACGATAAATTGGAATAAATCATTAAATAAATAAATCAGTTGGAGCAATTAAACAATTAATTTTAACAAATACAAATCAGTTGGAGCAATTAAGCAATTAATTGGAACAATTAAAAAATTAATTGGAACAAATAAAAATCAGTTGGAGCAATTAAAGAATTAATTGGAGCAATTAAAGAATTAATTGGAGCAATTAAAGAATTAATTGGAGCAATTAAAGAATTAATTGGAGCAATTAAGCAGGATAATATGCCAGTTCAAATCAAAAATTATTACTTTCTTTAACACACCCTTTTATATTTAATGAAATTGTTCACATACGAAAATAAATCAAATTCATGGTCCAAGGCAAGTTGATGGTCGTTTCCCCTCGTACGATTCACTAATGCAATAATGGTCATATTTTTTCCTTCACAGATTTTCAACAACATAGTTTTTTTTTCGATTTGCAAATGTTTTTTGTACCCTTTTGTAGAGAGTAATTTATAACATATTTTCCCCTCCTAGGCCCACTTAAGGGTTATTGCAATTTATTCCGAACTTTTATATCTTTTTTTTTCAACATTTATTTCCTTTTTAAATGTCCTACTCGTGTCGTCGTCGATAGTTAGAAACAGCACGAACGTCGTTGTATTGAAAGTTTCCTTCTGCTGTCCATAAAAGAAAAAAACGTGTTTTGTTATCCTCCCCGGGAAAAGAAGAAAAAACCTTTTCGTTCTGCGTTTCAATAAATGGCACACATTCGACAATAGGACACGAACGAGAGAGAATGAATTGTGAATGGTGGTGTTCTCATATTGTTGCAACATTTCAATAAAAAGAATCAATAATTTTCCCCCTAACCAAAGGACCCATTACAATGGACACGAAGAGGGAAGGAAATAAAGGTAAAATGTACACACACACTGATGATTGTGTCGATAGATGGCCGATAGTGAGTGTTTGTTGTTGTACCATTCCTCCCTACATGGCTCGCTGCCATAGTTAAATTGCTTGTCAATGAATTTGAAATGATAGGTTTTGAACGTTTTCAAGGCTATGCTAACAATGGTGCTGACTGCTGGCTGGCTGGCTGACATTAAAATAATTGCTGAATATTAAATGGGCAAAAAGTTTATTGGTAATTGTGTTTACACGAGGCGATATGAATGTTCACATGTATTTGTCTGTATGTATGTATTTCTATATAGAGAGTAAATTGTCGTCCTTGGTCAATACATGGAAAAATAATTAAATTTGTATCGTTCGAAACAGGAAAAAATATTGTTTAATCGTCAATTTTCGGAACCCCATAAAAGAAAAAATTTTGGCACAATTAAAAAATAATAAAAATTCAACAATTAAAAAATAATTGCAACAATTAAAGAATTTCTTAAAAAAATAATTAGAACAATTATTATAACTAAAAAATAATTGGAATAATTAAAAAAAATTAAACTATGAAACAATTAATTGGAACAATTAAAACAATTAGAACATTAATCTGGTCAATTGCAGAATTAATTGGAAGTCAAAAAAATGAATTGCAACAATCAAAAAATTAATTGGAACAATCAAAAAATTCACTAAAACAATTAAAAAATTAATTGGAACAATTAAAAAATTAATTGGAACAATTAAAAAATTAATTGGAACAATTAAAAAATTAATTGGAACAATTAAAAAATTAATTGGAACAATTAAAAAATTAATTAGAACAATTAAAAAATTAATTGGAACAATTAAAAAATTAATTGGAATAATTAAAAAAAATAATTGGAAGAATTGAAAAATAGTTGGATCAATAAAAAGTTAATTGTAATAATTAAAAAATTAATTGGACCAATTAAAAAATATTTGGAACAATTAAAACAATAATTGGAACCACAAAAATTTAATCGGAAAAATTATGCAATTCAAAAATTAATTGGAACCACAAAAAATTAATTGGAATATATTAAAACATTTACAAAATTGAAATTGAAACAACTGAATAATTCAAAAATTTATTGCAAATGGTAGATTTGAGAATTACTCGAGCAAAGTATATGGCTAATTAAAACATTTAAAAAAGCACGTGAAGAAATAAAATGAAAATTTAAATCGCTGAATAATTAAACATTTTTCCAGAAAAATAAAATAAATAATTATAAGCAAAAATTAATTGAAACAATTATAAAAATAAATGGAATATAAAAAAGTAATTAAAAATTAAATGGAAAAAGCTAATTGAAATATTAAAAATAGTTGAAACAATTAAAACATTCATTAGAACAATTAAAAAATTAATAAAAAATAATAAAAACAATTAAAAAAATAATAAAAACAATTAAAAAATTAATAAAAACAATTAAAATATTAGTAAAAATAAGTTAATAATTAATTGAAACAATTAAATAATTAATTGAAACAATTAAATAATTAATTGAAACAATTAAATAATTAATTGAAGCAATTAAATAATTAATTGAAACAATTAAATAATTAATTGAAACAATTAAATAATTAATTGAAACAATTAAATAATTAATTGAAACAATTAAATAATTAATTGAAACAATTAAATAATCAATTGAAACAATTAAATAATTAATTGCAACAATTAAATAATTAATTGAAACAATAAAGTAATTAATTGAAACAATTAAAAAATTAATCGAAAATTTATAGAACAATGAAAAATTAATCAGGACAATAAAAAATTTATTGGAGCCATAAAAATGTAATTCCAACATTTAAACAATTAATTTAATAAAAATTAAATAAGCGAACAATTAATTGGAACTGGCATATTTGAGAATTACTCGGACAAATATATATTTAAATCAATAAAAAGTCAATTGGAATAACAAAAAAAATAAAACAAGAACAACAAAAAACTAATTAGAACAATTAAATAATTAATTGTGGCACTTTAATTCATTGTGGCAATTTAATAATTAATTGAAACAATTAAAAAATTAATTGGAACAATTAAATAATTAATCGGACGATAAAATAATTAATTGTAAAAACTAAAAATTAATTTGAACAATTAAATAATTAATTTGAACAATTAATAATTAAAATATTGGAACATTAAGATAATAAATTGGAACATTTAAGAAACTAATTGAAACAATTAAAAAGTTAATCGAAACAATTAAAAAGCTAATCGAAATAATAAAAAATGTTTATCGAACAGTTAAAAAATAGTTGGAACTATAAAAAATTATATATATAAATTATATATATATATATAAATTATATATATATATATATAAATTATATATATATATAAAATAAAAAAAAATATATGTGTCCCGCATTGGAATGATGGCATTAAATAAATTGGAACATTAAGATAATAAATTGGAACATTTAAGAAACTAATTGAAACAATTAAAAAGTTAATCAAAACAATTAAAAAGTTAATCGAAACAATTTAAAAGTTAATCGAAACAATTAAAAAGTTAATCGAAATAATTAAAAAGTTTATCGAACAGTTAAAAAAATAGTTGGAACTATAAAAAATTATATATAAAAAATTATATATATAAATTATATATAAAAAGATGTATATGTTCCGCATTGGAATGATGGCATTAAATATATATTAAAAAAATTTGTACAATTAAATTAATTGGGATAATTAATGACTTGTTTGAAGAAATTGAATGACTAATTAAGTAATTAAGAATAATTACATAAATAATTCTAAAAAAATTTGAAGAAAACCATGCAAATGCGCGTCTTAGCTGAATACCAGGATGAAAATCGATGATATGGCCTAATATAGAACCTCATAAATATTACCAAACAAAATATTAAATAAATATGTATGAATCACAGTGGGAAAATAATAATATTGGAAATGAGGAAGCAGAAGTTCACAACTAAATGTTTTCTCCTTTCCTGTCTGTACAATTCACCCTTATACACAAGTATCTGTGGGTTGTATGTAATATATGAATACAACTTACGACGATATCGTCTTTACATGAGGATGGAGTTCGGAAATATTGTTGCGATTGACACATTTATGATTATTTTGTCAACAATTGAAAGTAATTAAAGAATGTCGAAAAACAAATTAACGCATAACGAACAAAGACATTTCCTCATTTGCTTTCCGCATAGTTTTCAAATTAAATGGATTTTTATTGAACATCATTCATGTTAATATTTATTGACAAGATGAAATTCACAATGCAAAGCTATGTATGTATGCGTATTAAAAGTTGTCACCATATGTAGAAAACATTAGTTGTTGCCCCCACTTCGTCCACTACAGAATGTCTTAATCCGAATGTTAAATGATGGAAATCGATATACCCCAGCTGCTCCCTCCCTCCCTCGCAATTGCGATTAAAGCCGACTCGAATGGATTCTCTTTATCGACATTGTTTACTACCGAGTTTATAACGCCCGAGAGACAGGGAGGGAGAGAGGGAGGAAAGATTTAAGGCGAACCAACAACAAGCAACCCTCAAAAATTTCCGGAATCCGGAAAGGTTAATAACAGGATATGTGTATGTGTTGAAAATCAACAAACAACCAGCATTGAAATGAACTCCGACTACGTCAACAATCCACACCCACCATATCCACATTCACCACCGACCACTCTCATACAATGTATGAAAGCTAATCTGTTTAAGGGTAAGTAATGATTTAGTCAAAGGGTGTCACGCTGTCGGCGAGACAGAAATTTAGACAAACTCATAAAATTGCGATTAAGGACACAAATTATATTTTTAAGCACTTAACAAATGGGGATTAGACGGCTGATATTATGTCTGGCCTAGGGGGTTGATTAAGGCTTCATTTAAAAAATATTAGAGGGGAGTAAAGTTCGAAAGGACAGAATGTTTTCATCCCACCCCGCCATAGTAAAGCGTTCCATAGAGGGGCGGCGATATTACGTCACTAAAAGAAAAACATTTTAACTGGCTCTTTGGCTCTTCAAATTGTTTCATTCAAAAAAATTAATAAATACCTTATTTAAAAAATGTTTTTTTTTTTTTAATTTTGTATTATTTTAATGAACATTAAAAAAAATTTTAAAGTGAGATGATTTTTAAGCCGTGGTAAAAATAAAAATTTTTAATATTTTTTTATTTTTTTTTTTTTAATTATTGAGAATTTTTTTTATTTATTGAGAATTTTTTTATTTATTGAGAATTTTTATTTTATTTATTGAGATTTTTTTTAATTTTATTTTTTATATTATTTTTATATATTAAAAAATGTTATTGGTGTATTTTTCTATGGTTGGCCTTTTATATTGTTTGCGTTATCATTTATTTTGGTTCCAGGCCACAGGTTGTGCTGAAGTTTTTATCAGAACCCAAAAATAGTGAGTGACCCTTATTTGTTCAAGCTAAAGCTGACAATTAGAACACAACCTGTGGTCTTGAACTAAAATAAATGAACATACATCAAACAACAACATTAATTATTAAATTTTAATTAAAAATATAAAAATTC